>CM034155.1:84896330-85458830 GCA_019776745.2 Taxus chinensis | reverse complement strand
ATTTCACATATGTTTCCATAATAAATCGAAACATAGAATTTACTCAAGTTATTCCATTATAACATCCAAAGTAGAATCATCATAATTACTAGCCACAATATGAAATATATTTGTCATTCATCTATAATATATCTATTAAAATCTATCTAAGTTGCATCCCTCTAATATCCACAATAGTGCGGGTACAAGAAACTAGTACTATGTATCACAACATTCTATTAGCAAAACGTACCTCAAACACCACCTATATCACAAGAGTAATTTATGACAAAACCATATAATGTTTAAATAGTATTATATCAATGTCAATAATCCATAATGAAACCATAGATTATCCAAATAGTGTTAAATCAATATCTACAATCTCGTAAATTAAATGAGTCGGTAAATGTAACGATGCAAGAAAGGGATGGGCACTACACAGAGTGTGTTTCCCATACTTAGCCAGATTTCTAACTCCCAAATGTCATGATTTCACTCAACATGCTCATTATTTTCCCTCTTATCCATTTCCTAAGGGAAAATAGGGGGAAATTTTTTTTACCCCATGCAATTCCCTTTCTTGGTTCATCTTATGACCCTCCCCAGCTTCGTAGGGGGCATATTTGGTTATCTTCAACTCTTGTGCATTAAACCAGATCTCACTACGTGACATGATCTTGATAAGGTGCCCATTTTTTCACCTCTTTTCCCTTTCTTCAAGGGTACATGGTGAAAAAAAAATGGCAACTCCTAAAATCCCCCTTTTTTGCTCTTCATATGACCTTCCCCATCCTAGTAGAGAACTTAAATGGCTAAACACATCTTGTGCACACTCCGCCACAGGCTGCCAAGTGTCATCATCTCTCCAAGGAACCATTATTTTCCCCTCTTGTATATTTTTCCAAGGGGATATAATGTACATAAATGGTCACCCATGACAAAACCCATGTCTAAACCATCTTTCACCACCTAGAGTTAAACTACAGTTAACAGGACAACATGAAAATAAAGTGAGCTTGTTGTTGAGTTGATTTATTTACATAAGTCTACATATCCACCATTTTTTAATATTCAAAACCTAAAAAAACATCAGAGTATGACTTATTTTCTACCCAATATCTTCCATAATAGACATGACCATGAAGACTGAGTGTTGCACAAAGTTCTCTATCCATAAATTGAAGCACGAGATCCCTGTGTGAAGCAGAACACAAGTTTAGATCATTTTTTTCATGTAGTTGGTAACTTGGATAATTAATTTTTTTTAAAATCTTAAATCCTCAACTAATGGATGCCATGATTTAGTAGGGAAATAACATCGATACCCTTCTTCACTTCCCAAGGATCCGGCAGGCAGAATCACTTGAAAATTGGAGAAAATGAATCTCAAAAAATAGAGTTTCACATGGGATAGTTTGTGTGTCTTGAAGTACCTATTTTTTAAGGATATTTAAGAGTTTATTTTTATAATCCTTCTTCCCTGCTTGAATAATTTTTTAATTCCCTTAATATCCAGCAGGTGAAATCATCTAAACCTTGAAGTGAAGGATCCTCAAAAAATATAGTTTTCTTTGAACAATTTTTCACATGGAGTTACTAATTTTTTGAGATATGGAGGACTGGTTTTTTTCTCATTATTCTTCCCCCTTTGATGAAAAAATAATTTTCCCACTCATTCAGACTAAGGAATCATCCAAAACTTGGAGTGGGGAATCCTGGAATAAAACCTAGAGTTTCAAGATCACTTTCGTTACAATCTAGCACCCGTAGTGATGTTACTAAAAATAGCATGTGTTCACGGAGGAACATGAATAAAAATATTAATTAGATAAATAAGATGAATTATCAATATTTTTTTTCCTTCGGATAGGAAATAAACATCAAGGAGTGGAAACAGGGGAAAATTACTAAACATAACAGTCCTAGCCAGGACCTGCTAAAAATAGAAGGTTTCCCATTTCGGTCCAGAAAGTTGTGGAAACTCTAATTGTTCTTATATTTTTTATTTTTTTCCATCATAGAAATTTTGGGATTTTTTCTCATGGTATTAATGATAAATATGTCACTCTAATCAATTTCATCCATGAAAGGGGCATTGTGAGTTCTGAGGCATCAAGAGCTTCATTCGAGTCCAAGTCTCCCAGTGGAAAATCATTGTGAGAATGTTGTGAGAAGATAATTGTGAGTGAATATGGAGGCCACCTCAAGAAATGAATAACTCAAGTAGTGTTTCTAAACACTTATTCCATTCTTGATAAGGATATCACATCTTGTAAATCGGAGGAAGGAAGAGTTTGCAGTGTTTCAATACAGGGTGCATGACAAGAACATGGAGCTCATTTTCATTTCAAGGATCAGTCTTTCCATCAGGTATAATTGACCTATCTTCATGAAGATAAATTTATAAATGTTTGAGTATCATAAGAATGCTTCCACTTAAGTGGAATCTCGGTTGAGGAAGTGAGTTATGAAGTAGAAAAGGATGTCATCATGATCAAAAATAAAATGAGGGATTAATGGAGTAAATTGAGGGAAATCACTCCTAGAAGTGGTTTGAAGTAAGATAATTGAGCTATCAAGGAACTAAATATCACCATGTCTAAATAATCAAGGAATCCCCTCATTCCATTCCAACTAGTGGCCACTTCTCAAGAATATCATTCGGAATCAACCCTCTATTTGCAATGTGAGGGTCTATTTCAGGGAATTAAATTTAAGTATCAATAGGTTTGTGCATCATGGAGCTTATTCTTTATCACTAATGTCAATTTTGAAAGCCTAAGGATGAATAAATTGATACTCACTCTCATTATGAGATCAGGAAAGAATCATCATGAGTAATTCTTGCAGTCAGCTCAAGCTCACATCGAAAGGTCTCGCAATAGTGTTCCTAAACACTCATTCAGAAATCTGAAGTGTTCATGCATATTGTAGAAGGAGAATATTGTGATCACCATGTTTTAAATCAGCAAGTTCTCCATCATACAAATCTTCATCTTCATCAGATCAGTAAACTCTCCTCTCTCTTCCTTCTTCTCTCTCCACGTTCTAATTTCTCATTAAGGATGTAATTTTTGTTATGTCATCCTATTCACTTAAATGACCCTTATTAATAAAAAGACTCACTTCTTAGGAATAAGAAAGGTCACAAGTGATGAGGATAGGTGAAGATTCATGTGGGGGTAGATGAGAGGATAGTTCGTAATGCTTTAAAATGCAATGGTTTCTCCATTCAAAGGGGTAGGAAATCATTGACATTTGTAGTGAATGTTGTTGATATTACCACTTCTACATCAAGTAATTAAAGTTGTAAATATTATATTTATTTTTAATGTTTCTCTGCTTTCTCTTACCAACTTTTCATATATGATAATCTTGTAAAACCAAGAAAGGTGTATGCACCTTTGATAAATGAATCAATGGAATTTTGTGTCTATGAATTGTTATGTATTTTCATGGCTTCCATTATTGCATTCTTCTAATTATATGTGGACTTACAAAGTTTATTATATGTGAATAATGTTAATGCCTACTCATAGTAGTAACCCTCTCTCTGCTTATTTCTCCAACTCCCCTTTACCCCTCATCACTGCAAATTCCTCCCTTGTACCCAATACAAGCACTTTTCTTCAGGTTTAGTGGAGTTTTCCTTTGTGATTCCTAGCCTATTGGCCACCCTACATCTTTCAAGTAGTTTAACTAGTTTACATTCAATAATGGGGGACTCCCCATGCACAAGAAGGGGCTTAGCCCTGCACTGTTGGTGAAAACTCAATAATTTTCCACACAAAAAATTATTTCGCCAACAGTACCTTTTAGCTAAATTAATTAAACATTTGTTTAATTAATTGTTTATTATCCTCTTATAATTTATAACTAATTAAATAAGTTATTAAAATAATCATATTTGTCTACTCACACTCCACTCCACTCCACTTCTAGAACCCTATAATGGTGGAGGTATAAAATTTTCACGTATAACCATATTCCCACACAAAATCAAAATAATCATTGCCCCTGGAAAGTTGTAACTACACAGACCAAATGTTCTTAATATTTTAGAAAACAATAATTATGATCCTGGAGCTCATTCAAACTATGATCCATTTCTCATAGCCTCACCCTCAGCTATAAAAAGTAGGAAATTATTTTGTAAACCATCCTTAGAATCCTTATGCAATTTGCAGCCAACTTCTTCCAAAATTGACATATACATCCTCATGCTTATGAGCTCGTAGCATTTACAATTCCACTTTTGGATAACAATTCAAGAACACCCATAGTCAGTTTGCATACAATATTCTACAAGTCCAAGTGCTTCACAATCTTACTTGAGGTTTACAAGGAAATCCTTGGAGAGAGGTATATTGTTTCATTTTATTTTATCTTTCAACTTCTGCTGATATTTTAACTGCCCACCTTCTCTCCTTACATTATAATATTTTTTCCTTATTAGTTACTCAATGTATGATATGCACAAATATCTATTTTCCTTTCCATGTTTTTTTTAAAATTCATCCATCTAAGATCACACCATGATTTTTATCTCACTCGTAACATCAAGGCTGATTTTCAATCTATTGGTACCCAAATATGCACCACCTTGTGAGCCAAGAAAGATTTACAATCTAAGTTGGATTCTTAGAGAAAGACAAACTGAAGATTTATTCATTTATAACTAGGGAAATATCGGATAGAATATTTGAGACTTGACTTGGGAGAGATTAAATTACACTCACAAAGGGGATGACCTTCCCTCCTACTTTAGGTTCTTCCTTTAACTAGGGCAAGAGGACCAATTTTTTAGCCTATAATTGTGAGAAAGGTGGATAAAAGTTCAGTCTCTAAGCTTTCTCTTGGAAATATGAAGGATATTCATGAATACACATGGTCAATGCAAGTATCATTTAACTCTCACAATTTATCACACTAAATAATGTAGATGTTTTTCAAATATAGGACTCAGGTTACTCTAGACAGTGTAAATATTAGTGTAGTCATTTTTACTCCTATTACAAAAGAAAGGAACCTTATGCACACTGGCCTATCACCTAGTGGGTGTTGGATGCTCACTCGAGGCATGCACAGGTTTTGAGTCTCTCTTTTATGTGATTTTAGTGGGAAAGATCATCTATGATCCATGTTTAAGATATTTGTAAAGAAGTAAAACATACAAGCACCATAGATATCAGAACAACTTCTAGATCCTTGTAGTCACTCCAGACAAAAAGTGCTTAGAAAATTTTATAACTTATACCAAAATAGAAAGAAGTTGTACAAGCATCCATACTTAATCATAAACATAAATGAAAAAGAACTATGAGAAATATGTATGCATAATAATCATTAATATTCATATTCATGTAAGATGGTAAGCTCATTACATTCATGGAGCCATTACAGAATGTCACAGAGAAGCAGATCACAGTCATGTATTATAATTGGACTTATGTGGCTAGGATCTTAAAAGAAGGTTTATACCACCTCCATACCCTTGTTACATCCTTCCCTAACCATAATTACCCAAACTAACAGAGTTCTTGCATTATATCTACAGATCTCTGCCCTCTATCAATTTCTCTCCTTCTTTACTTCTGCAGGCACTTGTATATATAGGATTTCTAGACTGCCAACTCATCCTCTAGCGGCATCAAATTCAATTCCAAGTGTTTGAATGTGGTCCTCCATGCGAGCATGCTCCTCTAGGCCCAAGCTTTCCACTTTTTACATGATGTGCTTCTAGAATCTTCTACCGTAGGCATGCTCCTTCTTGGCAACCTCTCGCTAGGATGACACGTTATCTACTCCGCATCCGTAGTCGGGTCATGATTTTCACGTATTCTGCCCAAAACACCTAATATGGCTAAGTCCTAGGACCCCTGGTTCTGTCTACGCATCTGCCACGTGTTTCCTTAAAGCCTTCCCTAAACCCTACCCTGTGTGCTTTATCCTTGCGTGCCTTTCTTCAACTAGGCCTTGCACGCCTATGCACCTTTTTGTACTTAGTCAATATTTTAGGGGCCAAACATCACCCCACACTAAGCTTGTTCTCCATCCGTGAGAACAATTTTCTAGTGAAGAGAAAGAATACAGTAGACTTACGGCTTGGGAAAAGAATAAGGGGATGAAAGAATAGGGAAAGAAGAAAGAATAGGGAAGTGATGGAATCACTACAATAAGCTAGGAAAATCATTTTGCAAGTCAGCCTCCAACTTGTTCCAGGCATCAACTTCATTTTTTGCTCTCTGACAGAGGTTGCCAACTAGGGTGCTCACCTTCTCAAAACTTAGTCCATTTCCTTGTGTGTTTATGGTGTTAGAAATTTTCTCTAAATCTTTGTGTAATATGTGGGTATAGTTCCTTCAATTGGTATTTGATTAAACCCCTTAAGGTTTCAATGGCTTCACATTTTCTTTCAACCTTGGCAAGGATTATGTCCCTTTCTACCCTATTTACCTTATTCTTATATTGAAACTCCTTGAGTTCTGCTTCATGAGTGGTGACCAAGATGTTTGCCACTTTGTATTTGTTTGCGCAATTGTCGTACATGGCCTCAGTAGTCGGGGAAGCAACTTTTATATCAGCAAGAACCTTGCTGTACTCAGCTACGAATGCCATAACTTTCAATTTATCTTCTTTCTCCAAGCACGCGACCACTTCTTCTATAGATTCCAAGGCTAAGGACTACCTCTCCATGGTGAGGACTCTTGTTAAATCATCTAGGCATCCCAAGGTAGATCCATACTTCTGTGTGGGAGGCGCTAGGTTTGGATGCTTCAACACTATAACATTATTAATGGACTCCACCTTTTTGTATACCGCACATACTTTAGCCTTCTTGTCTTTTAACGCATGCTGCAACTAGGCACTGATTAGTTTCTCTTAACTTAGATCCTTTGTCCTTGCAGCTTGCTCTTCCTCTTTCTTCTTCAGGTCCTCCTCCAGATCTTTGATTTTATCATTCTGCCTGAAGATTCTAGCTTCGACCTCAACAGAGACCTTGTTGAGCGTGTTACACAGTTTTTCATCTAAGAGATGTTAAGCATTCACCACTGGGTTGTCTTCTCTTGGTCCTGATAATGTTATTATTTAGCTATGGCTTACTTTAAATTCTGGCTCATCAAGATGGGACTCAATTGCCCATGAGATCATCTTCCTTTTCCATGGGTATGCAACCACCTTCTCAAAAGATGACATTGCCATGAGCTCCTCTGCTAGAATTGTGCTTTGGAACCACACGTGAAAAACTTTGTTTGGGTCATCAATATAACCCATCCCTAGCCTCTCCTCCCCTACCACACCTTACTCCCATGCACGTGCCCTTAGGAATAGTTATAGTTAAAATGGGGCCTCTAGTGTTGTCGTGGTCCCTTTTTGTGCTCTCCTCCTTATCCTTGTTCAACACCAGCTCAACACTGCATTCTAACTTCTCCTCCACCAAGGCATCAATGTTCTTTGTTTCTTCTCTCTCCACCACCTTGGTTATTTGTTCCAGCATAAGGCTTGGGGCCTTCTATTTCTACACGCCAACCTCCTCACTTCCCACGTCTTGGGCGCCTTCCCCTTCCTAGCTATCGTTGCATCACACGAAAAAGAACCCATGTTCCTCTTCTCTGCCTTCTTCCTTTGAATTATGCATGTTGAAAACATGTGGCTCTTGATATTTTATAGGTTCATTTTCCCTACTAATATCTTCTTCACTATCATCTTCTTCACCTATGTATTTCTCCAAACTCCCAGTTTCTTCCGAGGTGGTCTCCACTTCTATCCTCTGCTTCTTCCTAATCAGGGATTCCAGTGTACATGACTTTGTGTCTTCTTCTCTCGAGGACTCCTTATCTAACGGAATTTCTGGATCTGTAGTCTTTTCTTTGACTATGGGCCTCTTCTTACGTAAATACATACTTATTTTGGCGCTTGTCCCAGGGGAATCTATTACCCGTGTATCCACCACACTTGTTATTTTTTTCTCTGTCTCTTTTTCCTCCTGTTTGGGTGCAAGCCTCTTCCTACTAGTTGGGTCCTCAGGTATAGGCACCTCATTCTCTAGATACATGCCCTTTTTATATTTAGGTCTTATGCATACGTATATGTGTGGTGCAGATCCACCTGTAATGGGAAAAGTCATGGGCCTTGTCATTTGAACTTAATGCGACACATACCTCTCCACGTACACTTGCTTACTGGGGTACACCAACCCTTTATGCAATTCCCTGTGGTCTCAGTTCAGATTACCAAGGTCTAGTTTCAACTTCTTGGATTCTTTGAACCTGTTTACTCCCATTTGGAAGTATTGAGTTGTGAAGGAAAAGGGGAGCTTGCACCATGGGCTCCCTATCTCATCCATTAGTCCAAATCTACCCAGGCAGAAATGTTGGTACACATCAAATTCAACTTCTCCTTTGGTGGCTGCTGGAAGTTGTTTGGGAGTCCTCCATTCTTCCCTGAACGCGTTCCTCAGGTGCGTATACCATTTCTCTAGGCATGCCTTATGCACGGTTTTCATAGTGTTAAAGGCGTATTTTTCAAATATCTTTATGGGAGAAGGGTCCTTAGCAAGGTACTCCCACATGAATTTGTCTGATGCATCACGTACTCCAATATCTAAAAACATAATGGTTAGTAGGACATTACTGAAAAGGATCATGTCACCTTCCTTCGCGTAGCTAACAATCTCATCCGCAATAAATGTAGAAAAGTTGTAGATGGTGCCCTTTGAAATTTTCTTGCAAACATGCAACTATGGTTTATTGACCTGGGTCCATCTCTCCTAGCCATTTAACTTTGTCATTAGGTGCATGACCATCTTCATTACCGGGTTCTTGATGTCTGTGATATCATAATACCTTGACCCCTTTTTGAATGCATAGGCAGCGACAATCTCCTTAATTGCCTCTTAGTCACTTAGGTCATCCTCCAAACTATCTCCTTCACATATGAGGCCTGTGAAATGTGAAATGAGGTGAGGGTTAATGGACATCTTACGCCCTGCGAAGTGGAAGTAGTCTTCATGCACACGTGACATCAGCCATTGATATAGGTGTTGAGGCTTCCTGAAGTAGGGAAACTCAAAGAGTTGCAATAACCCTTCCTTCTCTAACTTGACCTCCACATCAGCGTTATAGATGGGCAAACCCTATGGTGTCCTTTTATTTATTGGGCACACTAACTCCAATGCCATCTCCTTCTCTATTGTGCTCGTACGATGATTGTAGTCATTTACAAACATATTTCTTAATGGGACTCCCACTCCTTCCCCAGTAACACTCCATCTAGGTACTACATTTCTACATACCACTCTTCGTTTGTATGTGCATCAGTTTCTTGTTGTTTTCCCTTGCCCTTTCCCTTTCCATTCTTAGGTGTGCTAACTGGTTTCTTGGGTGCCATTGTCTAGGTCCTCTTCTTACTTCAATCATTTCTTATAACTCTGTTCTTCCACTCTTTCCCACCTTAGATCTCAAATTTGTGAAGAAAACTCCTTAAAATCGTGCCCCAGTTCTTCAAACCCTAGCTGGGATAATCCCTTAACAAGACAACACCTTCTCACGACTTCTCTTATGCCCATGAAATCCCTTCCTTCTGATTCACAGATCCAAGCTAGTTATACACGCTCAATCTCTTCAAATTTTTCTTCACACGGATCAATTTTTGGAAGCCCAAGTTTGCAAAGATGCAAAAAGTGCTTCTTTCTCCTTATACACAAAGTGAATAATGAAATGCCTTAACCCTTTATTTATAGTTTTTCCCCTTTTAAGAATTAAATGCTACTTCACCTACCACCCATACTTTTCATGATTAATGCGAATTTTTCAAACAAAGTCTTACTTTAGTGTTTTAACTCACGCGCCTAACCCTGAGTAAACAATATTCCAACCTTCTGGCACACAACCAATCCATCTAGATAGGAGACTCTTTTGTGCACGTCACTGGCACCGAAGGCACTTCTTCTATCCTAATTTTTGCTCTTTCCTACCTCATGTTGCTTATGCAGTTTTTCCTCCTTTGTACTTAGGATCTAAAAGTAGCCTTGTCTTGACACCAACCATCCTTTTCCATCTTTTCTTTCCATGCACCTACTTTAACAGGGCCATTCAACTGAGCTTTTCAACACAAACTTCCTTGGCACTTTACCCATGCTCTCCTTCACATCACTCCACCCCACACTAAAACAATGCGCAGTCCTTTGCGCACTCAAAAATCCTCAAAGTAATAAGGTTATCGGTGCCCAAGACACAAAACAAAACAACAACACGAAAGGGAAACACAAGGAAAGAATTGCATAAAGGAAATTCTAAATTAACTGGCAAAACTACCTTATTTACAAACACCAAGAAGACTTATTTATAGTAGGGCTTCAACCTACTCCCATTGAAGTTTCAAGGCAATTTCGTTCCATCCAGCGTTTTTAATTGACACACACCCGAATCAAGGATGTACAAAATTTTATAGGGACCTAACCAATGGACCTTCAACTTCCTAGGATGACGTAAAAACTTAGAACATACAGTAAGACCATCTTCCCAACCTCAAAATTCTTGTTTCTGATGTGGTGATCATGTCATGCTTTTTTCTTTTCTTTTTCTGCTGTTTGGATCCACCTAGGGAGTGATCGTCTTTCATTTAGCTTCATCAGTTCATCAATTCTCTCTTCCAGCACTTGCTCATTAGTTAGCCCTCCTACACATTTAATTTACAGAGAAGGTAACATGAATTCAATTGGCAAAACCGCTTCGATGCCAAACACTAATTGAAATGGTGTGCCTTTGTTCAGCCTTTTATAAGTTGTCCTGTAAGCCCATAATATGGCTGATACCTTGTCATCCTAATCTTGCCTTCCGACATCACAAATTTTGGTCGGGGTGTGACGTATTTTGTTAAATGCTTCCATGGTTCCATTTTCTTGTGGATGATAAGGGGTAGTATTGTGATGAGCTACTACGAACTCTGCTAATAGGATCCTCACAGTCTCATTCAAGAAATGTGTACCCCTATCACTGGTTAAACTTAAAGGACATCCATACCTCGTGATAATTTTTTCCCACAAAAATATTGCCACTGTGGCTGGTATGCATTCTTTAGTTGGGGCTGCCTCTACCCACCTTGTCAGATAGTCCATACAAGTGATTAAATAGTGTGATCTAATCGTACACGTTACTGGTGTAATAGGGCCTATAAAGTCTATTGCCCATTTCTCAAAAGGTTCAACGCTAGGGATAGAGCACAAAGGCATTTCATCTCTCTTTCCTATTTTTCCAATGCATTGACAATGGCCACATGCTTTACAATAGTCCTTGCAATCCTTATATAGAGTTTCCCACCACAATCCTATCATTAAAATTTTACGTGCGGTGGCATCACTTGCATAATTTTGACACACACTTCCTCTGTGTGCTTCCCCTATGATGGTGAGGCACTCATGCTCTAGTACACACCTGTGTAAAATTTCATCATCCCCTAACTTGTATAAGTCCCCACTGATCAACATGTAGGGCACAATGCGTATGGCTAGTTTCTTTCTTTCTAATGCCTTCATCCCTTCCGGAGCAACACCTTTCTTTATGAATACTACAATCTCCTCAAAAACTGAGGGCACACGCCGGAACCTAAATAGTTGCACATCTGGCATAGTCTCTTCAATACTCTATGTGTCCTCCCCTGAATCAATTCTTGATAGATGATCAGGTCCACAATTACTCTTTCTAGGCTTCACAACTACCGTAAACTCAAACTCTTGAAATAATAGCACCCACCGACATATGTGCCCTTGTAGAACAAGCTTGTTCACTAAGTACTTTAATGCCATTTGGTAGGTGTAAAATACAAAGGATGTTGCCAACAGATATTGTCTGAACTTTAAAAGTGTGTAGATCATTGACAATGCTTCATGCTCAGTCGTGATGTAATTCTGATCTGCTGGTGTCAACTTCCTACTTGCAAAACATAGAGGATGATCAACAATTCCTTCACCCAGTTGTGCAAGCACTACTCTAATGGCAGTTCCTGAGGCATCTACATGAACATGGAAGGGCTTGTCCCAAGAGGGAAAATGTAATATAGACGTGGTGACAAGCCTATCCATTAATGTGTCAAATACCTTCTATTTTTCCTCTCCCCAATGGAAGGAAATTTTATGTGTGATCAATTGTTCTAGAGGCACGGAAATCTTGGCATACCCCTTGATGAATTTCCTGTAATAACCCGTATGCCCAAGAAATCCAAGTGTTTCACACAGAATGTTTCGACTCTGCAGAATAGACTTCCTTCTATCCTGTCATTCCTTTGAGAAAAAGATAAGGGTTAGGGCAAGGAGGAATACCTGTTGAATGTTGAGATGGTGTGCGCGTACCGTAGAGAGAGATCAGATCGATTGCGAAGAACTCCTTTTTGTCTGGGAAGGACTACTTGCAAGTAAGAATACAAGACCACCAGATTTTAATTAGACAATAAATGAGGGAGCTGCCTTAGGCCCAGGAAATATAAAACTTCCTTTCGAAGGTGGTCAGTTCCCCTTTTAATACGAATTAACACAAATGATAACAAAGAAAGTTATTGCAAAATCACGATTTAGGTATCTCGTTACAAAGCAATAGAAGCTAAACTATCAATAATAAAGTGTCACGTTGTTTGTTCGGTTACTGGTCGTTGATACATTCAGGTTGAGTTATAGGGATAAACCATACTGGATCTGAGGTTGTTAGGTGACAAATAGGCGAGAAAAGGGTTTTGGGGTATAAGTCACAGTGACCGACGCCGGTCACTGGATATCCGACCGCGGTTAGAGAACCGCCGTCGGTGGGGGATAAATGACACCGGTAGGGTCAGCAATCTAAGTGCTTCTGGATAGAGGTTGGTTGCAAGGTGATCGTGGGGTTATTAAGATTGGTGGATGGCTGAGGGGAATAATGGGAGGACAGGGAAGGCTCAGAGTGTGATAAAATGGTCTTCTGGGCAATACAAAAATGTATGGATGAAGGTTCAGTGCAGGGTGCTGGTAGGTGGTAGATCTAGGAATGAGCTTATAATTACTATCAATCCACAGGCTCAAGAAATGGTGCTTAGAGACATACGAAACACTACTTACTCGTTCCTGATGAAGATGCAAGTTCCAGGACTGTGATGACAAAGATAGGGCTCAAGTGGGATGATCTGACAATCCAAGATGGGCTATCTCCTATTCTGATGCTCGGATGAGTGTCACTGGGCTCTGGTTATTCAGTTACGATCTTGGGCTTGATGTCCTTCTCTGCAAACTTATCTATTTTCTTCACTTGTCTCTGCTCGGCCAAGCAAATCTGGATCCTTTCAATGATTTCTCCTCCTCCCGATCAAATGAAAATCTGATCCTTTGTTTTTGGTTGGAAGTGGTCATTTACAAGGAACCGATGGCGGTTACGCAACCGACGGCGGTCGAGTAGGAACCGGTATCGGTCAGGTCAAAGCGGGCTATTTTTGGTAAAATAGCTAGCTTTCCCTCCTTTTCTCCCGAGGGATTAGTTGCGGGCTTGGTCAATTCATTATGAGGTCAGTTTTAGGTGCGGGTGAGGAGTAATTAATCATAGGTGTGAATGTAGACCAAGTTATAGGTCTTAATTAGGTTAGTTTAGGGTTAAGACTAGGTCATGATGAGGTGGCGAAATGAGGTGGCATGTATGGCGATGTGGATTTATTAATTATAAGGTAATTAATAAATAATTGTGTAAGGTTCAGGTGATGAGGTTAGGTTGCGAAATGGGATGCGGGGCACAAGGGGTCGTAAGACACAAATTTGGTGTCTACATTAGCCCCTTGTTGTCATGTAGCTTGTCTTGTTAAATCTGTACGGACAATAATAAGAAGTGGTTACCCCTGTTAAGGATATAGGTAATCCCCCTCAAATCTATCACAGATTGAGGTAGCGTGAAATCAGGGATAGGGTTGATAAAGGGTAAATGGTGTTGAGATAATGGTAAGATGGTGGGGTAGGTCTAAGGAAGCAGACGCACGTTGACATGCAGTAGTGTGACCAGGGTACATGATTTGAAGAGCAAACAAGTAATTCATAGGAAAAGGTTGATAGTTTATCCAAACAAGGGTGATATAATCCTGGTATCCAAGGCATAGGAAGTAGCTCCAGGGGATATAACGGGTAAGATACAGGAACGTTTAGGCATGTTCGGCAGTACCAAATGGTTGGTTTGGTTGAGATAAACGTCGCGGTCTTGGTCTAGGCAAAGTTGGTCGACTGATCAAGTCAAGGACCCTAATCATGTTAAAACACGAACATTTGAGCTCGATTGAACAAAAAGTGACATGATGGGTGGATAAAAGTGTGTTGTGTTGATGTTGGGCGAGGTATTTAATTGGTGCGGCCTTAGGTCGGGCCAAATGGTTAGGTGCGGTCTTGGGTCAGGCCAAATGGTGGGTTACGGCCTTGGGTCGGGCCAAATGGTGGGTTACGGCCTTGGGTCAGGCCAAATGGTTGGTTACGGCCTTGGGTAGGGCCAAATGGTGGGTTACGGCCTTGGGTCGGGCCAAATGGTGGGTTACAGCCTTGGGTCGGGCCAAATGGTGGGTTACGGCCTGGGGTCAAGCCAAATGGTTGGTTACGGCCTTGGGTGGGCCAAATGGTGGGTTACGGCCTTGAGTCGGGCCAAATGGTTGGTTACGGCCTTGGGTCGGGCCAAATGGTTGGTTACGGCCTTGGGTCGGGCCAAATGGTGGGTTACGGCCTTGGGTCGGGCCAAATGGTGGGTTATGGCCTTGGGTCGGGCCAAGTGGTTGGTTACGGCCTTGGGTCGGGCCAAATGGTGGGTTACGGCCTTGGGTCGGGCCAAATGGTTGGCTACGGCTTTGGATCGGGCCAAATGGTGGGTTACGGCCTTGGGTCGGGCCAGATGGTTGGTGATGACCTTGAGTCGAGTCACTGAAGTTAACAAAGGGTTTTCAGCCAAGGTGGATATAGGTGATGTTGGTAGAAAGGGCGATTAGTAAATAAGGGCAGAAATTGGGGTAGATGTGGGATAAAACCGATATCGATTGTGTATGACCGATATCGGTTAGGTGACCGATACCGGTTCCTTAGGGCACAATATAACCGGTATCGGTTATAGGTCGAAAACCTATAAAAAGAAAAAATACGGCCTGTCATTGTCATATTGTCAATTTGAAACCCAATTTGAGTTGTCTGAGGTGTATTGTTGAGATTGGAGCATTTGTTGGTTGAGGTGGCACTATTTGAGTGGAGAAGTGAGTGTTTGATGGACCCTAGTGAGTAGGAGGCAGCATTTGATTGGTGGAGGACCCAGCAGAGGAGAGTTGATAGCCATGGCTCAGCCAGGAGGAGTAGGAGGTGCTGGACCAGCTGGACCACCACCACCCATCCCACCACGATGACATGTCGTCGTACCAGTAGGTTCGAAACCCTTCATTGTGTGAATTTGATTGTGTTAAGCTGGATTTGGGGTTTGGGTAGGAATGTAAGGTTTTTAGAAAATAATTAATAAATGGAAATTATTTGAAAAAACGAGAGGGTAGATAGGTGAAATAGGCCAATGCGGTAGGGTGGGTAGGTTTTTAGGGTGTTTGGGTGGGTATATAGGGAGAAATAGGGAAAAAAATGTATTTGGGGGCCGCGTCGGGTTCGGCTCGGCTATTTTCCAGTGACCGATGCCGGTCACTAAGCGACCGGCATCAGTCACGAAGTTTCGGGGTAGGTGGGGTTTGTGGATGACCGGTGGCAGTCGAACGTTGACCGGCGTCGGTGGAGAGGGGACCGGGGTCGGTTATGGGTGACTGGTACCGGTCCCTAGCCAAGATTTTCTATTTTTGTTGCATGGTTTTGTTGTGGTTTTGGGTGTTAAGTTCTTGTTGGGGTTGGCGTGTTGTGTTGTTTGTTGTTAGTTATGATTGGGTTTTGTGTTTTGTGTGTGAAGATGGAGGGGGATAGTGTCAAAGATAGGTGGGTGGAGGTGTGTGTTATAGAGTCGGGGTGTGGTCGGGGGGATAAAATAAGGGGGTATAGAGGGTTAAAGTAGTTGTTGTGATAAAGAGTAGGGATAATGCATTTAGGTGGATTTGCAGGCATGTCAGCAGCTGATGATGCGGGACAGGATGCCCCCGCTGTTGGGATGGATGCGGCCACACATGTCCGCAGCGCAGTGGGGCATTATGCACTCGGTGGGACTCGGTGGAGTCCAGCGGTATAGGGCGATCGATAGGGATCACAGTCTGATGGTCGCCCTCATCGAGAGATGGGATCTGGCGACCAATGTGTTCCATCTCCCGACTGGAGAGATGACCATTACATTGGAGGATGTGTATCGCATCCTTAGATTACTGATTGATGGAGAGGCAGTCTTCCAGGTGGACATAGAGACAGCCATGGATAGCATCTTACATGTATTCAGGGATGCAGCCGCGCTATTGACTTATCACAGTGCGAGCATCACCTATGGAGATATGTACCGTGCCCACCGACATGAGACACGGCTTACCGTGTTGATGATGATCGGCATCACCTGCTTTACCTTCTCGGACTCAGAGGGAGGCCACTTTCCATGGGTGCTGATGGGGGTTTTACACGAGATGGTTGAGGAGCATACATGTTATGTGTGGGCACCAGTATACCTAGTGCAGTTATACCAAGAGCTGTGGGGCTGTCGCCGGATGAGACGATTCGGGATTTGCTCTACATTTTTGTTACACTGCTGGGCATATGAGCATATCATATGCATTCGAACAGTAGGGCTGCCCCAGCAGCTAGGGCCATAGGTGATTTACAGATATGGCTTTCAGAGGTGGCTGGTCGTGGGCCAGCCACGGGAAGTTCTTATCGGGCGGGATGTAGCATATTATCGGCACGTATTAGAGGGCGTGACTGCCCTGGATATTGTATGGAGGCCTTACAGAGGTCATCAGCCCCGTGGAGGAGCCCGATCACAGTTGCGGTGGATCCAGTATACATTCTGGATAGCGGGATGGAGGCTGGGAGAGTACGAGCGGATACCCCTGGAGAGGGTACGACGACAGCTTGGGCTACGACATGATGAGCCACCTCCCTTCCCTCAATACCAAAGGGATGATGTAGAGGCTCCACTGCCTGCACCACAGCCTATGGACCCAGATTGGGTAGCTGAGTGGCAGGCAGACGATACAGTGGATGACGCCGGGTGTACAGGATCATTTTTGGTATGGTGGGCAGGGGAGAGAGCCGCGAGGAGAGCACAGCCCGCACAGCCAGACTTAGCGGCTGTTAGAGCAGAGAGGGACCAGCTCAGAGGACAGGTACAGTTGTTACAGGGGCAGCTTGCTACCACATAGGCACATATAGGTGTTCTACAGGGGCAGTTAGCCCAGGCACAGGTACAGGTCCAGCCACAGGCACCACCACAGGTACAGGTACTGCCACAGGCACCACCAGTGGCACCAGCACAGGCACAGGTAAAGGCACCGGCATAGGTACAGGCACCACCACCGGCGTAGCCACAGGCACCGGTACCGCCACCGGCACAGGCACAGGGTGTATTGGTAGGACAGGGGCCATTGGTATTAGGAGTCGAGGGACCAGCCCCAGCAGCGTTGGTGGCACGGGACCGGTATATGGAGGCAAGAGCGGAGGCTCGGTACTATTAGGACGTTCTGGATGGTACCGGGGCTGACTATCAGCCGTATGCGGCACATAGAGCGGAGACCTCACGTAGCCAGAGATCCCAGGGTGGTGTAACCACAGCCGGTGGGTATGTTACAGGGAGGAGACGAGAGGTAGCGCAGGGACCAGTAGGGAGACAGGCAGAGGGCGGTGGGGAGAGCTGAGGGATCCCTGGGTCAGAGAGAGATATTTTGTTTATAGATGGAAATTAGATAGAGGCACCGGTCTACAAACCGGCTATGTATAGAGAGGCATGCGTGCCCACATATGATTCTTTCATTTATTTATTCATTTATTGTATATACCGGCCTGCGAGCCGAGTACAGGTTATACCATTGATACCGGCCTGTGAGCCAAGTATATTTTTGATATGAGAGACTGGCCTGTGAGCCGAGTTGATATTGTGACAGTTGTTGCGGCTTGTATGCCAGCTTTGTATTATTATGAGCTCACAGAGGCCCCTTTGCAGGGCACATTGTATATTTGAAACTTTTTATGTATAGATATGATGATTTTGACCCACATGCTGTGTTTAAAATGTGTTAAGTGTTTTGTCGATGGTTTGTGATATTTAATGTATGATGAGTTTGATCCACATGGTTTATATATTGATGGTGTTGATGTCTTTTGTTGATGGCTTTTTGAAATGGAATGTATGTATACATAGATGATGATTTTAATTGACATGTTGTGTTTATGAAATGTTGTATGTGTTTTGTCATTGGTTTGTGAAATTGAACGTATGTAGCTGCTGAGTTGGATCCAAATGGTGTATAGATTGATGGTTTGTGACATCGTTTGTTGATGGCTTGCTTGTTTTCGTACGATAGATAGATGATGTTGATGAAATTGTGATGAGATATGGATTTAATGAAAAAATTATAGATAATGGTGTTGTTTATGCAAGAAAAAGGGACGGGCGCCAAAAAAATTTACAAAAACGAAGAAATGGCTTAGGTTAAAGCAAAAGGGGGAAACCTAACCGATATCGGTTATGTAACCGATGTCGGTAGCTGTATGACCGATATTGGTTACGTAACCGATATCGGTTATGCAAGAATTATTTTCCTAAAAATAGAACTGTTGGGTTGGCAACTTAAGTTCTTATTTTTAGCATTCTTATTTTTAGAGTCATGCAACAAGTTAAATATGTGAATGCGACGTGGTTTGACGACTGCTACAGGTAATTGCATGAAAGATTGTGAGTGATAAGGAGGAAAGAGACAGGTGAAGTGAGCGTGGGATGAGATTCAGAAGGCAATAAGACAAGTTACATTTGAAGAGGGTGGTGAACATGGCTGAATGAGGAGAAGCATCCAGCAGGCAGGGACAAGGGGGAAGACATTTTCCACCCCAAGCTGCTGCATCCTGAGAGGTAAACTATTTGGTTGTAATCTGATTCTTGCATGTTTTGTGAATAGGAGGGAAGTGTAAGTGGGTAAAGATGAGAAAGAAAAGGTAATAGACAAGGGTTGGGGATGGGGTGAGTGCTATGGGGTAGGTAAACAGGGTGGTCACGTAGTTTTTTAGGTAAAAATAGGAGTAAACGGGAAAAATAATTATTGTAGGTGTATGTTTTAAGCAGGGTAGGTATATTTTTGACAGTGACCGGTATCGTTTATAAATAACCGGTATCAGTCAGCAAACCAGTATCGGTTATTCATAACCGATATCGGTTATTCATAACCGATATCGGTCACTGTAAGGGTTTCCAGATTTTGAGAAAAAAACCCATAGAGATTTGTTCTTTTGAATAATTATGTGTCGTTTTGATGTATGCAGGCAGAAGCAGGGTTAAGGATGAATGATACTGTGCCAGCGTTGTTGTCACGAATCCGAGCGAATGTAACACCAGCTGAATGGGCATTGATAAATCATTTGGGGTTAAGTGGAATCCGCTATTATTCAAGAATCACGCGTAACCATGCTATGTTGTAGGCGTTTATTGAGAGATGGAATCCAGAAAAGAATACCTTCTATCTGCCAACAGGGGAGATGACAGTGACTTTGGAAGATGTGTTCCGTATTTTGAGACTCCCAATGATAGGAAAAATAGTGTATCAAGCGTTGCCTAGCACGGGGCGGGCAGCTATAACAGTAGTATTTGGGTCAGCTGCACGAGATTTGACACAGCGAGGTTTATCATTTACGTATGGTACAATGTATGCAACACACCCTGAGGAAACAAGGTTGGCCGTGCTATTAATGATAGCGGTGGGGTATTATGCATTACGAGGGCAGAGGGTGGAAGATTTCCCAAAGCATTGATGAGTGTGTATTTGGGAAATGAATAGAAATGAGCGTGACTTTCGCATGGGCACCCGCATATCTAGCAGAGTTATAGTAGGGTTTAGGGGCCGACAAGCGAAAACACAGGACGACATTGGATTGTTGCGTACTTATTACATTGTTTGGGTCCTATGAGCATATTGTTTTGTGTGTCCAATAGGCTGACCCATTGAGTCGGGAGAGGCAGGAGTGCAAAGGTTGGGATTCAGACGATGGGTCCAGACAGAACAAGAAGCGAGATCCCAGGCCGTGATAGATGACATCGAGTATTTGGGAGATGGTGATGATTGCGGATATTTGTTGGAGGCCTTACATGAGACTATTGGTTACAGAGCACATAGCTGAGAGTTGAGGGGTGTAGAGCGATTGAGATGATTGTAGGGGGCACAGGCCGGGTGAGTAACGAGAGAATTCCTCTAGATCGCGTTGCGGCGACAATTTGGGTTCATTCAGGATATACCGATGACATATAGACCATACATGAGGATCTATTCCGAGGGCAGCATTCTCACCTCCCCGGCCTCACCTCTAGAAGGGCCAGAAGAGAATAGAAGCCGATCGTAGGGGTAAATGGATTCAGGAACGACATAGGCCTATAGAGTATGTTGGGTAGCAAGCTTGCAAGGGTGCACGTGAGCACCCTCATAGCTGTGATTACAGCGGAGAGAGATCGTCTGCAGGAGTTGGCTCACCAGCTTCAACCAGGTGATGAGACAATTGGATTGGTTAGAGGGTTTCTGCATGTTATGAGTGGAGAGCTGAGGTAGATTCCTCCACGGCGAGAGACGTATTCAGTGTTACAGAGGTGTTAGCGGATCAATTGGAGGACCCATGGTTGTGGCACTGAGGATGGGAGGCCAACTGAGGGGCACCGGGAAGGAATCATGATCACCACCTAATTCGGGCGAGGATGTGCAAGGGCCTCAGTGAATTTCATAGGAATATAAGAATAATAAGGATGCCGACCTGCGAGTCGATGATAGCGAAATGTCCTTTTGTTTGTATGGCTTTTTGCAATGGAATGTATTGTAATACATAGATGAAGATTTTATTGACATGTTTTGTTATGAAAGGGTTGTATGTGTTTTCATTGGTTTGTGAATGCACTATGTAGCGGCTGAGTTGGATCCAAATGGTGTTAGATTGATGGTTTGCTGACAATCGATTTGTTGATGGCTTGCTTTTTTCTACATACATATATTATGTGATGAAATTTGTGATAGATATGATTTAAATGAAAAACTTCATGATAATGGTTTGTTTCTGCAAGAAAAAGGGACTGGCGCCAAAAATTTTACAAAACGAAGAAATGGCTTGGTTAAATCAAAAGGTGGGAACCTAACCGTAACGGGTACTTTAACCGATGTCGGTAAGCTTTATGACCGATATTGGGTGTACGTAACTCGATATCGGTATGCAAGAATTATTTTCCTAAAATACAACTGTTGGGTTGGCAACTTACGTTCTTATTTTTAGCACTTCTTATTTTTTTAGAGTCATGGCCAACAAGTTAATATGTGAATGCGACGTGGTTTGACGACTGGTGCTACAGGTAATTGCATGAAAGATTGTGAGTGATAAGGAGGAAAGACAGTGTGTAATTAGCGTGGATGAGATTCAGAAGGCCATAAGACAATTTACATTTGAAGAGGGGGTGAACATGGCTGAATGAGGAGAAGCATCCCAGCAGGCATGGACAAGGGGAAGACATTTTCCACCACCCCAATGCTGCAATCCTGAGAGGTAACTATTTTGGTTGTAATCTGATTCTGCATGTTTGTTGAATGGAGGGAAGGTAAGTGGGTAGAAGATGAGAAAAGAAAAGTAATATACATGGTTGTGGGAATGGGGTGAGTGGCTATGGGGTAAGTAAACATGGTGGTCAGTCATTTTTTTAGGTAAAAGAGGAGAAACGGAAAAAAATAATTAATTGTAAGGTGTCTGTTTTTAAGGCAGGGTAGGTATATTTTTGACAGTGACCGGTATCGTTTATAAATAAACCGTATCAGTCAGCAAACAGTATCGTTATTCATAACCGATATCGGTATTCAGACCGAAAATCGTTCACCTGTAAGGTTTCGCAGATTGTTGATAAAAAACCCATAGATATTTGGTTCTTTTGAATATAGTGTCGTTTTGATGTACTGCAGGCAAGCAGGTTAAGGATGAATTCTTACTTGTGCCAGCTTTGTTTTCACGAATCCTAGCGAATGTAACACATCTGAATGTGCAGTGATAAATCATTTTTGGGGTTAATTGGAATCCGCTATTATATTCAAGAATCCGCTTAACCATGTCTATGTTGTGGCGTTTATTGAGAGATGGAATCAGAAAAAAGCCTTCTATCTGCCAACAGGGTAGATGACAGTGAACTATTGGAAATGTGGTTCCGTATTTTAGACTCCCAATGATAGGAAAAATAGTGTACAAGCGTTGCTAGCACGGGGCGGGCAGCTATAACAGTAGTAAATTGGGTCAGCTGCCTGAGATTTGACCACACAGGAGGTTTACATTTACTATGGTACAATTTGTAGTGCAACACACCCTGAGACCACGGTTGGCCGTGTAATTATGATAGCGTTGGGTATATGTCATTACCGAGTGCCAGAGGTGGACGATTTCCCAAAGCAATTGATGAGGTTATTTTGGAAATGATAGAAATGAGCGTGACTTTCGCATGGGCACCCTCTATCTGCATGCGTTTATATAGGGTTAGTATATATGGCCTACAGCGAAAACACAGGACGACATTGGATTGTTCGTGACTTATTACATTGTGGGGCCTATAGCATATTGTTGGTGTGTGTCCATAGGCTGACCAACTGGAGTCGGGGAGAGGCAGGAGTGCAAAGGTGGGGATTCAGACGATGGGTCCAGACAGAACAAGAAGCGAGATCCCAGGCCGTGATAGATGACATCGAGTATTTGGGAGATGGTGATGATTGCGGATATTTGTTGGAGGCCTTACAGGAACTATATGGTGACAGAGCACATAGCTGAGGAGTTGAGGGGTGTAGAGCGATTGAGATGGATTGTAGGGCACAGGCCGGGTGAGTACGAGAGAAAGTGCCCTCTAGATCGCGTCGGCGACAATTTGGGTTCATTCCAGGATATACCGATGACATAGACCATACATGAGGATCGATGCCGAGGCAGCATTCTCACCTCCTGTCCTACAGCCTCTAGAAGGGCCCCCAGAAAGAGAGCAAGCCAAAGATCGTAGGGTAATGGGATTCATGGGAACGGACAGAGGCCTATAGAGTATGGTGGGTAGCAAAGCTGGCAAGGTGCAATGGGAGCACCCAGACCATAGCTTGTGATTACACAGCGGAGAGAGATCGTCTGTCAGGAGGTTGGCTCACCAGCTTCAAACACAGTGAAATGAGACAATGGGATGTTAGAGGTTCTTCAGTTATGAGTGGAGGAGACTGGAGGTAGAGTCCTCCATCGCGAGAGGACTTAATTCATATGTTACAGGAGATGTTAGCGGATCAATGGGAGGAACCAATGGTTGTGGCACCTTTGAGGATGGAGAGGCCAACTGAGGGGCACCGAAGATCATGATCACCACCTAATTCGGGAGGAGGTGCAAGGGTCTAAGTGAATTTCATAGGATATAAGAATAAATAAGGATGCCGACCTGCGAGTCGATGATAGAGAAGATGTATTTGTTTAACATCTAAAATAAAACTAAAGATGTATGTGGTTTTGAGTGATGATAATAATAAGAATGGTTGTGTTTTGAATGTTGTTTTTCTTTTGTTTGAAAAAGGATAAAGATGAATGTTGGCAAATATAAATACACAAAAAATATTTATATTTACAACACATGATAGGGTAAGGTAGGGGATGGTCGAGCTAACCTTGGGAGACCCCATGTCTCCTAAGTGCTTCCTACATAGCCCATTGCACAAAGCAAGGAAGGGCCTCAGACCGATGTAGTTCTCCCTTAGGATTAGGGAGAGGTGAATTCAGGCAATTTGGTTGTGGTTAGGCAATTTGTTGGTTGGTAAAAAACATTTGATGTTGGTAGGGTAATGTTGTTGGTGTTGGTAGGGTACTAAAGTTAACATACCCAAGTAGTAGGGAATCGTGTCCTGATTAAGGTCAACACACAATCCTAGAGTCAAGCAAAAGAGGCCAGAGTGTCCCGTAGTTGAGAAGAGCTAAACAAACCACATATTAATGTAGGATGAGCTTGAATCCCTAGGTACCTTGCATAGGTGAGAAGTCAATAGGTGAAAAGAATGGTATAATCACAATATATCAGATATACGTCACGTCCCTTGAGTTTTGTTGCTTTGACAAATGGTGAGGTGAAGTGGTTGATGTGGGCGAAGGTGCAGAGAACTTATTATAAGATGATTATTCTGAAAAAAGAGAACCAAACCTAAATAAACAAGTCCATGACTCAAAAGTGTTTTGAAGTACTGCTTTTATTTTTATTTTATTTTTCTGGATATAGACTGATCGATGCGGGAAGTCTACATGGGATATGTATTTTTTTGTTCTTGAGGTCTTCACGAAGCTGATCAATGCGAGAAGCTTCTGATAAAGGCTGACTGTGTATAGTTGTCCTTCAAGGGAGAAGTCTATTTATAGTAGCAGATGCGGTATTTATGTATAGCTGTCCTTCGGGGGAGCAGTCTATATATAATAGTAGCAATAGTTTGGCATATAGCTATCCTTCAAGGGAGTAGTCTATTGTATAATTTAGAGGTCTAGATTTTTGTTGGGCATAAAGCATCTAGTTTTTTGTAGGAAGTTTGACTCAAGAAAATCCCATAAGTGTTTTAATTAAGAGCGTGTTATTTTGATACTTTGAAGTCATGGACTAGACTAAAAAAGGGGAGGTGATAATCAAACCATGTGAGCTTGATTTGATTTTGCGATGTAAGAAACAAAGTGTATGCGGTGGTAAATGAGCTCAAGGGACGAGCGTAGGGTAGATAAGAAGTGATATAACACTAATTTCAATAGTATAATGGTCGAAGATGCAAGGCATTAAGGGGCTCAGGCTCAGGTTTACATTAAGCGAAGTTAAATGATAAGTGCCTGATCCATAAGTGTGAGTGATAATGTAAGGCCCAATCCAATTAGGAGCAAATTTTCCACATTTTCTCTTTTCTAGTTTGGTTACATGTTGATTCTCTTTGAGGACAAGATCACCAACCTTAAAGGTACGCTCATGAAGTCGTTTATCATAAGCACGCTTGATGCGTTTTTGGTAGATTTGAAGGTGATCAAGAGCCGTAAGACGACGCTCGTCAAGAAGCTCTAATTGGGCTAACCGCTCTTGGTGGAAATCATCGTTGGTGAGAATATCTTGAAGAGATATTCTGAGGGAGGGTATTTGTATTTCGAGAGGCAAGACAGCCTCGGTACCATATACCAAAGAAAATGGTGTGGCATTAGTGGAAGTACGAATGCTAGTACGATAAGCCCAAAGGGAAAAGGGAATGTGATCGTGCCAATTTCTTCCGGACTCATTGACAACTTTCATGAGGATTTTAGATATGGTTTTATTAGAAGATTCAGCTTGACCATTGGCCTGCGGATAGTAAGGTGATGAGAAACTAAGTTTGATACCAAAGTTGTCACAAAGGTCTTGTAACAACTTATTTTTAAAAGATTTACCATTATCTGTTATTAGGCGATGAGGAATACCAAAACGATAGATAATGTGATGGTTAACGATTTCGACAATTTTTTCTTTTTTGATTGAAATGAGTGGAATGGCCTCCACCCATTTTTTGCAATATTCGGTTTCTGTGATTATCCAACGGTGACGGTGCGAAGAGGGTGGGTGGATCTCACCAATAAGGTCTAAACCCCATTGTGAGAAAGGCCAAAGATCTTGTGCGACCTGTAGCGGATGGCTAGGAGTATGTTGAAGGTTGGCATGTTGTTGACACATAACACAACGCTTAACATATTCGTAGCAGTCATTATTAAGAGTAGGCCAATAATAACCTAGGTGAAGGATTCATTTAGCCACAGCAAGGCCACTAAAATGTCTACCACAAATACCGTCATGGACCTGTTGGATGGTATAGGTGACCTCTGCGCCGGTTAGACATCGAAGGAGGATACCATTAAAGCCACATTTATAAAGGATTTCCCCTATGACGACATAACGAGAAACATGTTTAAGAAAAGTGTGTTTTCCGGTACCAGTTAGATCAGGTGGGAGAACAGAGGTTGTAAGGTAGTCGTGAAATTGATGGTACCAGGTATCCTGCGAATTAGCAGACACATTATGTATCATACAAACAACCGGTGCTGAGTAAGATGGGGCAAAGAGTTGTTGGACCAAGATGAATATGTCAGAGTCAGTTGGTGAGGTAGGAATTTGTGAGGCTAAGCAAGCCATAGTATCCGCAAATTTGTTAGTGGAGCGGGGAATGGTCTGGATAGAATAACGAGTAAATGAGGTCAAAAGTGAATCCACATAATGTTTGTACTTTTGAAGTTCCTCATTTTTAAATTGGTAGATGCCCATAACTTGATTGACTACCAATTGAGAGTCGCCAAAAATATTAATAGATTTGACCCCTAAGTGTAATGCAACCTGGAGACCCAAAACAAGGGCCTCGTATTCTGCTGTATTATTAGTGCAGGGGAAATCGAACCGGAATGAAAGAGGCATAGGTTCAGCGTCAAGAGGAATGAGAACAACGCCGGCTCCTCCGCCACGCTGGCATTTGGATCCATCGAAGAAGAGGGTCATTGGATACGACTCTTCCCTGAGTGAAAGAGTGGCGATGAGTTCGTCGGGGAAATTAAAATTGGGGAATTGTTCCCCAGGTAAAGGGGCCTTCGCAAGTTGGTCCGCAATAGTTTTTCCTTTGATTGACTTCTGTTGTACAAACTCAAGGTCGAGGTCAGCAAGGAGCATAAGCCATCGGGTGATGCGTTGGTTTAGCTGTGGTTTGGCATACATATAATGAATGGGGTCCGTGTTGGTGATGACAAAAGTTTTGTGATTCAGGAGGTAATGTCGTAGTTTGGTGGCTACGAATGATAGGGCTAGGCACAATTTTTCTACATGTGTATACCTAGTCTCGTAATCCATGAGAGTATGACTTATATAATAAACGGCTTGTTCTCGACGTGCCGAGTCCCGATGTGCGAGCATGGCTCCTATAGCATGGTCAGTGGCAGAAAGGTAAAGGTAGAAAGGGTGATCATCCTGAGGTGGAATAAGCATGGGTGGCTGCAAGAGATAGGCTTTGAGAGCTTCAAAGGCTTGGTGACACTCTTCACTCCATTGAAAGGCAATGTCCTTTTTTAAGAAGGTGATGGAAAGGTTGACATCGATCTGAGAGTTGGGAGATGAAACGCCGGATGGATTCAAGTTTACCCTGCAAACTACGTAATTGTTTGAGGTTTTTGGGTGGGGGCATTTCTAGGATAGCTTTGACTTTAGATGGATTGACCTCAATGCCATGCAAAGAGACAATAAAGCCAAAAAAATTTCCCGAAATAACACCAAAGACACATTTCTGTGGTTGAAGCCAGACTGAATATTGTAACAGGCGATCGAAAATAATGGTTAAAACATCGAGATGTTCACTGTGATGTTTAGATTTGCCAAGAAGATCATCGACATAATCCTCAAGGATAGTTTGCATAATGTCATGAAAAATGTAATTCATAGCCCATTGATAGGTCGCACTAGCATTTTTAAGGCCAAATGGCATGACACGATAACAGAAGGTTCCCCAAGGAGTTATGAAGGTAGTTTTATGTTGATCAGTCGGGGCTACCAAAATTTGATTGTATCCCGAAAAACCATCCATGAGAGAAAACATTTCATGGTCCGCAATGAGATCAACAAGTTGATCAATACTTGGGAGGGGGAAATCATCCTTGGGGCAAGCGAGGTTAAGGTCTTAGAAATCTGTGCATATCTGAAGTCCCCCCCGTTGCTTTAGTGATAGGTACGATGTTAGAAATCCATTGAGGATAGTCAATAGGCAAGATGAAGGAAACACAAAGAAGTCGTTGAAGCTCTTCTTTGACCAAGAGGGCAATGCGTGGATGCATTTTTCTCAGTTTTTGTTTGACTAGTTTGGAATCGGGGTTTAGGGTGATGTTATGGACAGCAATGGTAGGATCAATTCCTGGCATGTCAGCATAGGACCAAGCGAAAGCTTGGTTGCGGGTACGGAGAAAGGTAGTAAAGGCGGCTTGTTCTGATGTGTTAAGGGATTGTCCGATCTTCACAACGTGAGGATCCTCCTATGTGTGGATGTTGATTTCTATAGTCAACTCATTCAACATGGTTTGAGTTTCAGACGGTAAGGCACGTTGAATATAGGAGTCATCCGCCATAAGGTAAGTGAGGATGGAGTCGTCATCCTGGCACTCAACAACATTAATCGAAGGTGAATCCTCTTCGATCATGTCTGGATATAGAAGGGGAAGAGAAGATGGGTCCTCATTATCGCGTTAATAAGTGAGAGGACCTATGAAGATAGTATTTATGAAAAAAAAAAGTTAGGAGGGATAGATTCAGGGTCTATCGACTTTGTGGGTGATGATGGCAAAATGGGTGATGATGGTTTGGTAGGGGTGATGTCGTCATCTTCCAGGATACAACTGACGCGAGGTTTTTCTGGTGTAAGTGTTTTAGGAAAACCGAGACCACTACGATCATTGTGTTTGCGTGTAGTCACGGGAATGAGTGTATGTCGGCCTTGTTCATAAAGACCAAAACCAAAGCCTTTCCAAGCACAGCAAGTCAAGAAGGTGAGGGCAAAATGACGATTTGTCAAGTATTGAAAATCGGATTGGAAGGGAACCACACCAAGAGGAGGTTCAGGGGTAACGGAGGATGCGTCAACACCCCCATACGTTAGGTTGGTGCGGCAATGGGGTGGTCTGTAAGAGATTACCTCCCCCACGTGACGGTCATAGGCGGGATGTGCATGTAACTGTCTGTACTCCTGCGGGGTATGGAAAGAGCTAATGTTATATAGGCGGTACTCCCCCAGCATAAGGCATTGAAAAACATCTACTAAGGGGTCGGAGGTTGGGATGTTATCTACGGGAAAGGAAGTAGTATTTGTGATGGTGGTTTCATTGGCTGAAGGTGTAGGTGTGGTTGAAGTGGACGGTTGGGTTGGATGAATGGGTGTCTTGATTGGTACAAGCACATCATTAGGGCGATACAACATATTGTAGGTTTTGAAGAGGGGAGGATCAGCTTTTACGGTGTAGGACTTCCCCTCGTACTCAAATTTTATGCATCTATGTAAGGTGGAAGGAACGCATCCTATAGCCCGGATCCAAGGATGGCCTAACAACATATTGTATTGGAACTTTCCCTCAAGGACATAGAAGAGTTCAAGTAAAGTGTGTGGCCCTACATGAATGTTAAGGATCATGGTGCCTAAGGTAGAAGTAATAGCATCATTGAATGACCGCAACATGATGGGGTTGGCACACATGCAGCTAGAAGGGATATTCATTTGTTGGAAGGCTTTTGAAGAGATGATGTTTAGGCTAGCGCCCCTGTCAATCATAACATGACGTACCCGAATATCCCAAACGTAAGCTGAGATGAAAAGAGCAGGCTTAGGATCTTCGGCACCAAAGTCGATAATTTCATCTTCGGACAAACTGACAGTAGCGGCTTGCTATACAGAGACAGAAGTGGTTGGGGAGATAGATTGTTTGGTGATCGAAGCAACGTGATTGGGTGTTAGAATAGAGGTAACAGGCAAGGTTTCATTAGGTAAGACCTCTATCCCTTGAAGGATTTCAACGAGAGCTTGTCGATGAGATTCAAAAGTCTGAATGAGATCATACTGTGTCATTTTTACAGGTGATTGGTGAAGTTGTTTGATCATGGTTCGGTGGGCAATTCCATTAGATACGGGGTAGGAAGGTCCACGAATAACCACTTTAGGTGGTGGTGCAATCGGGATGGTGGACGGAGAAAGAGATGCCGCAGGTGTGTTTTCTTTCGCTTTCCCATTGTTTTTCTACCCTCGAGTAGCAACACTAATCATATTGATCTCGTGAATACAAGAGGAGGAAGATGGCAAGGATAGTTCATGGTATTTGAGAGGTGGGGCTGTAATAATGATAGATCTTGGTGAGGCGGGGATATGTGGTATAGGAGAGGGAATTGAAGCTAAAGGTCTCTCTCTTCGTAAGTTGTCTTTCTTAACTTTTTTATCTAAGAGAGGTGACTGACGAAGTATGGCTTTCAACACTTTGCATCCCTCTACGTCATGTCCTGGTGTGTGGTGGTAAGCACAGATTTTAGACTCATCGTAACCTATAGGTCAAGGTTTAGATGGATCATAAGGTCTAAGTGGGGGTAGGGAAATGGTCGCATTCTCTACCACCATAGCAAGGATTTTGGCGTAAGAGCCTTTGAGTGGGTCAAAGTCAGAGGAAGAGGAGGCTATTGACTGGGTCGATTCTGGTGATGACATGGTATAGTTGGTTTGTATGGGTGGTGGTTTAGCCAAGGGGTTTTGATAATGGGTTTTAACTAAACGTGGCTTCTTTGGCACAAAATCTATGTTTAGTTGGTTAGACGATGATGCCACAGATGATGTGGTATCAGAAAATAACCACGGAGAAATAGGAGTGACAGAAAATAATTCTTTTGATGATGGAATTTGTTTAAGATTGGTAGGTGGACAGGATACGCGGGGTGACGATGTTGCTATACCCTTGGATTTCTATATGGGTGCAGAAGGTGTAGGTCGCTTTAAAGAAAACGCAGGAGGTATGATATATTGATGCAAGGTAGAGGGATGAGGTCCCAATATGGAAGGTAGGTGTGATGATGAGGGTTTTAGTTGTGATAGAGGCATAGGTTGAGGAGATTGAGTCTGTCTCCTAATGGGATGGACGGCTTTATTTTTAGATAAATCAAGCCACTTAGGTGGGTGTTTTAGACTGGGTATTTGTGAGGTCCCAAGCGTAGGGGAATATTTGGTTAGGTTAATAGAAGTGGATGAGGTATTTGGTAGAAATGAGGGGGGTGAAGATGAGAACATAGGCATTTTAAGCTTTTGTAAACACTTCAGGTATATGGTAGAGGCATCTGGATCGGTCATCTACATTTAAGTAGAATATGGCGTACTCAAACGTTCCCATAGGACCTATCTATCTTCTGGGGAATGACATTCCTCACGTGTGAATAGGAACTTTTGTATGGAAGAAAGGTGGGTTGTGATTCCGGTCCACTGTGGGTGTGATACAGGGGGTAGATGAGGCACTGTATCAATGGGCGTTAAGAGGTCAATTGGTTGCTAAAAATATTTAGGCGATGAAGGACTAATAGGTAGGAGGGCATGTTTGAGAGGATCCGTCATGTTTAAAGAGTGTGGTGATGTCAGTTCAAGAGGTTTCTCGTCTAAGGATGAAAAAAGAAGTGGCGAGCCTTCCTTGTATACAGCAAGAATGGTAGAAGGAGACGTTTGGGAAATAGATAAATTAGATAACATCCGCTCATAGTCTTGCAAGGATGTGGTGTAAGAAGGATCATTTGTGAGAAGGGAACTCTGGGCAGTTAATTCCTTAATGGGTAAAGGAACGGCGAGGATTTCAGTTTGTCTTGATGGTGAGGAAGGGGGTTCGATTTCCTGCATTAGTGAAGAGGCTTGATTCAGAATTTATTCGATAGAGGTCTGTGGCTGGGAATCGAAGACTGCATGGATCTCATGAACACTCTCCTCGGCTAAGATATCTTGATTTATGTTATTGTTAGAAGAATGATTCAGGAATGGTTTGTTGAATATTTTCAAATTTCGGTTAGCAGGGGCGTTAGGATTTTCGAGGGCTATATCCCCTGCATCAACCATTTCCTGCACAATGTTTTTCAACATCTTGCAGTTTTCATGACTGTGTCCCTTCATGCTGTGGAAGTTACAGAAGTCATTTTCTTTGTACCAAGAAGGTATGGTGCGAGTGGAATCAAACCCGGAGTGAGGTTTAACAGGAGGTAAGGTAATGGCTCCTGCTTTAAGTAATTTTTCCAATATCACACCATATGTTTCTCCCAAGGGAGTGTAGTTTATGGGCTCTGCTTTATACTTATAGATGGTTTTTAGTGGGGTATTAGATGGTGGTTGGGATTTGACCATCACCGCGTGCACAGCCCCTTTTGATTTCGAAGCAGTCAATGGGTGAGGATTGGTGGTGTTAGGTTTGTTGGTGGAATCTTGGGTTCAGAAAGTAGGGTTTTTGTTGCGCAACCGCAATTTCTCTTCCTCTAAGGCTCGAATCTCTAGTTTTCGAGCCATAGTAAAGGCCTCGTCAAATGTACGGAAAGTTTGAATTTGGAGGGTAGGAGAGATGTGCTTAGCGCAGGCCCACGTAAACAGTTCGATAAGTTCGGTCTGAGGCAAGGCATATGTAAGTTGGTTGATAAGGCCTCGCCATCGTCCAACAAAATTTGCGATAGATTCGTCTTCAAATTGTCGGATGGCATAGAGGTCGGTGATAGATACTTTGTTGGCAATGTTAATGGAGAAATGATCCAAGAAAGATTGGGCTAGCTGGTTAAAAGATAAGATTGAGTGTTGGGTTAAAGCACTGTACCACTCCAAGGCGGGTCCTGATAAGGACATGGGAAAGATACGGAGTAGTAAAGCGTCATCGTGAGCAATCAAATAGCAGGCATGTCTAAATGATCGCAAGTGTTGTTGAGGGTCTTCCTTACTATTAAAACGGGTAAATTTTGGTAATTCCCATTGAGGAGGATATGAATGAAGGGGGACTGAAGGGTGGATAGGCTCCCGAAAAACTTGTTCGTATGTCAAGGCGCTATGACTTCCTGAAACAGAAGCCTCCAGATTTTGCATTTTGTCCATCATTTGTTTAATTAAATCAGTAGTTGGATGAGATGATGGTGTGGTTGTGGTAAACGGAGGCAAATTGGGCCAAGGGCCACCGCTAGACAATGGTGGGGTTAAATGTTGATAAGGTATGGAGGACGAATGTGTTGAGGCAACCGAATAGGGATGTCCTATATAAGTTGTTGAGGTTACCGGATATGTGTGTGGAAATGAAAAGGTGGGCAGAGCTTGAGAAGGAAAGCTCGTGCGGATAGGTGGCAGAGAGCAAGTCATGAACGAAATAGTTTACAAGAGAGATGAGGTAGGAGTAGTCGGCGGTAATGACATGTTGGGCCCAAGATTAACCAAAGGAAAGCCAATCTATGCCGTATGAACCCGTGAAGCTGCTGAGGTAGGAGACGGTACTAAGGATGCGGAAGGCAAAGCAGAGTTATCAGGTGGAGAAGGAGCTAAATGAGTAGCTATACTGATAGGCATGCCAACAAGGAGTTAACTGTCGGGTGTATGGTCAGGGGCATGAGACAAATAGTATTGTACAGCGCTAGGATTAGCATCCAGAAATTTGGCAAATTCTTTATCTCCTACAGGAATTTTAGGAACCTCGCTGGTGTCCGTAGGATTCCCCACAGAATGTGAAGGGGGTGATTTAGGCAAAGGCACAGAGCAAGCATGTGAAACCATGGTGGTGGCTTGCTTTCGAGTGATAAAAACCATGGACAAGAGTACACAGTAGGGTTTCAATCTATCAGGAATAGAAACAGACGACAAGATGTTTGAAATTGGTAGGTCGCTAGTTTGTCAGGAACTGTAAAAGACAATAACCGATGTCGGTCAGACTGTAGCCGACGTCGGTAAGCTAACCGATGTCGATATAATAGAACTGGTGTAAGAAGCAGTAAGAAGTTGTTGATTTGGTGTTAACAGTGATTAGTATTCCTACTAAACTGTTCTGTAGTGATCACAGAAAACAGTGTATGACAGAGAAACAGAACTGAAAACAAGCAAGAATGCACAAACAAATTAACAGACTAACCCTAGGGTTAATTTTAATCAATTTGGTCTTATACCTTTAGACGTGGAATGATGTCAATCCTAAACAAAAGAATTAGGGGAAATTTCAAGTTTGTTTTGGCTTATAAGGTTACCTCAATCAGGCGGAGGAATACCGCGGAAAAGGGGGGATGTTTTGAGCTGTTGTGTTAATTATGAAGTGATTTGGTATGTGTTGTGTAGTGAAAGTAAGATTAATTTCCTATCAATACCGTGGAAATCACCCCCATGTGTACGATCTGTTACTTAGTCTATGTTCACTAGAATTGAAAACAATAAGCAAAAATGTAATGCACGTGTTTTAAACCCAAATCGAAAATGATATTCGATGAAGCAAATAAGATGACTTTCACTAATGCAAAACTAGGAAAGCAAGACAAATTCTTTTACTAAATATAAAAAAACAGCAACAGCAAGTATGCTCCCTAAATGAAAGCAAGCAAGAGAAACAGAAACCCGAAATGGGTCCCACCGGGCGTGCCAAAATGTTTCGCACGGAATGTTTCGGCTCTACAGAATAGACTTGCTTCTATCATTTAATTCCTTTGAGAAACAGATAAGGGTTAGGGCTAGGATGAATACCTGTTGAATGTTGAGATGGTGTGCGCGTACCGTAGAGAAAGATCAGATCGACTGCGAAGAACTCCTTTTTTTCTTGGAAGGACTACCTGCAAGTAAGAATACAAGACCACCAGATTTTAATTAGACAATAAATGAGGGAGCTGCCTTAGGCCCAGGAAATATAAAACTTCCTTTCGAAGGTGGTCAGTTCCCCTTTTAATACGAATTAACACAAATGATAACAAAGAAAGTTATTGCAAAATCACGATTTAGGTATCTCGTTACAAAGCAATAGAAGCTAAACTATCAATAATAAAGTGTCACGTTGTTTGTTCGGTTACTGGTCGTTGATACATTCAGGTTGAGTTATAGGGATAAACCATACTGGATCTGAGGTTGTTAGGTGACAAATAGGTGAGAAAAGGGTTTTGGGGTATAAGTCACAGTGACCGACGCCGGTCACTGGATATCCGACCGCGGTTAGAGAACCGCCGTCGGTGGGGGATAAATGACACCGGTAGGGTCAGCAATCTAAGTGCTTCTGGATAGAGGTTGGTTGCAAGGTGATCGTGGGGTTATTAAGATTGGTGGATGGCTGAGGGGAATAATGGGAGGACAGGGAAGGCTCAGAGTGTGATAAAATGGTCTTCTGGGCAATACAAAAATGTATGGATGAAGGTTCAGTGCAGGGTGCTGGTAGGTGGTAGATCTAGGAATGAGCTTATAATTACTATCAATCCACAGGCTCAAGAAATGGTGCTTAGAGACATACGAGACACTACTTACTCGTTCCTGATGAAGATGCAGGTTCCAGGACTGTGATGACGAAGACAGGGCTCAAGTGGGATGATCTGACAATCCAAGATGGGCTATCTCCTCTTCTAATGCTCGGATGAGTGTCACTGGGCTCTGGTTATTCAGTTGCGATCTTGGGCTTGATGTCCTTATCTGCAAACTTATCTATTTTCTTCACTTGTCTCTGCTCGGCCAAGCAAATCCAGATCCTTTCAATGATTTCTCCTCCTCCCGATCAAATGAAAATCTGATCCTTTGTTTTTGGTTGGAAGTGGTCATTTACAGGGAACCAATGGCGGTTACGCAACCGACGACGGTCGAGTAGGAACCGGTATCGGTCAGGTCAAAGCAGGCTATTTTTGGTAAAATAGCCAGCTTTCCCTCCTTTTCTCCTGAGGGATTAGTTGCGGGCTTGGTCAAGTCATTATGAGGTCAGTTTTAGGTGCGGGTGAGGAGTAATTAATCATAGGTGTGAATGTAGACCAAGTTATAGGTCTTAATTAGGTTAGTTTAGGGTTAAGACTAGGTCATGATGAGGTGGCGAAATGAGGTGGCAGGTATGGCGATGTGGATTTATTAATTATAAGGTAATTAATAAATAATTGTGTAAGGTTCAGGTGATGAGGTTAGGTTGCGAAATGGGATGCGGGGCACAGGGGGTCGTAAGACACAAATTTGGTGTCTACACCAAGCACTGTGCTCTAGCTAGTAAGCTCTCCCAATCCCACAATAACTACAACCTTGGCAGGATCTACTAGCAAGCCCTCCTTACATATGATATTCCCCATTAATTTCCCAAAGGGTGTAGCAAAGACACACTTTTTAATGTTGAGGGATATCCTTAACTGCCAACACCTCTCAAAAATCAGCCTGAAATTATCACAATGGTCTTTCACTAGCCCATACACTATCCAATCATCCAAATAGACCTGAAGAAATTTTTGGATGAAGTCCCAAAATGCATGTACCAATATGCACAAGAAAATAGCAGGTGCGTTCTCCAACCCAAAGGGCATGACCATATATGCAAAAATTCCCCATTCAGTGGCGAAATTTGTCTTCTCTTGGTCTTCCTTTGCAATCTAGACTTGGTGGTACCCCAAAAATCCATCCGTAAAGGAATAGATTTCACGCCCAGTGACTCCCTCCAAAATTTATTCAGTGAAGGAGGTTGGAAAAGGATTAATGGCACACACTACGTTCAGCTCCCTATAATCCATGCAGATCCTAATCTACCCATCCTTCTTGATGCTTATTACCATCAGACTTATCCATTCTGATTTTTCCACAGCTTCAATGATCCCAGAAGCTATCATTTTTTCTATTTCTTCCTTTACCTTTACGCGTAAATTGGGATTCATCTGGTAGGGTCTCTTCCTGACTGGGTGCGCACTTTCCTTCAGCTTTATCCTCATCTCCCCCAAGGAATGGTGGACACCTTTGAGCTCATAGTACCTGTGTGGGAATAAATCCTCAAATTCGCACAAAATATCAATGATCTTAGAGACCTCCTTCTCCAACTAGTAATCTCCAATAATAGCCTCCTTAGGTTCTTCCCCAGATCTAATGTTAACCTTCTTTATTTTTAAGGGCTCATGGTAGGCACACACATGAGCATCAGCATTGTCCACTACCTTGTGCATCCCTATAGAATTGTTAACATCCAAGCTCTCTACTTCCTCCCCATCAATAACATATACTAATTTACCTTTCTCCTTTTCCAAGCATGCGCGCTCAAGCTGGATCTCTTCTGCTTCTTTTTCCTCTTCTTCAAAGCACACCTCCAAACCTAGTCCACCTAGCAGTTCCAATATCCTATCTTCTACCATGGCACTTTCCCCCATGGTAAGGTGCTTAACAACCTGTAATGCCTTATCAACTAATGGCTTGGTACTTCGGTACTCAAACATTTGAATGAGGTCAGTTGCTAGCTATTTCTAATTTCCTATTTGGTGACGTGTCTTAGATTGTATGTACCATGCACGTGCGTAACCCTGTAGTGTAGAATATAGCTTGTGTACCCAGAGGGACATTGTAAAATCTTCTATGCCTTCTCTCTAGACCTTCTCATAAGCTTGGATGTGGAAAGAGGTGAGTTCCTTACCATGGTAGTCCTTGATGGTGGTGGGCACATTGCTTCTAGAAAACCTAACAGAGAGAGAAATTCTCACCTCACGCCATTCCAAAAGTCTCTCCTGATGTGTAGCCCACCACCATGCCACTGTGATGAGAAGGACATAACTTAGCATCCCCCTCTGTTCCTTCTCCTCCTTCCACTAAGCTACCATCTCCTACAAAAAGATCTCAGGGAAGACCCCTCCTGAATACGTAGGTAGCTTTTTTCCTCCTAAGCAGTGGACTATATGCACCTTTATTACTTTTTTACCGATCCTTTCAATTACCATCTGATCAATTCATAAGTCACATGCACCCAATTATCACATGCTAGACTGGTTGCATCACTTACTAACTAAGCATCCTCAAACTGGATAACTCCGTCAATAGGATGGATTATCTCTGGATCCCTGATTGAGTGCACATATATCCTATCCATGACCTCTTCCCCTAAAGGTTCAATATAAGGTGTTGACTTCTCATCAGCTAGGGGTATAATGGCATGTTCCTCCTTATTTTCAAATTTGATGTACCCCTTATTGAACCGAAGGTCCACATTGTTCTTGTAACACCATGGGCACCCAATTAGTACTGGGAAATTATCTGCCTCGGCGAGCGCCAAGACTTCAAAGTCCCCAATAAACTTAGCTCCTTGGATAGTGATAGTTGCATCCTTTAAGACACTGATGGTCACTTCCTTTGTCTTGTTTTCCATATACAGCACATTTGAGGATGGCTGTAATGTAGGTCTCCCCATATGATGCCATGCATCCAAAGTTAGAACATTGACTTCCACGCCTATGTCAATGAGGATATTACTAAGGATAAATCCATCTACGAATACATCTAATGTGATTTCCTTGTCATATTCAAGGCTATGAGGGGGAAGGTTCACAAGTAAGACATGCCTCTCATGCTCTCCTTCGGCAAGTTGTACCTTCTCCCTCAACCATGCCCCTAGCAAGGGAATAACATTCTCTTGCCTCAGCATTTTACATACTTCCATGACCTCATCCAGGTCATCTCTTGGTGCATCAACTTTCCTCCTTTGCTCCTCCCTCCTGGACTACTCCTTTAGACACTGGATTTCTCCTTTTAAACTCTGAATGACATACATGATATCTTGATACACTTCCTTTTGATGTGCAGGCTCTGGTTACTTCTCATGAACTACTTCCTCTCTTGAAACTAGGGTCCTCTACCTTGGTATTTCCTTTGCGCGTGTGTCCTCTACTCTTTTTGTTACTAAAATAGGTTCCAATCCTACATCATGTATCACTTCTTCCTCCTCCATGGTTACCATGACCACAGAATCCTCCAAAAAATCCCCTTCTGCGCACACCTCCATCTACGCGCTCTTCATAATGATGATCATCACCTTAAGAACTACTGGAAATGCTGGTTTGGCACACCCCATGATCAATTCCCTCATGGATCTAATCGATGAGCCTAAAATCCTTAGTATCATGGGTTGTAGAGGTGTAGATCTTATAGTATCAAGACACATTCTTTTGAATTACATGTTGTAATAAGGGGCATCTACTTGCATCATGGTCCCCATGAAAAATTGCGTAGTCTACTGTCACAGCGCATATTGTCCTCCTGGGGAAATTATCCTTGGTATGCCCCTCCACCTCACAATTTGTACACTATAAACCACTGCGAGTCTCATGGGCTGAGTTCACAAAAAAACTCTCCAGCTACTTAGCCATAGCAGCAATTTGAGCCTCCAGGAATAGGCTAACACTAGTATCAACACTACCAATAGCCTTAGCGCATAGAGCAACTTCCAACACCTCACGCAGGTCTGTAAAAGTTTTATGAGATAAGGCCCTTCTAAAAGGTGTGATCAATCCTCTAACAAACCACTGAGCATGATATAAAGGGTGAATATCATATGATAACTTAGACAAGAGATTTTTAAAGTGTGCATCATACTCCCACACATTCTCTGTCATCCCCTATTGAATCTCCTTCAAGGCACTGATGCTCTTCTATTCAAACTCAGGGATGTGGAATTTTGCCAAGAAGGCATTCTTTAAAGTAGTATAATCCACCACCATTTGATGACGGTAATATTTCCAATACCAGCTATGCGTGTGCCCCTGTAACATTGTTACAAATTGACTAGCCTTCCGCTTCAAGGTTTTGATCCCCTTTGCACGCCATAGCAGCTCACACTTATGAAAATGTTCTGCAGCATCTTCAATACCTCAATAATCAGGAAAATGTAAAGATAAATCAAAGAAGACTTGAGGGGGTGGCTGGGGCCCTTGTCCTCCTAAGTCAAAGCCTTGGTTTCCTCCGGTGTTTCCTCCGCTACCGGATCCAATAGGTCCACTAGGGCTTGTGCCTCCTAAGCCATCAGATCCACCAGAACCACTAGGTCCACCATGTCCTATCCCTCCTAACCCACCAAATCCACCAAAACCACCAGATCATGTAGTATTCATGTCAATTGTCCCCAAGGTTCCACTAAATTGTGCACTGATGGTCTGTGATAATGCCCCACTACCACTATTATACCCTGTACCACTCCTAAACATGAGACTGAAGGCTTTTATACTTGCTCCTTGTCAAACGACTCCTCTAAATACTAGAATATGTGTAGCCATAGAAGTGGGAACCAAAAAATTGTACCTCCTAGGCACAAATCGGTCACTTCCACTGATACCAACTGGGTCAATGATACTCCTTGTTTTGGAAAACCAAACGTCAAGGTTCAGTCACTAGGTGGGTTCAGATACGTTCCAACAACTCTTCTTTCTCCACACAATGAACTCTCATCAGAAGCTGAAGGGGTCTCTCTTACGTGCTTTCCAAGATGGGGTAGCATAGACTACTCAAGTTCCACATCCTCCGCATAAACCTCAACTCCTTCCCGCAACATCTTCCTCCAAAGATCCATCACACTTGCAGCTTCACATCATCTAGAAATCTCCCTTTCACATGCTTCACTATACTTGACCCGTCTCTCCTCCCTTTCCTTCTCCGTTGTAATATCTTCCATCTTCCTCCACCCTAGCTCCCTCACCCAGCACTTAGAATGGTTTAGCCGGCCATTGGAAATGCCTCTAAACTCAAAGTAACAATCAAAATCTTCATTGCTAGTGGGATAGCATGTAGAAATGATCCTCTGGACTCCCATAGAAATTCAAACTCAATAACTTTCAGGAAATAATATGTGGAAATAGCATACTCCAGAGTGTATCTAGCTAACACACCCTCCCACCAATTATCCACAGCACGATTCCACGTCAAATCTGCATCTTGCAGCCTCTGGTATTCTTCTTGGGTCCACATGCACGATCTTGAATACCAGCTTGATCTAGATGCATATGTTGAGATCCATTCATATATTTCTACTGGGAAGCAGTAGAAAAATGTTTCATACAAATCATGGTATAGTTTCTCTTCTACCCATCTACGTGCATCAAAATCAGGTCCAGTGTTGAATCTCTGAGCAAATTCATCCTCTGTGCTCTTGAACCATGATTCAAAACTTTCCAAAGTTAAACATTCTATCATTACTCATTATACAGATCATAATGTATGTCATTTCCCTCTACAACTTCAAAAAGAGGTCCCAGTAATGGAACCAAGATGTAGTCATTTTTACCCCTATTATAAAAGAAAGGAACCCAATGCACACCGTCCTATCACCCAGTGGGTGCTAGGCGCTTACCTGAGGCATGCACAGGTTATGAGTCTCTCTTTTATGTGATTTTAGTGAGAAACATCATCTATGATCCATTTTTAAGAGATTTGAAAGAAATTAAAACATACAAGCACCATAGAGCTTCAAAATGGCTTCTAGATCCATGCAGTCATTTCAGACAAAAAGAGCTTAACAGATTTTATAACTTATACCAAAATAGAAAGAAGTTGTATAAGCATCCATACCTAATCATAAACATAAATGAAAAATAACTATGAGAAATATGTATGCATCAGAATCATCAATGTTCATATTCATGTAAGCTGGTAACCTCATTACATTCATAGAGCCACTACAGAATGTCACAGAGAAGTAGACCATAGTCATGCATTATAACTAGATTCATATAGACTAGGCTCTCAAAATAAATTTATAATCCCCATACCCTTGATACATCCTTTCCTAAGCACAATTACCCAAACTAACAAAGTTCTTGTAGTATTTCTGCAGAGCTCTCGCCCTCTATCTATTTCTCTATATCTTAACTTCTACATGCGTTTATATATATAGCCTTTCTGAATTACCAAATCATCCTCTAGCAGCCTCGGATATCTGATGCCAAATGTCTGAATGTGGTCCTCCATGCGAGCATGCTCCTCTAGGCCTAAGATTTTCACTTTTTACCATGATGTGCTTCTAGAAGCTTCCACCGTAGGCATGCTTCTTCTTGGGGCCAACCTGTCACCAGGCTGGCACCTTATCCACTCCGCATGCACAGTCAGGTCATGCTTTTCATGCGTTCTTCCGAAAACACGCATAATATGGACGAGTCCTGAAACCTTGGTTATGTCTGCGTGCATGTGCCATGGGTTTCCTTAAAGCCTTCCTTAAACCCTGCCCCACGTGCTTTATCCTTGCACGTCTTTCTTCAACTAGGCCTTACGCACCTATGTGCCTTTTTGTACTTAGCCAATATTTTAGGGGCCCAAAAATTAGCTTACTTCTACGTATTTATGGAAAGGGGGGGTATAAATGGAAAATTCCCTTTGCAAATAGTTATAAATAGGGAAAGCATGGATAATTCAGAAGGATTTAAAAGTTTTAGGTTGCAATTTTTGTGTATGAATGGGAGATTAAAGCAAGATAAATTTGTTTATACAAGTTTCTCTAGAAAACCTTACAAATTTTTGGAAATTTTATCAAGGCAAGAGGAACACCTCACACAACCAGTAACATCCCTTTAACCAGAAGGTATGCACTCATGGAAGCCCAAGAGTACAAGGTTTCAAACATCCTTTGAAAATATAAACATAAAAGCTCATGCTAAATTCTCAATAAAATACTAACTGTTTCTATTCAACTACACTCAAGATACACTCAAAATCTTACTAAGATATTTTCAACCAAATGAAGGCAATATGAATTTAAAACTATTTATCACACCACAGAAAGAAATCTCTATCTACAATGCAAGTGTAGTTTCCAAAATGCCACTAATTAAGATAAGATATAGTGTAGTTCAAAGAAACTATCAACATAAGATTGTAACACAGAAAGAAAATAGTTGATTCAAAGTATTTTTCCCTAAGAACAAGGACAATATTTCTTAGGAGAAAACACAAAGTTAATTTAAAGAGATTCAAATTTCTCAGCAAGGGGTTGTAAATCCTACAGCCTCAATGCTTTAAAATGACTAGACACTTGCAATCAACTTGGCATGAGAAATTTTGGATAGAGTAAAATAACTCACTAGTCTCTCAGTTTGATTCAGGTTTTTCAAGAAGAGTACAATCGATTTTGCTTTGTTTTCTCTAAGAATTTTGAAAAATTTAACTCCCTCTCATACGAGAACATTCCTCTCATATATATACAATACTCTCTCTCTCTCTCTCACTCTCTTACATTTTCCTTTTTTTCCCCAAAAAATGTAAATATTCAAAAGAATATTCCTCTTTTTGACACACAATTTGATCTAATTATTATTCCTTTGAGAATTCGTGATGCCAAGTTGAGGTATTACAAACCATTTGTATTTTTTCATTCTCCTAGAATGACTAGGATGCCATGTTATCCTTTTTGGTATCATTTGTTTAATCATTTATTTTAATGCAAGTCAAGAGACTTTTCAATTATTTTTTAGCACCTCCAGATATTTTGATTTGATGTTTAATGATTCCCACATTTTGATAATCTTCCTTGAAATACACACACTCATTATTATATCTTTCTGAGTTTAGACTTTTTTCATGTGTTATATCATATCAATCCAATTTCCTCCTTTTTGTATGATATTAGTTTGTTTCATATTTATCTCCTTCGTTTGGGCATCATAGACAATCTCATCGATCAAATCATCATGATTGTGCTCGACTTAACTCACCAGATTTATTTTTACTATAAATTTCCATCACTTCTCCTATAAATTTACATCCTTTCTCTTGAGTGTGAAAAATATTGGTGGATTAAATTGTCTACAACATGGTGGGAATGATATTGGCACCCATCTTGAAGGAAGTCTCCTCTGAATATTTGAATCAAATATTTGACTTGATAGGCCCCCATGAGGAATTTGTAAGGATGTTATTTGATATCACAAACCTATAGGATTACAATGGGCCATTTACCGCCCAAGTTTTTCACGTAGCATTTATTCCAAGTCTCATTAGAATCAGTCATGTCTTTTCTTCCTTCCAAATGATGTAATTTCACCTTTTTAGGTGGGAGCATCAGAAAACTCTTGAGGTACTGAAGCAATTATGGCTCAATAGTAGGTTATCAGTGAAAGGTGCAACTGACAACATATTCCCTTTCATATGCAAGGAAAATTTCACTACGAAGGAAATTCCTTCAAAATATTATGATCTTAGGGAAGGGATCTTTATAGACACTATCCCCACTCTTTCTCGCAAGGTGAATGAATTGGAACAATGTGTTTCCTATTTAGAGAAAAGGCCCACAGAATCTCCACCTTCTCAACTTCATAAAGTGCCATCATTTGTTATGCAGAAAGGTAAGGGTGAATTTAGCTCCAAATCTCCCGCCCAACCAACTTCAAGGACCATTGTACTTGAACTTCTAGGCACATCAATTGTTCCTACTCATCCCTCTATCTATAAATAAAAATGGAAGAAATCATTTCCCACATGTGGTCTTGATCTCCTAATTTGGGTCTCTTCTTATCAGAAAAATATGGAATTGATGGGTATATTGCATGGCCCTAGAATGAATATTGAAAATCTTATGGATATGGGGATGTCTCGCACTTTGGTAGGGGAAGTTCTATTTGCATAGATGGTTTTTGGGTCAGATGATTTTGTTCCAAGGAAGAATAGGCTTCTGGACAAAATTCCTCCTTTCAGTGAGGATTTTTTGGTGGTGGAAAATGATTAGGAGTCTTTATCTCTAGATTCTTTTTTATGAAGTTCTCAAGAATGTATGTAACATTTTCCATGGGTTGGGGCCCCTATAGAACCCCATTTTTATTTTTTATCAATAAAGAATATTCCTACTGTTACATTAATCCACATGCTTCATAATATATTTAGAATTCTATTAAAGCAACATAAAAATCTATTGTATTGTATCATATTAGATTCATGCCGGAAATTAACAATTCAAAGTAATGTTCAACTATTGTAAAACAAGAGTATCATTTATGAAAAGATGAGATTTTATTAGGAAAAACAAGCCTAATCATGTTACTGGTCGATATGGTCATATCTTCATCTTTGTCACTTTCATATGGTTGTCTTTATCTGTATGCATCGAACCTTTGGAGCAATTTAATTAGCTCTTCTTCATCAGGTCCCAAGTGATGTTTGAATATCATGATATTCCTATTTAGTATATCAATACATTTGGCCATTCTTTTCCTATATTCTATCGATTTTTTGGTTAGCTCAAGAATCTTGTTTTCCACAAAGATGAGCCTTTGGATAACCTCATAAGAGCAGTGTTCCTCCTTGATGTACTTGTCAAAATATTGAATTAGGGTATCAAATTCGATGTCCCCATAAGTATTTTTATGCTTATCAAATAACATATGTTCTACTATGCTATTTATGGTATCAATTCTCTTTCTTGCCCGTTCCTTCTCAATTACCAACTTTTATTTAACCTGGTTTACAACTTCTACTCTAATTTTGGATAGATCTTCCATTACATACTAAGTCCCCTTTTCTTCAGGTGGAACTATCCCCTCCCTTTCTACCAAATCATCATCAAGTCAGTTTATTGCATCAAGTTTGGGAAAGATCCCCTCCCTATAATACAATTTCCTTTCACACTGCTCATTGATTTCATTAATGTCACTGATTTTTTTGCTAAATTCTACATACCTTTTTATCATCTTCTCAATGACCTTTTTTCCTCTTAGAGACAATTCCTCCACCCATGTTTTCATTTCTTCTACTTTCTTACTAGCCTTTTCTACTTTATCCAACACTTCAGGGGTAATAGTAGTGTCAACTTCTTTCTTTCCTTCTGCAGGCCCTACTAATTTTTATAAGCATGAAGTCAATGTTTTTATCTTCTCTTTCAGCTATTTTTTAGATATTTTATCTTCATCAACCTTTTGTAGCAGTCCTTCAACTACCATTGTGACTTCTTGCTTCAATGATTATTTGATAGTCCTCCCCAATTTGATGTACTTGATATCATAATCACTTACTATAATGTTCCTTTGATTTTCCTTGGTGAAGAGTTATAATTTCCAAGGTCTTGAATCCATGCTAGTCTATATGTGTTTTAGTAAGAGTGTTTTCTTTCTGTAAAGCTTTTTTGAGTTTTAGAAATACAATGTTGGTAATATCTAAAAATTCCTTTTGAGTAACTTACTTCTCCCTTTATCTGGTGTAGGTTACCAGGACTACCATTGCATTTATGGGATGATGAAATACTTCTAAATATTGCAAAATCCCTAGGTGCACCTATTGGGCTGGATGGACCCACAAGAAACAGATCCAAGCTTGCTTTTTCTCGGTTCTGCATTTTCTCAGCTATGGATCAGGAGTTTCCGGAGCACATAATCTTGAAAACTAGATTTGGGTCTTGGACCCAAAAAATTGAGGTCGAAACTTTAAGATGTAAACTATGTCATAGCATTGGTCACTCTGACAAAAAATGTTCCAAGAAGAAGACCCCTCCTTTGGATACTGAACAGCCTGGGATAGGCACATATCTAAACAAAGTTAGCAGGGATCCAAGCACGGATAGGAAGATTGATGACAAAGCTCCTAGCCAGAAGGATTTGGAGCTAAATAGAAAAGGAAAAAAAAGGGGGGGGTTTAGAACTCAAATAAAGAAGCATCTAGTCTGGCGCCCCAAAGCCACAACTTTTGCTTTTCCTGAAGCTCCTAACAAAGAAGTCTTGGACAAATCTGTGAAGACATCCTTGGATAAACCTTTTGAAGCATCTAATAAAGAAGACTATGTTAAGGTATCCATGGAAGTGAACGAGCAAGATGGCTCTGTGAAGGTCAACTTAGTCCCTCTTGGGCATTCTCATATTGACATGTCAGAGGAGAAAGAAATTCAGTCAATCATTAGGGAGGAAGCTTGGAACAAAGAATATATGACTACAAAAGAGCCTTTGGAGATTTTCTTTTCTGGGGAGAATGGTAATGCGGATCTACTGCCATGTCCCAGCATTACAACAGTGGCTTCACCGGTCTGCTGCAGCACCAGATCAGCTTCTGTTCACATGCCTGGTAGGATTCATAAAGAAAGAGAAGAGGGGGAAGTTACACCTGACATGGAAACGGAAGATCCAGACTCTGGATTCACAATGGTCATTTCAAAAAAGAAAAAAAGATTGAAAGGTTTTGAAAGGATTCCAGAATCATTATATAGTGATAAAAAAAAGAAAATAGACAATTGGGACACCTCTACTTCCAGAACAACTAGGTCTTATGCTAGACGAATAGCTGATTTTGGAGGAAGTTCAAAAAGAGGAAGACCTTCTAAAAAGACTCTTAGATCTAAAAATACGGAGAGGGATATTGCAGATGGTGTTCAGTGTCAGCTGAACCAGCAAGCAATGCCAACCACCAATCATTCCAAATGAAGATTATTTCCTAGAATATTAGAGGCCTTAATGGAAACTCCAAGCAAAGAACCATCAAGGAGTTACGGGATTCCAGTAACCCCAACATTTTGATTCTACAAGAAACTAAGATGAAAGCAAAGACCATTGAAAATATTAAAAAGAATCTTTGGGATAACTCTGAAATGGCGGCTGTTGACTCTCAGGGAGCTTCCGGAGGGCTAGCTACTCTTTGGGACAGAAGGCACTGTACTGGTATGATTCTTAATGATAATATTAATCATCTTGCAATCAAATTTGTCACTATTGAGAATAAGAGTGAATGGATCTTGTCTAACATTTATGCCCCTAACTCTGCTAGTGGAAGAAGAAAACTTTGGGCTGATCTTAAAATCTTTAGAAACCAACATTGCTCTGCTAACTGGCTTATTATGGGGGGATTTCAACTCCCCACTAAACCCAGGCGAGAAGTTTGGAGGTACCTCCACCTTCTCTAATGGTATGGAGGATTTTGCTGATTTTATTGCTGAACAAAACCTCTTAGATGTGGATCTACATGGTAATAAGTATACTTGGAATAATAGAAGGTTGGGAAAGGAGTTCATTCAGGTGAGATTGGATAGGGCTCTAATCTCAGCAAGCTGGATTCTTAGTCAAGACTTCCATCTCTCTTCCCTACCCAGAATTATATCGGATCATAATCCGATTGCTCTAAAACTTTCTCAATTGGACTAAACCCGCAAGAAGCTCATTCAAATTTGAAAAGATGTGGATGGAGCATGAAAATATCCATGATAAGATAAAAGAATGGTGGGGAATGGAATGGTGAAGGCACTGCTCAATTTAAATTGATTCAAAAACTCAAAAAATGCCAAAAAGCAAGTCAAAATCTGGAATAAAAGCGTTTTTGGAAATGTTTTTGAAAAAAAGAAAGAGTTAAAACAGAAGCTTCAGGATCTGGATTTAAAAATGGATACTTTGGGGAGATCAGTTGAAGATGAAGTAAATGAGAAGAATATTCTATCTGAGTTGCATACGATCTGCAGTAGAGAAGAATCTTTTTGGTGCCTTAAATCTAGGGCTATCTGGCTTAAAGAGGGAGACAGGAACACGAAGTTCTTTCACATGACTACTTTGAAACACAGAGCCTGTAACAGGATCTTAGAGATTTCTAAAAACAACGGGGAGTACCATAAAATATTCCAACAACATTAAGAAAGAAGTGTTTGACTTCTACAAAAATCTTCTTGAAGAGAGAAATGTCAGCAACTCTAAAGCTATTTCCTTTATGTTGGAGGCCATCCCTCAGAATAATATCGAGGACCAGAAATTTAGAGACATCACCAAAGCTATCACGCTTGAAGAACTGCAAAAGGTTGTTTTTTCTCTTGAGGGGGATAAGGCTCCTGGACCGGATGGGTTCTCTATTAATTTTTTTCAGAAGTTCAGGGAAATCTTCTTGGAGGATCTTCTCAAAGTGGTGAATGAATTCTATAGAACGGGAAATCTTCTTAAAGAGCTCAATAACACTCACATTGTGCTGGCACCTAAAAAAATGGATGCAAAAGATTTCAAGGACTTCAGACCTATCAGTCTTGTTAATGTCATTTTTAGAATCTTTACCAAAATCATTACTACTAGACTACAGCTCATAATGAATGATCTCATCTCAAGGCAGCAGAGTGGCTTTATTAAAGGTAGGATAATACAAGACGGAGTGATTATGGTTCACGAGACTATACATTCCATGGAAAATAACAAAAAGGAAAATATGGTCCTTAAGCTTGATATGAATAAAGATTTTGACAAGGTATCTTGGGTCTTCCTTGACAAAGTTTTAACTAAATTTGGGTTCACGGGAAAAATTTAGAAGAATTATTAAGTCTTGTATATCTACAACCAGGTTCTCTGTGGTTGTTAATGGGGAGCCTGTGGGGTTTTTTTCACCAGCAGCAGAGGTCTGAGACAAGGGGACCCCATCTCCCCCTTACTCTTCATTCTTTTAGCTGACAACCTTAGTAGAACAATTGGCAAAGTGGTTGAAGACGGCCTTTTAAATGGATCTAAACCCACTTCCATCAGCCAAACTGTTTCCCATCAACAGTTTGTGGACGACACTATCCTTCTTCTTCTGGTTTCAGTTGTGGAAGCAAAAGCTATTAAGGCTCTATTACAACTCTATGAATCTACTTCTGGGCAAGAGATTAATTATGATAAAAGCACCATTTTCTTTTTCAACACCCCTGTGGAAAGACAGCTCAAAATTGCTAAAATTCTGGGCTGTCAAATAAGTGCACTTCCAGCCACGTACTTAGGCCTCCCTCTCGGCACTAAGAAAGTCTCTCACAAGGTGTGGGATGAATTATTGGTGAGATTTTCAGAAAAAAATGGCTGGTTGGAAAGGTGCCACTCTTTCTAGTGCTGGTAAGTGCCTACTCATTAAAAGTACTCTCCAAAGTCTGCCCATCTATATCATGTCACTTTTCAAAATCCCATCTTCCTTCAGAGAGAAAATTGAGAGGACTCAGAAAAAAAAATTATGGCAAGGCATGGAAGAGAAGTTCAAATTTCACTTAGTGGCCTGGGATAAGGTCTGCACCCCGAAGTCTATGGGAGGGCTGGGCATAAAAAATATTGAGAAAATGAATGAGGCACTCATTGCTAAGATGGGCTGGAGAATGCTGTCTGAGAAACAACCCTGGATTGATTTAATTAAAGCAAAATATTTAAATCATCAAGCTGTTTACTCCTATCTGCATGATGAACACCTCCCCTATGGCTCCATATTTTGGAATAATCTGGTCAAGAGCAGAAACTTCATCAAGCAGGGTAGCAAATGGAAAGTGGGGGATGGCAGGGAGATAAACTTCTGGGAGGATAACTGGTTTAGTGGTAATCTAATGGACAGATTTGGGATGGCTAAGGACAACCTTATAAGCAAGTATGGTACTAAAATCAAGGACTACATTGAAGGAAATGGCACCAACAAGAATTGGAAAAAACTTACTGTGGAGCAAATTGATCTGAAACAAATTACTTCCTCCCTTCAGGATCTTTTAGATCTCTTTCCTTTAAGTCAGCTGGATTCCAAGGATGAGCTGGTTTGGAATAATTCCCATGATGGGAAGTACTCAGTCAAATCTGGTTATATCAATCTTTTTCATAGCAATCAATCTGATTTTAATTGGAACAAGATTTGGATGCCTGAATTAACTCCCAAAATAAATTTCTTTCTTTGGCTGGCCATCAGAGGTAGAATTCTCACCACTGACAATTTGATGAGAAGAGGATTTATAATTCCTAATTGGTGCCATCTTTGTAGGAATGACTATGAAGATATCAGTCACCTGTTCATACATTGTGATTATGCCAATAGAATTTGGAACTTTGTCCTTTCTAAATTCGAAGCTCTCTGGGTGTTGCCGAAGGATCTTAATCAGCTATGGAATCAATGGAACCCACCCTTCAGGCATTGTGTTATCAAAAGGATCTGGAAATTGGCTATCCCACATTTAATCTGGAGGATTTGGAAGGACAAAAATGATATCATTTTCAGAAATAAGAAACAAAATTATAAGCTCAGTATTGGCAAAATTTCTAAAGGTATCAAAGAGGATATTGCCAGATTCAAACCTCCCAAGAACAAGAGTTATCCTGAGAATGAAGAGTACATCTTATCCAATTGGCAGATTGGAAATTGGAGAAATCCTGGGAATAGTATAGATAGATCTTCGATCAAATGGCATCCTCCTGATTCTAATTGGTACAAGCTGAACTTTGATGGGGCCTCTAAGGGAAACCCTGGGACAGTAGCAGGAGGAGGAGCAATACGGGACCACAAAGGTAATTTGATTGCTGCATATGCTGGAAAAATGGGAACTCAAACCAATCATTTTGCCGAAGCATTATCTGCTCTCTGGGGCTTGAGAGTTGCACGGGCTCAAAATATTCAGAACCTTGTTGTTGAAGGGGACTCCCTAAATATCATTAAACTTCTTAATCAGTCCTCATCTCCTAGCTGGAGTATTAAGGATTTTATCTCTGAATCCATAAGCATCAGTCATACCTTCAATAGCATCAGAATTATGCATACTTACAGGGAGGGCAATAAATTGGCGGATGCACTGGCCAATTATGGCATTAATATAAATTTCACCGTCTGGGATAATAACAGTATCCCTAATCAGCTACACAACAGCATTCATGCGGACCTTCATATGCAAGCAATCCCTAGAGATGAGTCCTAATCTTTGGAGGAAGATCAGCATCAATAACACTCTCACACGTGTTGCTTTAATGAAGATGATGAGGCAAATAATATCAAATATACATGATAGTAAGAATTATTTGGGGGAACTTCAAGTGGATTTATCTAAATTTGAAAATCGTGCATGCGGGATGTACTACAGCTGTTGATATCCAGATTCATAGCTCCTCGAAAACCGATGATAGATGTAATGTGATTGTTGACAGGGAAAGGGTTACTCTCACACGCGACTTCCCGCAGGCTCAGTTCAGCAGTTACGCAGCCGTTCGTGAGAAGACCAACGGCTATAGTTCCCAGTTTTGTGCGGCCTTCAACAGCAAGAAGCGGACAGTTCTCTATGCTCACAGACATTTGAGAAATTGCTGTAACCAGTATATCACAGAGAAGATGGGAGGGCCTCCCTGCCAAATTGAGCCATGCGCAGACCCCGACTGGAAGGAAAATACAGAGCTTTGGAACACTCTCAGCAAAGGAGGCTTCACCAACTTCGTTGATAAGGTGCAGGGACATGACCAAAAGCATTTCTGTATGCTTTGCTAAGGAGTGGAAAGAGCGGACTGTCGACTATGGGGGACAGAAGATTTTAGTCAATGAAGATCTTATTGCTGAAGCGACCGGCCTTAGTTTGGAGGGGTACCGCTTCTTCAACAAAAGGGTTGACAAAGATGCTGAAGAAAGAAGATTTGTGGAGGGAACTGAGAAGCTCACATTTAGCACAGCGGGCCTGCTTGTCAGCTCAATTCCATCACCCTATGATGAGGTCACTCGCATGATGATTCGATTCATCTCCTTGGAAGGTAGGTTTGTCACTGTCCCTGCTAAACATCTTATCTTTTTAAACCACTTCCGTAGGAATCGATTGGTTTGCTTCCCCCATTATCTGCTGAACTCCCTTGAACGCTCCATTTTGGAGTTTCAGAAGCACACCCGGGTGATTCCCTTGCATCAAGGACTTATTTTGTTGATTCATAAATGCTGCCTTCTGAAGTACCCTGGTCTTCCTTCCTCTCCTAGCCCGGCTCCCCCTTTGATGGGCTCTGCTGCTGCCAGCCCTGTTTCTCCTGCTGCCCCTGCTGCTGCCCCCTCCACCGTTGCTGCCACCCCCCATGCCGGCTACACAAACTTCTCCTTCCATTCGCCCTGCTGTTGCTCCCGTTACCCACCTCGCCTCTACCTCTAAGAGACCAGTCACCAGGGCTTCCAGGAGGCTCAACCTTGAGACTCTTACTGTGGAGAAGGAGCCTTTTGAACTTGAGATTGCACATGACCTGCTGAATATCAGTAGTGCCAGTCCCCGGGAGGTGCGGATGGATAGCTCTTCTAAGAGGTTGGAGGCCTTAGAGGCTGAGATGAAATTGCTGAAGGATGAGGTCAAGAACCTAGCTAAACAGAAAGGCAAGAAAAGCATGGAGGAGGAGGGGAACATTGATAGCAGTCAGATTGAAGACATATACAAGAAGCTGACCTCCTTAGACTCCCGCTTAGGGAAGGCCAAGACTAGACATGATTACAACATTGTCCAGCCTTTAGGGTGATTGAGGAGTTCATCGAGGGTCATGCCAAAAGTGTTTCCAATCTCAGGGGTGTCCCGGCTGCACTTTGGGGCAACGAAAAAGAAAGAAAAAGAACCATTGAGGAGCTTGATAAGACTGATGCTGCCCATATGACTGCTTTGGGTATGTTTCATGCCTAGAAGAGAGTCAAGATCAGTATCGATAAAGCTACCAAGAAGTAGTTCTGGATGCTTCTGCTGCTTTTAGTTGTTTTTTTGCTATTTCTCTGCGGTCGGTTTACTATTTTTTTGCTGTTGTTTTGCTGTTTTGTCTCGATTGAGTAGCTGTTTCTGAGCTACTTAGAGCTTCATTGTAACACTTGGATCTTGATCCATTCTCTCTGTTTCTCACTCTTATTCCGGCTCTCAGGCCTTCTTTTGTATTCAAGGGTATAGTCTTATCTACTCCCTCCTTCAATTTAGGGATATCTGCTTCCAAAACTTTTGTTCTCAGTAGTCACTGCTTCTTTTTCTCGACTTTTACTCTCTACAGAAACAACATGTTCATTTAATGCTTCCTTAGGATTTTTAGTAGGATTGGCAGTTGTACTTTTACCTAAGTTTTATGTTGAAGTGGCTATCACATGTGTAACCTCCTTTGGAATATCTCTACCCAGACTTGGAGCTTTAAATGGCTCCTTATCTTTTGAAATTTCTTCACCTTCTGTAAGTGGTTGTTTAGTTAATAAATTTTCTTAGAGCTACTCTTCAACTGCCTTATGCTTTTTCGGTTGAGACTCAAGGTTTGATTCATGATTTTTACCTGTACTTTATGCAAGGTTGAACTTAGTAGGTTTTTTTACTTCTTTTGAAATCTCAGTCACATTCTCTTTCATGACACTTGTCCCTTGAGAAACCTCACCCTCCTTGACTACCTCTGAATCTTTGGGTGGTTTTTTTTCAATATATACAACACCTATTATAGGTGTTTCATTCAAACTTGTTTGATTTATTATTTCAACATCCATAATAGAGGATGTGCCTTTGATTTGAAAACTTTGAGGTTGATCCCCAAATCTTGTACTTGATATTTGATCAAGATCTTGAATATGTATTTTTGGTTCAAGGACACTTACACCCTCAGTTATATAAGTTTCAATTTTCACATCATTCATTTCAAGTTCAAGAGTCTAATTGAGTAATTCTAAATCAATTCATTCAATAAACCTTTTTTATTGTTTCTCAAGTTGTTCAACCACTGGTTTGTTTTGCCTTTTTTATTTCACAACATCATCTGATTGACTAGACATGTGAGCACTACCAACTATTCTTGGAACATTTCATGTGGGAGATAAAGATGAAATTACACTTGATGGTGGTATAACTGTAGTAGAGTGAATATTTTCATGATTCTTAAATGGAATTTCTTGGTGAGCTCATGAAGTAACCACTTTCTTTTGAGATTCAGTTAGAACAGGAGGGTCAATTACTTCAAGCTCTCTATGTCTATGATTTTTACAATTCATCCAATAATCCTTTAAATGAGGCTCATGCCCTTAGATGAAGGGATTGGCCTTGAAATGGAAGAGAGTATGCCTGGGATGGGTTTTGTAATGTTAGATTACTGAGGAGAGGTAAGCTCTAATTTTTGAAGAGGATGCATGGAAGATTTTTTGGGATGCTTACCAAGAGTCTTAGATTTTGATCAAGAATATTTACCCTTAGCAGGGATGACTATAATCTCAACTAGGTGTGATTTAAAGGATGTGGTGCTTTTTTTGGATTAGTTAATGTGGAAACAATTAATTTTTTAGAGGGAGAGTGAATCCCCCTTGTGTTTTAATTAGGGGGATAATCTTCCTCGACAAATGTATCAAGATGTTTCATTGATGTATTCACAAATGGAGGAGATGTGATTGGTGCGGTAGCAGATATAGATGTAGATATATGAATAGATTTTTGAGGAGGAGTCGGTGTAAAATATTGGGATGGAATGGATGTAGTCATATGTAAAGGTGTAGGTACATGCATCAAGATAGATGTTTGGATATGTTTAAGTGGGATTGTAGTGGTATATGGGGTATAAATTAGTGATATTTTTGGTTGATGCCTGAAATAAGTGAGGTAGATGTAATAATAGGTGTGTTTGATGTAGATGCAAGTGATTGGGATGTTGTGATACGAGGTGTGGTTGAGATGGTTAGAGATGAATCTGATGTGATATATTGGGGAATGATAGAAGTGGATGAAGTAGAGGATATAGTCAAATTTGATGTGGATGTGGTTAGGGTAGGATTAGGTATAGGTATAGGACAAGTAGTAAACATTAATATATGTGTGGTAGTTGTGGATATGATATGTGTTAAATAAGGGGTGGGAATAATGTCTAAGGTAGGAGCAGGTGGAGTCATTGATGAGATTATATAGGTGAATTACATGGTGTTGATGCTGTGAAATCCTTTGGTATTTGAGGTGTATAAGGGGTTGAAGTTTATTTTTTTGTGGTTTATTAGGAAAATGTTGCCATAGTATCCATCAAGGGGTTGGCTAGGTGAAGTAGTGAAGCTAATCTATTTTGATATCCCCTTGATTCATAAGTTGTATGATGTGCACGTTTGACAGGGGAAATGAAAGCTTCATTTACTAACTAAGATTTACCTTTCCATCTTGATCCATATCTACAATAGTGGCCTTCATAATCACCAAATGGGCTATGGGTCTTATGAGTTGTCCATGGGTCATACGGGAGGGCATACGAAATGGAGTGCAATACCATGCAACTCTTCAAATATGAAGCTAAGGACATCCCCCATAGGGGGTAATAGTTAACTGGATCACCTGGTCATAAAAGTAGTCATTTGCAAAGACTCCAAATAAAAATAGAATCAGATGCGGATGGAGACTATGAACCAATGAGAGTATTTGTGGTAGCTTTATACTTTTTGTTATGTGTAGTGGGTTCGAGGAAATCAGTCTTGTATGAGTTATGTGAGAATGCATCATCTATGATAGATACTTAAATGTAGAAAAAGGAAAAGATCCACGCATTCATCTTGAGAGCTTATGAAGAGTTTCTAGGTTGATTCATCCATTCAGAAAAGGAAAACATTAACAGAATACATATCTAGACCATAACAGAAAGGAAATGCACATGGGTTTACATCCATTCACAAAGAATATACACAGAACAAATCCATATAGATGTAAGTATAAACTAGGAACCACATATATTCATATTCAGCATGTTTGATAATCACATTGCATTCATTAAGGCCATCACAGATCAATATAATAGTGTAGACCAGATTCATGCATCAGAATTAGACTTAGGTTCCTCATATTACAAAGAAAAACACAAGACCATCCCCTTGATATTCCATTATTCCTACAGTTATTCGAAACCCAACCCATAAAACTCTCCATGATATTTCTGCAGAGCTTTTCCTCTCATCTCTATCTTCTTCTCTACTTCTTTCTCACTAATTTCCCTTTTTCTTCTACAACCACCGCCAAGCATTTCTGAAGTTATGGATTGGTTGCCAAGTGTCCAAGGTGGTCCTTTAAAGAAGAATTCCTCTTTCAGATCTAAGCCCTCCACTCTTCGTAATGATGTCTTTCTGGATCCTTCTATCACAAGGAATATTCCTTTCATGGGCACCAAGTTTCCAGGATGACACCTTATCCACTCTACATGCATAATCGGGTCATGTTTTTCCCATGTACTTTCAAGAATGTCAAATGCGGATAAGTCCCAAAACCCTTACTCAACCTTGCACTCGCGCCACGGGTTCTACTAAACCCTTCTAAAACCATGTCCCACATGCCTTCACCTTGCATGCCCTTCTCTAACTAGGCCTTGTGCACCCACGCACCTTCTTGTACTTAACCAATATTTTAAGGGCCCAACTATAATCTTCGTAGCCATAGTCATAAGTTGAGCATGAATGGATGTTGATAGAAAGCTCGCCCAACAAAAATTTCCTTGTTCCTCTAAGATAACCATTACAAAAGGGTACATCCACTCTTGAAAATAATTGGCTCCTTCTAACCCTATCATTCTGCTTAGTATCACAATGAGGTCCTCAACTTCATCAACAAACATGGCCCTAGTCAATCTCTTGGGGATTCTCTTAACATATGGCCTTCTATCTTTCAACCATAGAGCATTTAACATTCCCACATATTCCTCATGTCTCACATCATAATGAGTCTTTGTTTATTCAAATGTAGCAATTATTGGTTGGTCTAATCTTGGTAGCCCTAATATTTCCCTAAAAGCTCCTGGTGTTAAATTTGTCACCCTTTCTCCACTTTTGTCCTGCACTTATTTCTTCTCTGGGTCATAATTCTCAGCATGCAACCATACAAGCTCAGGAGAGTGTATGGATGGTGGGAAAGTATCCGCTAGGGAAATTTGACTGACATCAACGGTTTCCATTCATATTCTTTTATTTGAATCATTCAGCCTTCTCCAAAAATCAACTAGATCAGTATTTAGCAATTTTGTGTCCACAAATTTGTCTAAATCACTGGAAATATTTGAACTTACATGGAAACCCAACCCTAGAGATCTCATCTTGTGAATTTTATCTTTCATTTTAATTCCAATTTGAGTATCGACAATCAATAAGTAAAAGTAATTAATTACCCCTTTCTCTGTGAATTCTATGAAATTCTCATCTTCTCTCATACTTTAGAGTTCATTAGCTCAATTAAATTGCTTCTCAGTAGATTTTTCTTTACTCCTTTATGAATTAGCACTGTTAGGGAATCCAACTCTCTCACGTGAAACGGTAATAACCTAAAATTTTTGAATACTTCTTAAAAATATGCCTAGATTCATGCAAAAATGCATTAATGGTAGTAGCCATAAATGCACCACATCTCGTCCATCCAACTTGTTTCCTTCATTTGAATGTGGACCATCCATGTGGCTAGATCTAATGCTTTATGGGCTCAAGGAGTATTTTTACTTTTTTGCATTACCTTTCAAACGAGTGCAAGTTTGTAGATTTGACCCAAAACCCCGCTTCTTGACTTTTGTTGACAAGCTGACACGTGTCTTAATCTTAAGAGTGACGGAGTTGTGGGAGTTATTTTCATTTTTGTCTATTTTCTCAACTGGGTGTAAAACTGTGAAGCTAATTCGAGCATCTATCCATTGACTCTGCATGAAGTACTGACATGTGCCCTTTATCGAGCTTCAGAGGCACATTTGCACTTTGCATTGTATTAAGCCTTTGGTGCAAAATTACACCAATAATCCATTTCCCCACTCCAATCATATGTAAACAAGTGTTCCTTTCACTAAGTGGGGTTTTCTTTACAATTTGCATTTGTAACTCGAATATTCCTTAGAATATCATGTCTTGTATTCCTTGGAATATTACATTAGGTTTAAGAGTTTTTCTTGCACTCTGCAGTCTTTAAGCAATTTTTGTAATTGTGCTGCAAACATAACCCATCACAACGCCACCAATTATATCATGCCATGTGATGGGTTATTGTAACTTCCAATCATTTAACCAACAGATTCAATTGTTGGTGTCATTCTCAAACTAGGGCTATGTCCTAGGTTGTATGCAATGAAGCTGGATGCAACACAGTTGTTTTGTTGATTATCTTTTGGGGGCTTTTTAATTGTTATAACTCTATTGTTTATATTCTAAACTATGGGAAGTAAATACAACTTCTAATCTAATTAAATGAAATATAGAATTTAAAAAATACATATAAGTTATTGAAACAATGTTGTTGTAGTAAAACGCTTCAAAGGAAAATACTTAACTGAATCGAAATGCACAAATGAATTGAAATAGAAAAAATCAAAGATACTAAAGTAAGGAAATATAATATTGCATTCAAATAACCATTCAAATCAAATTACTAGAACCCAAATTTATCAGAAATAATGATCATGCATGAAATATTAACCCTCCAATCTCCTCAGGTGAGTGGGTCGTTTCTCTCCTTCATGATTGAGGTACTTTAACACCAATGAATACTTAAAATAGCATATAGATTATATTTATTCGAGCAAGTTCAAAACATGTTTTATCATAAGACTGAAATAACTACTACCTGGTATATAACTGTACTGAAGTATATCAACTAACAACCATGAAAAAGTTTCAAGGTGTCTTTATAGACATGGGCAGTTACAAATTGTGCCACAATGATAGGCCACGGATTCAACTAAATAACAACCTAATTAAATCTCAATGGAACCTTGTAATATAGCTAAAAACATGGTCCTTGTTTGTAGACTACCATTAGGAAAATCCTCTAGAATGACATGGTGGGAAGAGACTCTATCTTCTTGACTATTACTTCCACAAAAATGGAAAAAGATGCTTTTTATCAACCTGCACAGTCATCACATTACTCATAAAAGTAGTTAGTGAGAACGTCTACGGTCATTAGTTCATATGAGACAAGAACAAGAGAAATGCATCAATATTAATAAGAATATAACTATCTAGAACATCTCCCATAAATTCATTAACATAATTAGGTTAAATCAATATTCACATGCATGATATAATAAATCAATTTATGCACTCATCATCTCCCCTGCACTTTACCTTTTACATATCTTCATGCAAACTCATCTTTGTCCTGCTCTATGTCCAAATTGTTGCACCATATCATACTCCTCGAATTGGTCTGCATACTTCTTTCTTCTCCCCTTACGCCCTTGAGTTTCCAGGATAACATCTTCCCATGCTTTGAAATTTTCATGAGATTAGAAAGTGTTATTCTACCAAGTAGTCATGGGATTAAGAATAAGGGGAGGTCTCACCTACATGCGAACCTATTCGTTATTGTGTTCTTTTATACCTTTCTCTTCCAAATATCTAATGATTACAACAAGTGCATCTCCCCTCCTCATACTCCAACTGAGGTTTTGTGGAGATATCACTTCCCTTCTCTTCAATGGTAAGCTCAAAGTATCCCATCTTTTTTCACAAGCCTTCAGATCTTTGCCAAGATTTTGCTGACAATAAATCTCAAAATCATGAACACATTTGGCTAAAATATCCTAAGTATTCTTTCGAATGCCAACCTGATAATACAGAGACCTAAAATCCTTTTTCATTGAAACATCGTTGTGGTGGGTAGGCCGAATATAGAAACCAATGGTTTGGGTTGCTTGATTAAAAAGATTTATTTTCTCACCCCATACAATTTGGTTCCTAACCAATGACTAAAAATCCTTTAATTGAAATTTCCCCATAGACAAATTGATGAAGAATTCAGGGACATTGGTGACCAAAATGTTATGAAGATAGAATTCACACAATAGATTTTATATCTTAGGAGTATTGTTTTGATAGATTTATAAAATTGCTTTACCATTTGGAGCCTCATGGGGCTCTCCATAGCACACCCTTTTTAATTTACATGCATAAAATTGTTCTTAAAGGAATAGAATGTAAACACTTGAAGGTTTCCTACAAGCTAGAAGTTTACATGTTAGAGGACAAACATACTCCAAAACTGATTCCAATTCATTTTTAGTGTTTGATCCTGACTCAACTTCTTCCTTCATTTTCTTATTTTCTTGGACCAATTCCTTTTTCTAAAGATAAAATTGGTCACAAAGTGTAGACAAATCATTCCAATCTTGTAATCCAATATTATTTTGTCTTTTTAAACTATCAACATCTATTTTCAAGACAGTTATTTCTCTAAATTTTTCTACAGTTCGTTGAACAAATTCATTTTGCATAGACAATTGAGTATCTTCCATAACTTTTGATTTATTCTTCAGAGAAATAATTTCATCCTGATATTGCTTCAGGACTACATCTTCATGTGATTCCAGGAAATCAACCTCCATTGCAACAACACCGATCTCCAGTTTGGGTTTCCGACACTACAGGTATTTTTGGAGCTACAGACACAGTTTCCAGAGCTTCAGGAATGTCGAGCATATTAGTATTAGGGCACTGTTCTTCAAGAATGTTTGTCATGAATTCATCATCCTTCGATTTTTTATGTGGAGTGAACAAATTACCAGCCTCATCAATCTCTTCCAAAATGGGATCGGAATCCTCATTAAACAATGTAGGCTGAGAAAATTCAAGTCTCCTTGAGGTACAATACCTTCTTATTCTTAATGATGTAGCAACATGGGATGGTAGAGTATTTTTCCCCCTAGAATCTTGTGGCATATAAGGCTGGTTTTCCTTACTGGAGGATTCTTCCATGGCTTCATTTAAAGGCTGATGAGTCGACTCGAGCTTAGGTTGAACACTGGGAGATAACTCCTTCTCGATTTTGTTTTATTTTGAACTTTTCCCGTCACTCATTTTTTCTAGCTTCCACTTAGGCCTATAAAAATCATGATGTTCACATATCAACTCGATGAGGCATGGGTGCTTCAAAGTAGCTCTACCACCTCCATTCTTTTATTTTTGACACACTTTTATGACAACATCCGCAAGATATTCTGGAAGATTGAACTTCATCTTAGGATTTGTATGACCCTTTTTCAAATGAGTAATAATTTTTAATGTGCCACCTCCAAGCAATGATGGTTGGCCATCACAGATGAAATATTTGTTAACCCATGTGGAAACTTTCTTCCAGTGACCAGGTAAACTTTCCTGCTTAATCCCTTTTTTAGTACCATAGGAAGTAAGGATTATTTCTAGAAGAGCTTCCCCTTCATCATGAAACAGTGGTATTAAATCCTTAAGTGGGGCATTAGTCACAAATTTGAGCCCAAAATCTAGGATACCATATATGGTAGCAACAATGTGGTTGTTTATCTCAATTCTCTTACCTCCTATCCAAGAGAAGGTGTGTTCAAAATTTATCAAAAATTCATCAACCAAATCTTCGTCAAAACCCTCAAATTTTCAGATAAATTCTAACCAACATGAGTCATTAAATACTTGTGAGATGATAGCATTTCGAAAAAGAAGCCCCAGAGACTTTGGTTCCGACTTCTTTTTCTGTCCCATTGCTTAGATAAGTTTGGATGGAATTACAGCAAAATGGAGAAGGTTTGTTTGAAGAAAATAGAGTAATTACATGCAACAGTGGTAGTGGAAGTTTGAAATATATTTCGAGCTCCAAATAACATTGATTCGTTGCAAAAACGGTAGAGAAAAAGTGTGACAATGCTTAATTGGGACGAAAGGGTTCAATTCTTCACATGGCTCCCATCTGATCATCATGAATGTGTATGCCACATGTCCTTCTTAGAATAATGTGACACATGTCATTTAATTTCCCATTAATACTCATTATCTCCCACTCCACGTCATGATATTTGATTTGACATCCAAAATGAGTTCATTGGAAATGGAACTATGATTTTTTCATTTTTAAATAAATACAATGGAGGGTTCAAAAAAGTAAATATCCATAACAAGGGATGAAATGCACTTCACCTTCCCAGCTCAGATCCCCGCTGACCATTGGCATTCCATGTCCTACATTCAAGGAATAATTGTGATTAATGCACATTTTAATCATTTTCCATTCCTAACCTTTATTTAAAGCATGAAATAAAACATGAAAAACTATAATCTAAGAGGAATAGGATCAAGACAATGGTTTGCTTCATTTATTTGATTTCAAAATGAACTATTCATAGCAGGAAGAGTTAGTCTTCCATTGAATCAATTTATTTACACAACAGTATGTATTTTGTAAAAGTCTCCTTATCCTTTAGTGGTTTGTACATTCTCAGTTGATGGTCATTTACTAGTAAAGTTCTTTGGTCCCCATCAATAGGTAATAGTGTCACAGACCCATTGTCATAAAAAAAATTGATTTGATAGGGTCCCAACCATCATGTTCTCAACTTTCCTTTGAATTTTTGATACTCTAAGTCAAACAGTAAGACCCATTCTCCTTCATTGAAATTCCCATTCTTAATATGAGCATCATGTCAGGTTTTTCTACAATGTTGGAGAATTTTAGTTTGTTGTTGTACCTCCATTTGCATTTCATCAAGTTCATTCAATTACAACACTCTCTCACATTGAGCTTCATTCAATTCAATTCTAATATTTTGTGTAGTTCTCTAGGTTTATAACTCAAATTCCACAGGAAGTAGTGGATTTTTCCCGTATACCAATTCATATGGGGAAAAACTAGAGGTGGTTTTCTAGGTGGTGTTGTATGCCCAAACTGCATCAGGAAGCCTTGGCACCCAATTCTTCCTATCTGCATTAACAAATTTAGTTAAGATGCTCTCCATCTCTATGTTTGGTACTTCCACCTGCCAATTAGATTAAGGTTCATATGGTGATGATTTCCGATGCTTGATTTGGTAGATCTTCAAGAAGGCCTCAATCATGTTAGACATGAATTAAGGGCCTTAATCAGATACAATGAATCTAGGAGCTCCAAACCTTAGCATGATCTGGTTATATAAGAATTCGGCTACAACATCATCATTGGCAAATGTCAATGCTTGAACTTCGGTCCACTTTGTAACATAATAAGTGCACACCAGAAGGTACTCTTTTCCGTAGGATGGGGGATCAAAAGATCCAACAAAAATTAATTCCCTACTTCTCAAATATCCCTAAGACCATCTGAGGATTGAGGGGCATTTCAATAGACAACATAGGCTTCCCCATGCGCTGACATGCATCGAATTTTCATACATACTTCTTGACAAATTTGTGGAGAGAGGACCAATAGTACCCGGCTCCAAGGACCTTGTGAATTTTCCTCTTCACTGAGTAATGTCCTCCTCTAGGCTCATCATGACAAGATCGCATTATGTCATACACTTCATCTTCTTGAACACACCTGTGAAGAACCATGTCAAGACAGCATTTAAATAAAATTCAATCACACCATGTATATGAAGCATTGTTTTTTACTAGTCTTTTACATTCTTTATTAGTAAAGTAAGCTGGAAAATTCCCTATAGTGAGGTAGTTGGCAAGATCAGCAATCCGTGGAGGTTGTGCTAAGAATTCAAACAACTAATCATCAGGAAATAGATCTTGGACCGCTTCCTCTTCTCTTGAAATATTCAATCTAGAAAGAAATTCCACAATAACATCAGGCCTTTCAAGGCTTATCAATAATAATCAGATTAAATTCTTGCAAAATAAGTAACCATCAAATAATTCTAACCCCTAATACTGGTTTATTCATCAAATATCTTATGGTTGAATGATTAGCATACACAAAGATTTTATTTCCAGTAATGTACGGTCTGAATTTATTCAGAGAGTAAACAACAGCTAGAAATTCCTTTTCCGTAGTGGTGTAGTTCTTATCTATGGGGATCAGGTTTTTTCTTATAAAATAAATGGCATACATTTGTTCTTCCTCATCTTTTTTTCCAAGAACAGGTCTCATTGTTGTGTTAGAAGCATCAGTGTGAATATGAAAAGGTTGTCCCCAATTGGGTCCTCTCAGCACTGGGGTACTAGTCAATTTCTCCTTTATAATTTCAAAAGCTTGTTGACATTGAGGAGACCATTCAAAAACAAAATATTTTTCCAGCAAAGAGAGCATGGGTGAATAAATTTTACTAAAATCCTTTATAAACTATTTGTAGTATCTTGCATGTCCAAGGAAACTCTTTATATCAGTCTAATTTGTTGGTGTAGGCAATTTTGCAATGAATTCTATCTTTTTAGGATCAACTTGGATGAACTTAGTAGAAATATGATGACCCTTGACAATTCCCTGATCAACCATTGTCAAACATTTTTCATGACTTGTTATCCATTTTTTGCTCGCTTGGGAAAAAAATGGACAACGGTGGTAAATTACACCATGGGACCGGAAAACATTTTCATGGAGCAATTTGTGAAGTTGGTTCATCAAATGAGGCTTCAATTTTTTTGAATCCATCTTAACCTATGAGTTACTGAAGAAATCAAGTTTTCACAATGAGTATTTATTCACAGCTTCATACGGTTTAGAGTTGCCCACGTGCAGACATGGACCCTTCAGCAGGCTCACATCCACTCAAAATAAGTAAAAATGGAAAAATGGTTGTAACTGCCCTGAAGGCACGACATTCAATTCCCCATGGTTCATTAATCCTGAAAATTATATGAGGAAATTATGAATAAATGACTTAGATAGAGTCACTGAGCTAAATAGCTCATCGAGCTGGTCGGCGAGCTGGTTGAGTGGTTTTTATCAGAAACGGTGTCTAATTTTTCTAATAGCTCAGTTGAGCTATAGTTGATGGGTAGGGGTTAAACTAATCATTGTTCATCAATCTACGGGAGTGTCTTGGATACAAGCTCATGGGAGGATATCAAATGGTATGGGCTCATGGCTTCGAGGTGAAAAGATGAGCTTGTGGCAAGCAGATTTGATTGGTGTCATGGCTGACGTGAAGGAATTAATTCATTGATTAAGGGAACATAGCTCGAAATGGATTGGTTCTCGTTTGTAGTAGTGAACTAAACATTCAGTTCAACTCAACTCAAGGATGATGAGCTCATCATGATATAACGACGAGATCAATGTCAGTTCAGAAAATCCGACTGCTCGCTAGAGTATAGACGCACTCACAGGCATGAGACTCGGGATCAAAATTTGGCTCAACGTGGCCAACCTGTGTAATGGGAATAGACGTTAAAGATGGCACCGTGATCAGCTTGAAATCATTGAGCTGTGTTAAATCATATCGATTTGAAGCCGAGAATTGGGTTATCTCGTGAGAAGGCTTAGCGAAGCATTAGCTCGAGTGACTCACATGAAGGGTAGCTCGGGCAAGCTAGGGAAAACTCGATGGCTCAGTTGTTTTGGGAACTTGGCAAGGAATCAACTTGGCACAATCACGGTGGTGAATGCATCAAGCGAATTAAGTTAGTCTTGGGCATATAGGTGAGAGGCTCACCAAACTAGGTCAATTCATCTTGCAGAAGGAAGGCGAGCTCATTGGTTTTCATAGAATGGGCCGAGGCGGCCGCAGTGGTAAGAGCTCATGCCATGCTCGAAATGGATACTTGGCACATTTCAAAGTGATATTGGGAGGTGTCTAGTTTCACATACCAGGAGATTTTGACGAGCTATTGAGTGTGAGGTTCAAGTGAATCAAGGAGCTAGTTTTGTTGGGGTTGTGAGTAAGCCTGAAAGAAATGGTGAAGGATCCTGAGTCATAGTGCAGAGGACAAGATCTTGATCCTAGATCTTTGAGCTTGAAAGCCATGAAACACAAAGTCTATGCGAGTCGAGGAAGACAATAGGAAAAGCAAGTTGTGGAATTTTGATGCAGTGATCTCGTGAATAGGTCACATGTTATATGAGGATTCCAAGCTCAATGTTCGAGAAATGGAATAACTCAGAGGTGATGGTTCGGTGTGAGTTCGAGAGGGAAATGGTATGGATGAGCTTGATTCAGACTTATCAGTGAGCACTGGCAAAGATTTAGGTTTGGCCAATGATAAAAGGTATCAGTGAGTTCATAGTGTTCCCATTCATTTGAGAGAAATACACAAGACGAAGATCACAAAGTTATTTTGGAGCTCAGGTGGGGCCAATTCGGAATGAATGTCAGAAGCAACTCGGTGGCGAATTCACTAAGTTCACAGCGAGCTGGTGAATTTTGTAAGGTAGGGTAACACGTCAAATGGATCACCTACTCACTCGGTAGTCAACAAGACAAATACAAAGCCAGCCATTAACCGAGTTAGCTTCGAAGCCCCTCAAATGTAAATCTCGTGATGGAGGCTCCCACTATCAGCCAAGTCAACCTTATTATTAAAATATTATTTTTAATTTTATGGAGATTAATTCAAATTTTGAATTTGTGAGAACATCATGAGAAATTATCAGGGAGCTAATGGAGCACAATGCCCAAGATGCCCAAAAAATAGCTTTCACTCATGAAACCATAACTTCCTCCCTAATTGTATATTTCCCACAAAATTGTAGTCATTGGAATCAAGAGAGTGAGAGCTACACAATGAAATCATTAGAAAATGAATTTTCAGAAGTTGTCCCAAAATTTCAGGATTTACTCATTCCTTGAATAATTCTAGGAAGGTGGATTTGTAATTAATGAGGCAAGCATGGTTGACCTATTCTACTTCAATCTTTCCTAGATTTTAGGATTTCTTCCTCTTTCTCTCACCTTCTCAAAATTTTCTATAAAATATAAGGGGGATGCAAAAAAATAGTTAGACATTTTTCTAAGATTCCCCTCTCTTCACAAGCTGAGTTGTTTTGAATTTGTAGTCTTTTAATCATTTCTTCTCGAAATTAGCCTTTCACTATTGTAATGATGCATTGTGCAAGTACTTGGAATAATCAAATTGTGTTTTGCGGCTAATTATCTGTCCTTGCATCAATTTTTTTGTTTCGTTTTTCGTTTCTCATGTTTGCAAGTGTATTGTGTAACTTTGGTGCTTATTGCAAGTTTTGGAGGTCATTGTGCTTATCAAGGAATGAAGCATTGTATGTAAATTGAGTCTGTGACGTATCTTTGTCCTTCTCTTGATCATCCTTCTTCATTGAAAAGCTGGGATTTTTTCTAACAAACCCCTTTATTCATGCATCACCACTTTTAATTTAGGTTTTATTTCTTGTAAATCTCTCTCCCTAATCCATTGGAAATGTTAGTATAGGTATAGGTAACTTTCTTATTGCATTAGGAGTAGTGTAGTTCTTAGTTTAGGAAGAGGACGCTAGCCTTCTCTAGAAGTTGACCTCAAGCCGCAAGTCCTACAGCTTGCGAGGTGATCCCATGTTACCCAATCACACTGAATCCCATATTCATCACTTGGCCATTTGGAGGGTACAATTATTTGGTGATAACATGACTCAAGGAGAGCTGGTGTTGCTCACATTTTGTTAACACTTTTTCAAGATTATTCAAAGATTCTTCAAAAGTAGACCCATGGATAGTAAAATAATCCATATAAACTTCAACACACTCATTAGTGAGGTCTGTAAAAATGGCTAAAACTACTCTCTGAAAGGTTGTGGGTGCATTACAAATCCCAAATGGTATAATTCTATATTAAAATGTACCCCATGGACAAGTGAAGGTGGTCTTATCCTGATCACCAGGTGTTATATTGATTTGGTAATACCCGTTGAACCCATCCAAGAAGGAGAAATATTTCTTTCCTACCAAATTGTCTAGAACCTTATCAATAAAGGGTAGGGGAAATTAATCTTTCTTGGTGGCTTTATTAATCTCCCTATAATCTATACAGATTCTCTACTAACCATTTTTCTTTGAAACTATAACTAGCGGCGATACCCACTTACTATCAGATACTGGATAGATGAATCCTACCCTCAACAGTTTTCCTATTTCACTCTTGACAATGTCTCTAAGTGTTGGATTAATTCTTTATTGTGGTTGTCTAACTAGTTTAATTTCCTAAGTGTAAATATGGTGGGTGCCGATGCTTGGATGAATCCCTTTCATGTCAGTATAATCCCAAGAAAAATCTTTCGAATGATTCTTCAATATATCGATGACCCTAGCCTCTTGTTTATCCTCTAAATTGTTCCCAATGGTCAGTTCTCTTCCCACCTCAACAATTATTTATTTAGTGTCTCTCAGAATATCAAGTTGTGTCAGCAATCAAACAGTTCAAGGGACAAGCATGAGGTTGCAGCATGTGAAAAATAGTCATTTTTTCAAGAGATACAACCTTAGCTAAAGGACAATGAAAATCAGTGGTTGTATGTTCTTCATGGTAATCATAGGTATCTTCACCATTTTCAATAGAAATGTCACTTACCAAGGTGATGTTATCCACTGAGTTAAAAATAATCATTTTTGTAGCCATAGTTTGGATTTCCATAGCCACATTTCTAGTTTCCAGCCACGGTATCATCTTCATCAGACATAGAGTATGGCTCTACAATTTTTTCCATATGACTTTTCTCTGCAATGGTGGCTAGATAAGAAGAACTCATATTGTTAGTATCTGAAAAATATACCCACAAACATCCACATGAGGCTGGGCAAGAGGATAAAGGGAAATATTATTTTCTTTTTACCCATTTTAAATGGTCATTTTTCCTGACCTACAGTCAATATATGCAGCAACAGTTGCTAACTAGGGTCTTCCTAAGATGACTGGGTATCCTAGCTTTCAAGCTTTAGGCTGTAAGACCATAAAATCTACATGATACTCCTAAGATTCAACCATGACCAAAACATCCTCAATTACACCATCGGGTATGGAAATGTATTGATCTTCCAATTGGAGAACAATATTGGTTGGATATAATCCTCTCAAGGACAAAAAATTGAACATATTTGTTGTTATGACATTAATGGAAAACCAAGATCCACCAAAATGTTAGATATTGACTGACCATTTACACAAATAGTAATGACTAGACTCCCAGGATCCCCATATTTTGGTGAGATAAGTTTTCCAACTACAAGATCAGCCAGATTACCTCTTACTTTGACTGTTTTTGGGTATTTTATCTTCCTTCATGGTGTCTTTATGAAATGTTTTTTAATGGTCTGGTTTAACTTGGGAATATCACTTATTTCTCTCAGAAGTGGGACCTCAATGTTCATCTTCTTCAACTCATGAACTAGTGTTTTCTCTTCCTCATTTTTTGTTTCTTTTAATATTTCTAGGAAAGGAGTAGCATGCATATTCTTATCTTTCTCATGATTGTTCCTAGTGGCTCGTGTTTGTGAAACATGTCCAATTTCCTTATTTTCCTTAGGTAACCCCTCATTTTCCTTAGGTATTTCTATTATAACTATGGGAGGATTATTCACTATTCTTCCATATCTCAGTTGTACATTATTAATAGTATTCACCTGCATTGTCTCACATTTTCCTGCATCCTTAACTTGAAGTTATTGGTTGATTTTTGGGGTTTGATACAGGCTGAGATGGAATTTGAGTTTTTGTTGCTTTCCCTTGCTGATAATTTTTTTGAGGTGGAGGCATTAAATTTTTTGTTGTGTAAACCTCTTTGGCTGATTAGAATTCTAATGGGGTGCTCATTGTTGATTTTTCCATGGTGGTGTATTGGCTAGTGGTGCCCAACCTTGTTAATTGTATAGAGGTACCCATGGTGGTGGTTATGGGGAAGTCATCTAGTTTGGTGGTGTCCATTCAGGTTATCCCTAAGTTGGTAGAGGAGTCTGATTGGGCCATGACATCATCCATGGGTTTTGAGTAGGTCTAGTGGCATAAGAATCCTGGTTATTAGATCTTTACACAAATTTTACCTTTGCATTTCCTTGAGTTATGGAATTCAATATCTCTTTGAGATGAGGTAGGAGGGTACAATTATTGGTATCATGGTCAAGAACATCACAAACTAGGCACATGTATGTGATATCTAAAGGACATTCCTTTAGAGGATGCATTTTCCTACATCTAGGATAGTATATATCTAAAGGTTCCTTTGTAGCATTGTTCTTGGCCTTCAGCCCATATATGGTTGAGGTTAATTGTGACAAGATTTTTGTTTTCATGTTAGTGTATTTCTTCTAGAATTTCTAAGGTACCTAGAGCATTCTTTCATGTTTTCCTTCACCTTATACCTCCTCTTGTTCTAGATTAACTCCAACATAACTTAGCAATTTGCGTCATGGTGCGTTTGTTTACATATCCTCTTCCCATGAGATGGAGGGATTCCTTGGTTTCATCATCAAGTCCTGTAAGTAAAAGTGTCTTAGTGATTTATGCATTCAACTCATAACCACTCCTATAGATAAAAAGAAATGTGTCCAAATAATCTTCCATATTTTCATCTTCATTTTGTTTTATCTAAAATAACTCTTCCCTCCTATCTATTCCCCTGCAGTAGTCCTGGTATTTTTCCAAGAAGGAAGTCTCCATTTATTCTCATGAATGAATGGATTTAGAGGGAAATACCATAAACCACCTCATGAGTCTTTGAGGGTGGAAGGAAAAAATTTGAGTTTTTGGAGGTCTATTTTATAGTCATATGTTTGGCAAAGGATTTTGAATTCAAACAATAACTGGTTTGGATCTTCTGTGGGCATACCTCAAAATATAGGGAGGATGGAGGGGGGAGTTTTTTTCATAGGTGTATCCCCATCCTTGTTTAGGAAAATGGGATAAGTAAAGGTCCTACCCAACGCTCAGTCCTCTTCATTTCCATTGTCTCCCATCTCAGAAATTTATTCAAGTTTCAAATAAGATGATGCAGACTGTTTAGTATCACTCCTAGGTGTTATATTAGATTCAGTGTCAATTTCAATGTTCCCTACTTGTGCTTTGTTTGGGGATATTCTTTTAATATTACGAGGTATAAATATCCCTTGAGCATATCGTGGATTATGCATCAATATTTCTTGTGTAATCAAAGCTTAGGACTATTACCAGTTGCATAGCTTAACTTCACTAACACCCATAGCATATAAGATAAATAGAATGGCATGTTATTCTTATGTTTTCCCCACCAACGGTGCCAAAAATGATGGGTTGTTATAACTTCCAATCATTTAACCAACAGATTCAATTGTTGGTGTCATTCTCAAACCATGGTTATGTCCTAGGTTATATGCAATGAAGTTGGATGCAACACAGTTGTTGTGGTGATTCTCTTTTGGGGTTTTTTCATTTGTTATCGCTCTCTTGTTTCTATTCTAAACTACGGGAAGTAATTACAACTTCTAAGCTACTGAAATGAAATATAGAATTCAGGAAAGACATATAAACTACTAAAGAAACGTTGTTGTAATAAAATGCTTCAAAGGAAACTACTTAGCTCAATTGAAATGCACACACGAATTGAAATAACAGAAAGTAAAGATGCTAAAGTAAGGAAATATAATATTGCATTCAAACAACCATTCAAATCAAATTACTAGAACCGAAATTTATTAGAAATAATGATCATGCATGAAATATCAACCCTCCAATCTCCTCAAGTGAGTGGTATGTTTCTCTCCTTTAGGATTGAGGTACTTCAAAACCAACGAATAATTAAAATAGCATATAGATTATATTGATTTGAGCAAGTTCAAAACATGTTTTATCATAAGACTGAAATAACTAGTAACTGGTATATAACTATACTGAAGTATATCAACTAAAAACTATGAAATGGTTTCAAGAAGTTGTCTTTATAGACATAAGCAGTTACAAATCATGCCACAATGATAGGCCAAAAATTTAACTAAATAAAAACTTAATTAAATCTCAATGTAACCATGTAATATAACTAAAAACAGGGTCCTCGTTTGTAGGCTAGCATTAGGAAAATCCTCTAGAATGACATGTTGGCAAGATACTTGGTCTTCTTGACTACTACTTCCACATAATTGGAAAAGGATACACTTTATCAACCTGCATAGTCATCACATTACTCATAAAATTAGTTAGTGGGAACTTCTACGGTCATTAGTTCATATGAGATAAGAACAAGAGAAATGCATCAATCCTACTAAGAATATAATTATCTATAACATCCCCCATACATTCATTAACATAATTAGGAGCAAATCAATAGTCACATGGATGATGAAATAATAAGTCAATTTATGCACTCATCACCACGTATCTTTGGGCATCGGAGAAGAATATGCAATTTGTAGGTAAGTTCTAAGGGACGATATACAATAGGGATTCACATGGCTAAACACAATCAATCGTCAATTATTTCATAGGGATCACTCAGGGAAGATATGGTTAGCACATTCCTCGAGCAAAACAGAGGATTTACATTAGATTCACAACTCAAGCCTGATATTTTCTTGTATTCAACAGGATTTCATTATTCAATCATACATGTTTTCAATTCTAACAAACCAGGCATGGAAATTTTTTTGATGGCACATTTAAGATAGAAGGGCGAGATCAAAATGAGAACTAACACCAACTCTGACTCAGGGATAAACACCCCTTGTGGGTTCCACAAGAACCATATGAACAAAACATTACATAGACCAATTTCCTTAATCCATTAGGAAACGAAATCATTTAAAAACATGCACAAGGTCTAACAGAACAAACACACTTCACAACAATACACCGAGATACCAAGGCAATTGGTCATTGCAGACCAAGAAAATGAAAAGGGAAACAAAAACAAAAAAACAACAAGACTATAAACTATATAAAATTTCATACCTGACCACATGTGTTTAATCTAGAAAGTGTTTGAGGTGTCTATCATTGATAGGAAACTCCAGCAAATCTCCCTCTAATTCTTTCAAGAAGAAGGTGTGTTCACCAATCCTTATATCAATGGAGTGGGGACCCATCCACAAGGCATCAAATTTTCCACATTTTCCTTTGTCCTCATGTATGCTATCCCACAAAAAAAAATATCCCCATCATTAAAGGCTCTAGGAGTCACCTTTTTATCAAATATTTTCTTAAGCCTGTCCTTGAATTTAAGGTGTCTCAAGTGGGATTCCCTTCTCTCTTCATCTAGTTCCAATATTTGGTTTATTCTAGCTTCATAGGGGTTTACTTCTCCCTCATTCTCAATATTTTTCATGAAATGATAGGAAGATAATTGCATATGTAAGGGTAAGAGAGCCTGGACCCCATAGACTATATCAAAGGGACTCTTTCCAGTAGCTCTTCTAGTAGTAATTTGATCTTCCCATAGGGAAAATTTAAGTTGCTCACCCCATTTTCTTTTATTGACTTCCAATGTACTCCTGAGTATTTTGAGAAAAAAATTATCACTTGAATCAGCTTGACCATTCCCCTAAGGGTTGTAATTAGATGCATATGTTGGGTTGATTCCATATTTTTGGCACATAATCATTAATGGTTTAGCCCTAAAGCTCGTAGCATTATCAGCAACTATTTTTGCAAGTACCCCAGAGCTAGAAAATTATATTATTCAGAATGAAATCCATGACTACTTGGTGGGTTGATTTATCGGTAGGGATAGCTTCAACCCATTTATTTAAATAGTCAGTAATAACCAGGATCCATTTATGTCCAGCACTCGAAGAATCTGAAATTTCTCCAATCAATTCCATCCCCCACTACTTGAAAGGGGCTTCCACTGATACTGGTTACAAAGGAAAAGCATCTGAGGCCTTCAACCTTCTAGAGAATCTTTGAAAAATCTCACATTTTCTGACTAACAAAGCTGCATCTTTAAAAAGTGTGGGCCACCAGTAACCTACTCTCAAAATATTATTAGCAGTCACTCTTCCAAAAAAGTGATTATTAGTTTCTCAAACATGCACCCGCATCTCAGATCTTGGAAGGGCCGAGGTGTTTGAGAGCACAATGGAACCATCCCCAAGTAATGGGACCTTGTGTACTTGGGACGGATCTTCAGAGAAGGTTGGTTCCTCTATCTATTTCTACTGAAACTGCTACTCCTAGTGTTGGAAGGTAAAACTAAGCTAATGATGCCAAGGGACCTGGGATAGAAGGATAACATGAAAGTAAACTACACTAAAAGGAAATAGCACTATAAAAGAGGGATGAACACTATCTGTTATAAGTGGGAATGAAAGGAAATGTGTGAAAGGAGGCTATACACAAGTAGCAAAGAAAAACACATATTCACCAGATCATTCTCATGGAACACAACTGAATATGGAACTATAAGGGACCTGAAATAGCACAACCAACACACAATGTAAAAGAAAAGGCAAGAAGATGGAATACAGACATGTTAAGATAAAGAATAGTCATGAAACATGATGCTTCTATTACTTGTCAGAAATGCACAGAATTTGTTATAATGAAGAAGGACATCGATATCCACCTGTAAGAGACAGATTTAGAGGTCTGTAACTCAAAATATATAAATTATGGAGTCCTTAGCAAAATGCAAAAGGATCCAAACTGTCCAACATAACAAATGACTCTATCTATTACATTTATAGATGAATCCATGGAGGAATAAGGGAATAAAGGAGGTAAAACCTATAATTTTAAATTACAACTACCAATAAGAAGCATTTAATGTCTACAAATCCATGCCAGTTAGATCTAAGTCATATGCACTTCCTCAAGTCTGTTTGGTGTGTTGACGAAGAAAGGAGGGAAAATCATATCAAATCAGTTGCTTAGAGCAATCGGGATCTGCTCATCAATGCTCAGAAGAGACATTTTCCCATTTCTCACATAGAAAATTTACCAAGAATTTGAATTTGAATCTCTAGCGCTATAACTGATGTCAGTAGCGGGTCTCAAAAGTCTATGCACACATGCCGATGTGATCTTTATAGCAAAATATACGACTCTCAGAAGATTTCAAAGTTATCGGTCAGCACGTAAAAGACATGTGTCGCACGCATGGATTGACTTAAATGATGGCTGAGACTGTGTAATTATTTTATCATTTCTACCACGTGTCACCTACTGGTTTATTGCAAGGATTTCACGCCCTTGTTGGTGCATGTCTTGAATGATTGCATGTGTGGCACACTTAAGCATGACAGAAGATGGCCCAACACATAAGGGTATGAAGGAAGAGCGCATGTAGAGGAAGAAAATAAAGGAACGTGCACAACATGTGGGGAACAGACGAAAACGCAATGTGTGTAGCAGAAAAGATGGCAAGGTGGTGTGTAGAGAATGCATGGTCAAGGCGTAACCATTACAAAGAAATAGGTGCGGCATGTGGGAAGGGAAGAAGTTGATTAGGAAGAAGGTGACTGTACAGAAGGTGGGTGTAAGGGGAAAGTGGAAAAGGAGAGGAAGGAAAGGGGCACGCAGGGAAACTATGACCAAGGGAATGTGCCAAGTAATCTTGAGCATGTGCAACCTTGTAATGAGTGAATGAGAGCTAGAATGTGTATATAAGCTACCTAAATAACTAGGAAATTTATTTGGATAATAGTTTTGGTGACTTTTTGGGCCATATTCCTACTAGATGAAGAAGATCAATAGCTTGGAGCATCCATTGGGCATGGAGTCTTCTTATACAACCATGAAATTATCCCTGTAGTCATTTGAAGATTATTTCTTGACTCTCTTTAGAATCTTATACTACTGAGAGAGGCTCAGCATTTTGGAAGCAATGGAAGAGTGCACGCAAGAAGCACGCGAGAAGAAAGAACTATGTACAAATAAACAATGTGCATGCAGTACACTTGTAGGAATTGAAACTACTCTAATATATACAAAATGATGTGGTAAACTTAATGGAAGGGTTTGAGATAGATCCCATTTACTGGGATTTATAGCATGCACCTCCATCAAGATGAGTTAACTCGAAAGAGTTAGCCTCTTTGCAGGAATTGATGATGTATGGCCCACTCCAAAGTGCATCAAAATTTGAATGGTGCCCTGGTTTAGCTCTGTCAGCATCCCATTTTAAAACCAAGTCCCCAACCTTGAAATCTTGAGGCCTAGCCTTTCTATCAAACCATTTCTTTGTTGCTTGTTGATGTTGTTCCAGCTTGATCATGACAGAGTTCCTTGATTCTTCAAGATTAACCAGCTCTGCCATTCTAATTTCTCTTTGGTCCATGCCTTCAAATTCTAGCTATTGGGCAAGCGTTAATGAGTTCAACTCTAGTGTCAAAGGAAGGGTAGCCTCTTTACCATAGACAAGCTTGTAAGGAGAAGTTCTTATTTCCTTTCTTACTATGATTCTATCTTCCCAGAGCACGCGCGAGACCTTTATATGCCACTATTTTTGGCTGATGTTCATTGTGCGCTTCATGATTCTGATCAGGTTCTTGTTTGTTGATTCTGCCAGACCGTTTCCCTAAGGGTAATAGTTGGAAGAAGTCTTTAGGTAAATTCCCATACTTAGATCCCAATCAGTGATTTTAGTACCAAGGAAGGCTTTTGTATTATCAGAGATAATGGTTTGAGGAACGCCAAACCTTGTGACTATACCTTTGAGAAAGTCAAGGATGACTGACTCTGTTGATTCCTTGAGTGCAATAGCTTCTGTCCATCTGGTGAAGTAATATGTAGCTGTCAACACCCACTTATGTCTAGTACTTGAAGGTGGGTTGATCATGCCTATGAATTTGAGACCCCATTGTGCAAAAGGTTAATCTTCCTATATTGGTTGAAGGGGAAGCGCTGCCAATATTTTCTTTCCTACAAAGAAAGTGCACTCCTTTACATTTTGTGACCCACCTGTGTGTATTTATAAATAGGTTAGGCAAAAAGATACCTTTCATTATGATTTTCATCGCTATTTTAGTTTTGGCAAAGAAGTGTCCACCAGAGAATCCATCATTAAATTTTGCTAACACTTTTTCAGTCTATGTGCACCATTGATACATCTTAACAACATGCCATCAAGATTTCTTTTGAAGATAATTCCATCAATCAACACATAATGGATAAATTGTAATCTCAAATGTATTCTCTTTGATTTATTTATTCTAGGAGGATATGTGCCCTTAGAAAGGAATGTGATCATGTCCTTCATCTAGTCACATCACGTTAGGGTCTGTATTCTGCTCAAGTTCTATGCGCAAGAGGTCCTCATCTCAGGAATAATGAAGCCTTAGGTTCACTCTACACATCCTCAGCAATCTGCCTACAAAGTGCACTACCTCTTACCAAATTTTTGGCTTTAATAGTCACAACATACTCCATGATTTTTGTCACCCATTGTGCTCTTTTCTCACTAATTTATGCTCCCATGATGAAGTCTCTGACCGAAGAGTGGGAGACTAACACCTTGATATGATTGGTGGTGAGCATAATTTTGAATTTCTTGAGTGTGTGCATGATGGTGAAGACCTGCTTCTCTATGTGAATGTATCTTAATTCATAATCCTTCAATGTTTAGCTGAAGAAAGCAATTGGTTACTCCAGCCCTTGTTTGTTTTCTTGTGTTAGGACAGCAGCAACACTTGCATCAGCACCACAATCAAAAAGGATGAAATCCTTTGAGTAATCTGTAGTTGATGAGTGTTGGCGCACAAGTAATTTCTTGCTTGATTTTTTTGAATCTTTCATTTCCTTTTGCTGTCCATCTGAAGGCTATGTCCCTTTTGAGCATCAAGGTGATGGGACAAACCAATCCTGCAAAGTTAGGGATAAAACGCCTAACAAAATTGATCTTTCCAAGGAAGGACTATAGGGCCTTTTTGTGTGCCAGAAGGGAAAGAGCTAGAATAGCTGAAACACGCTCATGATCAATTGTGATTCCATCCTTTGAAACCACATGGTCCAAAATATTTCCTTGCACCACTACAAAATTGCAATTCTTGGGGTTAAGAGACACCCCAAATTCTCTACATCTCTCAAAAACCTGCTTCTAGGTGCCATATGATCATGCGCTCTGCTTTGAGAAGATTGTTATGTCATCAAGGTAAACCAGGATGAACTCATTAATGTATCCTTTGAAGGAAATATCCATGGCGCGCTGAAATTGTGGCACCCATGTTTGACATACCAAAGGGAATTTTTATTGATATGCATATGTTCCCCACTTGGTTGTAAACACCATTTTGAATTGATCCTCTTCCTTGACCAGGATCTGATTGAAACCTAAATATCCATCTAGCATGGATAATCTCTGTGTGCTAGCCATAGTCTTCAGAATCTACTCCATTGAAGGAAAAGGATAATGATCCTTCAGAGATGCCTTATTCAAATCTCTAAAATCAACATAGAGTTTGATTTCACCATTCTTCTTGCGTACTGGAACTATATTTGTGACCCAGGTAGAGTACTTGATAGGAAAAATATTTTTTTCCTCAATGAGTTTTGATAATTCCTTTCTCATGAGGGGCTCTATCTTTGGATTGACTAGTCGCTGCTTCTTTCTGATGGGATTGATACCAAGATCAATGTCAATGGAATGTTGAGCAACACTTGGATCAAAACCTTTGAGGTCTTCATACTCCCATGAGAAGATATCACTATATTTTTGACAGAGAGAGATGAAGGCATGTTTCTCTTCATGTGCACAAGCTTTACTGAGCATTAACTCTTTTCCAAACGCAATAGTGACTAGGGAGCAGTCTTCTTACGTGGAACACATGTACTTTTCTTCACCCTTGAACTCATCATCAGGGCTAAACATTTTCTCTAAGGTGACCATCCCTTTAGGTAACTTGTTTGTCTTCAGTTATATCACTTGGTCACCATAGCTATCATGCAAGTCAGCTTGCATGCTTGATGAGAACTCAACTTCATTCTGGATAAACTAGACAATCTGTGTGTCACTGTCAAACACTTACCAACTGGTATTGTTGTCTAGGAATGGATGGTTTGATCACCATCTTAATGTGTTGGGTATTTCCTTTGACAAAGCCCTCTGTAGGAGAGAATTGTGAACTGAATGCGACCATTTGATCAGCTTCCTTGTTTATTTTGTGTGGCACCACCTATAGATTTAGAGCATCAAATCTCTCAAGGATGTCCCAAATTCTATGCTTATAAGCTTTGAAAATCTTATTCTTTGTCTGGAATTTGTTGGTAACCTGGTGGATAACCAATTTTGTGTCCCCAAAGATCTGCAACACCTTAATTTTCTTCTTTTCAACAATCAATAGACCATGCACCAACGCATCATACTCTTGCACATTATTAGAACATGTAAATTGCAGCCTATTGCACGAAGAAGAATTTCTCATCCTTAGGGGAAATGAGAACCACTCCTACTCTCAATGCCATTTCTGCTTCTGGATCCATCAAACTACAACTTCCATAGATCCTGCTCAATTTTTTTTTCTTAAGCATGCACGGTAACATAGCTTCTTCTTCTTGAATGTAGTAAGTACCAAGCCCAGTTTCATAAGCTTCTAGTTCTTCAGCATATGGATCAAATTTATGGTGCCTCTCTTCCCATTCATCAAGTACTAGGTTAGGAACAGAGGGTGGAAGAGACTACTCTTCAGGAACTAAAGCTTGTTCTTCTTGATTAAACAGTTGGCTTGGAGAGGGGATGGGACATATGACTCTACATGATAGGAAAATATAGGCTCAGCTTATATGGTAAACCGGGTACCATACCTTGTCTTGAGTAACATATGAGACCAATCAGAAGACAAGTAACCACCCACTTTAGCAGTAAAGTCTCTTGATAGGCATAGGGAAAACAAAGGGGGTAAGTCAATGATTGACACATCTTAAGTAATGGTCAGGCTTGGGCATGCATGGAGGGTTAACTAAAGATATTTGATGACTCCTAAAGTGGTGACAGTTGAACCATCAAGTTGCAGGAATCCTTTGGACAAAGGGCTATATTTCAGACCTAAGACATCGGCTATTTTCTTAGGCATGATAGAAGTACTGGTACTTGAGCCAATCATGTAATTATGCACTAGGTGTTTTCCTATGATCAAGGACATGTAGAAGGGTGGGGTTTAAACAAATTTACTTACTTATTTCTCCTCTTCTTAATAGACATTGATAGAAGAAGCACATGTCTTCTACATAGCTAGATCAACACACAAGAGTTGTGCCAGAGCTTCATACAACAGATCCCACTACGATGGAATGGTTAGGGCATCCCACATTGTGACATTTATGTTTTTTCTCTTCATCTGGTCAACAATGCTAAATGGAAGGCCCCCTGTCTTATGCATTTGGGGAACAACATCCCTTCTTGACTGTTCAGGCACAGAAGCCTGAACTTTAGCTAGAGACGAGGATTGACCTACCAAAGGAGGGGCATGGGCTACTTCAGAAGGAGCTTTGTGTGGGGCCTCATGCATAGGGAATTTAGTGCTTTTACTGTAGGATGCCTTGTCTGCATATTTCTTCTTCTGAGGATTTACTTGTGTTGCTAGGAGTGGGACCTATGTGCACTGACTCTAACATTATTTTCTTGTATCTTGTGTTATCCGTAACTTGGGCACGCGGTTTATTTGTATCTTCTACAACTTGGTTGATTACAAAAAAGTCCTCCGCACTAAAGAACATCAAATTTGTTTCTAGAGGAGCTTCTAGTCTTCCTTGGTTATCTACTTCAGGGGAACTTGTTGAGGGCTCACAGGTGAAGCATTCTAGATCATGAAGGCTTGGCACGTGCATAGCATTGGCATAATGATATTGACTATGAGGCATGTTGCAAGGAAGCACCATTCTTACTCTTGTGCCAAATTGTTTTGAGTAGGAACAAGCACCTGAATCGCACTGGGTGCTAGAAGAGTAGGCATGGGAGGAAAAAATTGCAAGGGCAGATGTGCATTGGACTACCATCTATCATTCTGCTAGTTGGGCATGTATCTTTGATTTTCGTATCGATTCCACTAAGGATGATTGCTTTGGCCATGTGCCTGATTAGAATTGCCTCTATAGGCTTTCGCCTGTTGCTTTTCTAGTGATATGACTTTGTTTGATAAATTTATAATTAGGGTCTTCAATTCTTCAACTTCCTTCTGCTACGCCAGAAAGTAGGACGTTCAGGAAACCAGTTGCGTGCTTTTCTCAGGAACAAGAATATGGGCCACAAAAGGATGGGATTCCCGTGACATTTCTAGGAACAAGGGCATAGGTGGCCGCGGAGCTATCTTTCCCACTTGAATAATACTATTTTATTCCCTTACTGCAATACTATAAGCAGCTGGTAGAGTCCTACCTCCCATGGATTTGATCATAACTAAAATATTGCTATTGAGCACCTTCAGATAATATAGGAAATCATGTTGGGCTGTAGGTCTTACCACAAGAGGGATTATGTCCCAAGTCTTTTGAAATCTAATGTTGAAATTAGTCATTTGCTCATTGGGCACCCTCCTTGTTGTTATCAGTTTTTCCACCAGAGATAGATGATCTGACTTATCTTCAAAGTAATTACAAAGAGTTGTTCTAAGCTCATCCCAGGTGGTGATAGATCCAAGTATCAAGCCTCAATACCATTGAAGTTATTTCCCTTTGAAAGAAGCCGTAAGTAGCCTAACTACTACATCAACATGTGTGATCAAATAGAGTGAACACATGTTTGATATATCCTGGATATGCTCCTGAGGGGTGACTTGATTCTCACTAATAAAGTATGGAATACTCTTGAGCACACCAATTGGCATAGCATGTTACACAGCCAGTAACAAAGGGAATCCCTCCAGAAAAGTTTGTAAAGTTCCTCAGTGGAGGAGGTTGTTGATGCACCATTACAAGGGCATGCATGATGTCTATTTTGAGGAGTTGAGATGGGTGCGGATGCGCACTGGAGATAGAGATTAGGAATGCATGCACAGATTTTCTAGAACAAGCTCTTCTTAGGGATAGCTAGAGGTACTCAAAAGAATATTCTATCTTACTGTACTTCTTCTTGTGTGCACTCTTCTCATGAAAGGTGCTCAGGACTACTAAAACAAAGATCTTAAAATATGCTGGGAGTCGTCAGATGTGTTGAAATGAGCCTCTAAAGGTTGAAAACACTAAGTCCACACACCAGAACTTAGAGATATGAAATTTGAGCTTTCAATGTTGGTCCCACCGGGCATGCCAGAAACTGTTGGTTTCTCAAATGTGCACCCATGTCTCAGATCTTAGAAGGGATGAAGGTGTTTGAAACCATAATGGAACCATCCCCAAGTTGTGGGACCTTGTGCGCTTGGGATGGATCTCCAGAGAAGGCCAGTTCCTCTATCTATCTCTACTACTACTGCTACTCCTAATGTTAGAAGGGAAAACTAAGCTAATGATGCCAAGGGACCAGGGATAGAAGGATAACATGAAAGGAAACTACACTAAAAGGTGATAGCACCAGAAAAGAGGGATGAACACTATTTATTCTGAGAAAGAATGAAAGGAAATGCATGAAAGGAAGCTAGGCACAAGTAGCACAACGAAAAATGTATTCACTAGATCATTCTCATGGAACACAACTAAATATGGAACTGCAAGGGACCTGAAATAGCACAACCAGCACACAACGCAAAAATAAAAGGAAAGAAGAAGGAATGCAAACACATTAGGATAGAGAATAGTCACAAAATGATGCTTCTATTACTTCCAAAAATGCACAGAACTATTACAATGATGAAGGAGGCCGATATCCACATGCAAGAGCTAGATCTAGAGGTCTGCAACTCAAAATACATAAAATATGAAGTCCTTAGCAGAATGTGTAAGGATCCAGAGTGTCCAACATTACAAATGAGCATAGCTCTTACATTTATAGATAAATATGTGGAATAAGAAGAGAAGAGAGGAGGGAAAATCTGATTTTGAAATACAACCACCAATAAGAGGCAATCAATTCCTGAAAATCCACCTGCTAATCTATCAGATGCACTTCCCCAAGCCTGTTTGGCATGTTGAAGAAGGAAGGAAGGAAAATCATATCAAATCAGGTGGTTGGAGAAATCGGATCTACTCATCAATGCTCAGAGAGATGTTTTCCCATTTCCAACCTACCAGATCCACCAAAAATTTGAATTTGAATATCTAGCACTATAGCTGATGTCAGAAGATCTCTGAAAAGTCTAGGCACGCATCAATCAGAGATCTGTAGTAGAAGATATGTCTGTCAAAAGATGTCAGAGTCATCGAGTGCACATGAAAGACATGTGGCACATGCAAAACACGGATTGGCTGAAAATGATGGCCAACTGTGTAACTATTTTGTCTTTTCTACCATGTGTCACCTACTGATGAATTATTGTAAGGATTTGACACCCTATTGGTGTGTCTTTAATGGTTACACATGACACACTTAAGCATGAAAGAAGATGGCCTGACACATAAGGGCATGAAGGAAGAGTGCACGGAAGAAAATAGAGGAAGGCATAAAGGAAAGCACACATGACGTGTGTGGGGAAAAGAGGAAAACTGGTGTGTAGAGAATGCATGGTCAAGGCGCAAACCATTACAAAGAAACAGAACTTAGTTAATTGAATCAAGTGTGAGGCGCGTGGGAAGGGAAGAAGCTGATTAGGAAGAAAGTGAATGTGCATAAGGTGGGTTCAAGGAGAAAGTGGAAGGAGAGGAAGGAAAGGGGTGTGTAGGGAAACTACGACCAAGGAAATGTGCCAAGTAATCTTGAGCATGCACAACCTTGTAATGGGTGATTGAGAGCCAGAATGTGTATATAAGTTACCCGAATAACTAAGAAATTTATTTGGATAACAGTGACCTCTACATACTCCCCCATGAAATTCTGCAATAATCTTGGGAGCTTCTTCTATGATGTACCTCAATAGGATCCCTTTTGGATTCTTTCAAGCCAACCCATAGTCAGTAATAACATATATTTGGGAAGCCAATTTAAGTGTCCTCTAATTTTTGTCTAGATGCCTTGGACACTCTAAATTCTTGAGGTAAAATATTACATCCTTATACCATGTGGAATTAATCATCTTATCTTCAATATCCACATTTCCCTCTTTAACTTCATTGATCTCCATCACTTGCATGTTAGTTTCTACCATTAATTTTACAAGTCCTAAACCCCTAACTAGTTTAGTAGTTTTTATGTCCATGGCATAATCCTGCAATTTTTTTACCCACCGAAACCTTTTGCTGGATATTTCCATCTCAGATAGGATGTCCTTCACCATTGTATGAGTGACATAAGATATAATCTTAAAACTCAATATATATGGCCTGAAAATTTTAGTTTCCTGAATAAGTACAAAATATTTCTTTTCCATGATGGTGTATTTTAATTTAGCTCCTTGTAAAGCTTTGATGAAAAATGCAATAGGTTTCTCATTCCCTTCATCATCCTTCTACAACAATACAGAAGCAATTGTATTCTCAAAGGAAAAGGAAAAAAATTCAAAAACTTTCTTATAATCTAGGCTGGTTAAAATAAGGGCAATCTTTAATGCTTCCTTGATCCCATTAAAAGCTTGGATAACCTCTTATTCCCATTTGATAACCTGGTCTTTCTTTAGCATGCTAATAATAGGGATGGTTATTTCAGAAAAGTTTTAAATAAACCTCCTAATGAAATTGATATGCCCAAAGAAATATTGAATGCCCTTTTTTTATATGGGTATGGGAACTTTACCAATGGCTTCTACTCACTAAGGATCTATCATGACCCCTTCTTTAGATACTATATGCCCCAGTAATTTTGCCTTTTTAACACCAAAGTGACATTTCTTGGGATTTAGTGAGATCTAATATTCTCTACATCTTACTAACATTTTCTCCACATGGCTCAGGTGGTCACTTATTTTCCTTGAAAACAAGGTTACATCATCTTGATATACAGCAATAAAATAATTAATGTAACCTAAAAAGGAAACATCCATGGCTCTTTGGAAAGTAGCCCCAACATTCATCAAACCAAATGGCATTCTCACATACACATATGTACCCCATTGGGTGGTAAAAGCAATTTTAAACCTTTTTTATTGTTTTACCACCACTTGATTATATCCTGAGAAGCCATCCAAAGTTGAGAGTAATTAAAATCTTGTAACTAACTTCAACATAGTATCCATATTAGGAAATGGATAATTGTCTTTTATTGAGGCCTTATTCATATTTATAAAAACCACACAAAGCCTTATATCTCCATTTTTCTTTCTTACAGGTACAAGATTGGCCAACCATGAAGAGTATCTTATGGGTTGTATTATTCCTCCATCCCTCAACTTTGTCAACTCTTCTTGCATTTTTAAGTGAAAGAAGAGGATTAATAGACCTCTGATTCTACCTAAACGGCTTAGTGTTAGGGTCTAAGGGTATTTCATGTGGGAATAAGTCCTCCCTGTAAGCCTTTAGTTCTGAATAGGACCATGCCAAGAAATCTTGATACTTTGTCAGTAGTTTTACATAAGAATGCTTCTCTTCATTGGTTAGCTTATTCCCTAACCACACCTTCCTGGGATTCTCCTTGGTTCCCAAATTATATTCCTCAATATCCCTTGAAGCATAGATTAGATTCCCCTATCTAAATTTTCAAGATTAGATTCCAAAGCAACCAATTGTTAGGGAATAAGGGATAAAATATGAAGAAAAATATCTCGCAGAATTGCAACAGTAGAAACTAAAATGCAGAAATATTACAGATCTCAAAAAAAAGTGCAGAATAAAATAACACAACACAAAGAGAGTATTTAACATGGTTCACCCAATTTGGGCTACGTCCACCAATAAACACTATCTCAAATTTTATTACAAGCCACTGCTCTCTCAATACAATACCTAGATTTGTTTGTAGCTATGCTCAACAAACTCTACAAAATTCACACCTGAATTCAGACACATCTACAATGTTACATAATACCTACCATATGCACAAAACCACATAAGTAGATAACATCTTAAGTAGTTTTACAAAAGTGTGGGTATCAGAACCATGGGCCAAAACTGTCCCATAAACCTAAGGGTCAAAATCCCACCCATATGAGAAAAGCACGTTTCCCGGTATATTGGGCATGTTTTTTCAAGGCCAAAAAAAATATCTCGGGGGCTGCGTCCCCAAACCTCAGTGAGACAACTGTGGAAATTATAAAGTACTCTTAGTGTTCAATTTTCAACACTTTCACACATGAAAACATGCTCCATAACCTAACAATCTCCCACTTAGAGACTAGTTTTGTTCTGAGTTAGCTTCTCAACCCTTCACTAGTTTCCATGAATACCAACCAAAGTTGAACATAGCTTCATTTTTTCCCTTGTGACCACCTTGGTCATCATGTCTGCAGGATTCTGACTGGTATAATCTTCTCCAGCTTCAACTTCTCTTCCTCCAAAGTTGTCCTGATGAAATGATACCTTAACTGTATATGCTCCATCCTAGAGTTGAAAGAAGAGTTCTTAGCTAGGTGTATAGCACTCAGACTATCACTATGTAGTTTTCCTTCCTCATTCTTCTACCACAAATCCTCAAGAAATTTTTGTAACCAAATCATTCTTTCCTTTGTGGTAGAAACATACTAAGCCTTCGTGGTTGACAAAGCCACCATCTTCTGTAGTCGTGAAATCTAGCTCACTGTTGTCCCACCTACATTATAAACATAACCTACCATGCTCCTCTTGTTATCTACATATCCAGTCATATCTGAATCTACATAACCACACAAAGTGGTGTCTGATCCATTATATCAAAAGTTTGTCTCTGTGGTCCCTCTCAAATACCGAAGGATCCACTTTACTACCTATCAATGATATCTACCTAGATCACTCATAAATCTACTCACCGCTGCATGAGCAATATCAGGCCTATGCACACCATGGCATACATCAAACTATCAACCACTGATGATTAAGGTACCTTGGACATTAAGTTTCTCTCTTGCTTTGTCTTAGGAGATTTCTCCTTTGATAACTTGAAATGGCCTACCAAAGGATTCCCAACCGGTTTAGCATCTTGCATATTAAACCTCTCTAAGACCTTCTTAATGTACTCTTCCTAAGATAATTTCATCTTCTGTTCCTTCCTATCCCAATATATCCTCATACCAAGGATTTTTTTGGCTACCCCCAAATCTTTCATAGCAAAGGATTCACTTAGCTACTTCTTGAGTACTTTTATTTCCTACATGTTTTTACCTGTAACCAACATGTCATCCACAGGATAATATAACTTCCATCCTCAAATTATTTCTTTGTATACATGCAATGGTTAGAATTCCATCTACTATAACCTTGCTCCATCATGAAGCTATCAAATTTATTATACCATTGATGTGGAGCATGTTTCAAGCCATACAAGCTCTTCTTTAGTTTGTACACCATTTCCTCTTTACCTTTGACCTTGTAGCCCTCTGGATGCTGCATATATAGATCCTCCTTTAAATCACCATGCAGAAATGCAGTCTTTACATCAATATTCTCTTAGTGCAAGTCTTTTGTTGCAACTATTCCAAGAACAGTTCTAATAGAAGTTATTTTTACTACAGGGGAAAAAATCTCATTAAAATCTATATCTTTTTTTGTGCAAACACTTTGACCACCAATAGGGCCTCGTATCTTTTCTTGCCTCCTTCTTCCTCTTTGACTTTGTACATGTTGCAAATCAGCAGCACCCCTGGATGTTGATCAGACTTCTAGTTTGACATCTTGAACATCCAGTGTGATTGCACAACATTGAATCCTTTCCCCAAGTGTGGAACTTGTAAAATGGGAAAAGAATCTCCAAATTAGAGGCTAGTTCCTTAACTCCTCTGATTAGATATGTCACTTACAAGTTGCAGAGGTTTGAATTCCTAGTTCCTACTCTAAATTCCAAAGTGGGCAGAGATGGAGAATGCAAAAAAAAACTGAAACTAGTGCTAATAAGGTGATACACCAAAGGAGTGGTGAGCATTTTTACTTCTGCAAATTGACACAATTCATAAAATTGGAACAAAACTTCATGCACAAACTGATAATTGTAATGGAGGGTTAGAAATGAATCAAACAACACAGACAAAGGATCAAAACTCATTCACAGAGCCTGTATTGTCATTTTTACATCAAAAACCAATTACATTACAACACCTGAGAGGCAAAATAGGTTGCAGTCTTGGAAAAGGTCTGGTGTTCCACAAAATCACTTTTAAGTGACAAAGGGAACCTACAATACATGGAAAAAATGTTCAACCCTTTGAAAATGAGCCAAATCTGGCTTTTACAGTGCAAGCCACGACCCCAGGAGAGAGAAATGTGGGAAAACGTGGGGAAGATTCAACCATTGACCAAAACACAATCAAAACAACATGGGCATCCTTACAGGCCCATCCCCTATGATTTTTAGCCATGCTGGGAGAGAATGTGAGCCATTCTTCATTAAAAATGGTGGTTGAATCTTTATTTCTATCCATGACCACGTGCCAGAGGCATTTTTCAATTTTATCTCTCCAAATTCCATTAAAATACAAAAAATGACCACGGAATCTTGTAGATAATTTCACCAGATTTCCATTGGTATAAAGAACATGAAAAACTGAGCTCTGAATTGAAAGATATGGCCGTTTGAAGTTTTAGGGCAAAACAGGGCCAAATCGGATTGGCGGGCGAAAATTTGAATTTTTTCACCTTTTGGAAAATTTTCCAAAAATTCCCCATGCTCCGCCATTCTGAGTGCCACATGGCATGCTTTTATTGGCACGGGCCTATCCTACTTCATTTTTCTTTTTTTTTCCCTTTGGAAAATTTTCCAAAAATTCCCCGCCAGGCCGACGAGTTCAAGGCACGTGTCACGTGCTGATTAGTCACGGACCTTTCCTTCCTGAATTTTCCGCTGACCGCTTTGACCATTTTCGACCTATACATGTGGCATAACCCCATTGGATGTGGGCTTGCCCCTTCTAATTTTCCTTGTGAGCTTGTCCTCTATTTTTTTCCGCCACATGGACACGTGGCATAATTCCATTGGCTCGCATTTTGGGGGGCGGGATTTTTCCTTTTAAATTTCCTTTGTTTTTCCTCAGGGAAATTTTCTCAATTTCTCCCCGCCTCCTGCCGATCTGAGGCACGTGGAAAAATTTCATTGGTCGTGGGCCATCCGTAAAAATTTTTACTTTGCACCAACACTTTGGGAAAATTTCCCAATCTTCCCCGCGCTCTGCCATTCCGAGTACTGAGGACACGCGGCCTTCGCTGATTGGTCGACGGGACAGCGGGCCAAAACTTTCCTTTTTGAATTTTGGCAAAACACTCACCAAAAATTCTAACTTCTCTCCCACCCTCTGAAAATATGACGCCAAAGGACACGTGGTGCCATATGATTGGGTGCAGGCCTTCTCCATTAAAATTCTCACTGCGCCAACACTTAGTCAAATTTTGCAAATTTCTCCCCTGGACACGTGGCATCATCTGATTCACCGGAGGGCCCTTGGGGAAAACCTTCCCTTTGAAAACTTTTTCCAAACACTTGGTGAAAATTCCAAGTTCTCTTCCAACCCCCGCCACTTTCTTGGACACGTGGCGGCATCTCATTGGCTGCGGGCTTTTCAGGGGAAAATTTCCCAGAAAAACTCCGCCGAGCCATAACTTCAAAAATACATGGAGTTAGGAGGCAAAATTTACCTTTCTGGAAAGCTGGGAAAGATCTCTATCTAATGGTGCCATTTCTAGAAAGTTTTGAGTCCCTGAAAAGCAAAAAATTATGACTGAGGCACAAAAGAGGGAAGAATGAAAGGAGTTAGCCACAAAAAATGAGCAAGGGGCACATTTTGGATAACAATTTTGGTGACTCAGAGGGGTCATCTGCCTACTGGATGAAGTTACCAGTTGCCTAAAGTAATCCATTGGGCATGGAGTCATCAAATTCTCTGTTTGATACCCCAACTGACTAGAACACTGCAAGGAGGAAGATGGAATATCATCTGATGGAGCAAGGCCTGCAAACACATTCCCAGGAACAACAAGCTTGTCCCAAAGCACTTAGGGAAAGCAAACTAAATTACAGCAAAACAATGTGCATAAGCACTTGGAGGAATGAAAATCTAAGCTAATATGTACAAGGTGGACAATTCCCTTCAGTAGTAATGCTTTAGATAGATCCCATTGACTGGGATCTGCAGTTCTTCGCCATCTAATGAAGACAATTGGAAAGCATTGATGTCCTTACACTTTGTGACCATGTACGGGCCACTCCAAATGGCATCAAATGTTGAATGCCTTCCCAGTTTTTCTCTATTTGCATCCCATTTTAACATTAGATCTCCAACTTGGAAGGATCTATTCTTGGCCTTCTTATCAAAGGTCTTCTTTATCAAAGCTTGATCCTTCTCCATTGTTTTGGATGCCTGATTTCTAATTTCTTAGAGCTCCATCAACTCTGCATATCTAACCTCCATGGGCTCAAACTCCAACAACTCCAACTGTTTCATGAGTTCCAATGTTGGTAACTCAAGAGACATGGGTAAAATTGCCTCTCTCCCATAAACAAGCTTAAATGGAGAGTTACCTGTAGACCTTTCAGGAGTTATCCTATCAGCCCATAAGGCTGATTTCAACCTAGTATGCCAAGACCTCTGATTTTCAAAAAGATTCCTTTTAATGATCCTCAACAAATTCTTTTTTGTAGACTCATCCTGGCCATTACCCTGAGGGTAATAGTTTGATGAAGTGCTTAGGTAGATCCCATTCTTGACAGCCCATTCAGTCACCTTGGACCCAATGAATGCCAATGCATTATCTGATATTATTGTAGTAGGTATGCCAAATCTGGTTGCTATTCCCTCATAGAAGTACAGGATGCTAGATTCATTTGCTTCCTTGAGCGCTATTGCTTCAGTCCATTGGTGAAATATCATCTGTGGCTGTTAAAATCCATTTGTGGCCCTTGGCTTTGAATTGGGAATTACTGACATCTAATGAAGTCTAACCCCATTGCATGAATGGCTGGTCAACTGAAAATTTGGATGCAATGGAAGGGCAGCTAGTCCTCTCTTTACCTATGAAGAATGCCAATTCTTGCAACACCTCTTGATCCATGCATAACAATCATTGAAAATATTGGGCCAATAATAACCAGCCCTCATGATCTTTAGAGCTGTCACTCTTGGTGCAAAATGACCACCAGCTGGTCCACCATGGAACTCTTCCAACACCCTATGAATCTGAGTTTGTAACAATGCTATCAGCAGTACTCCATTCACAGTCCTTTTAAACAACACCATCAACAAGGGGGCAATATGGGACCGCCTGCAATCTAAGTGTCTTCTTTTTGTTCTTTTCAGCTCTGATGGCATAGACTGTGCTTGGAAGTGCATAGTATGGGTCTGAAGCAAGGAAGGGGAACACCATTAGTTTCTCTTATGCCTTTCCCTGCTCATGGGTGTCTTCAACACCAAAAAGCCTCCTTCTCATTGCATGCTTCCTTTTGTTTTGCTCGAAATCATCCTCCCCCAAGCTGCTCACCAATCCTTTTCCTCTGACCAACTTGGGTGACTTTGATCTCAATGTCATACTCCATGACACGAGTAATCCACCTGCCCTTTTTTCATTCATTCTTTGTTGAATGCAGGATCCCTTAACTCCCGCATGAGAAACCAGTAGATGAAACCTTGTTGCTTGACACTAAATGCTTAATTTCTTCAACTCCTGATTACTGCAAGACATGCTATTCAATGAGGAATATTCACCTCATAGTCCCCCTCCATTGCTTTGGTGAAGAAATAAGGTTGGCTCATCATGTCTTTGTTCTGCGGTACCAAAAATGCGCGAGGAGTAAGCACATCAACCCCCAAAGCTAGAGGATGAAATCCTTGAGCAAATCTGGGTTGATAAGATTTGGGGCTTGAGAGATGGGCTCTTTGATTGCTTCAAAACTTTCCTTGCCTTTTGTTTTCCATTTGAAAGCCATGCGTTTTCTTTGACATCTTGGGATAGGGCCGTTGACAAGGGCTACAAAATTTGGACAACCCTCCTACAAAAAACAGAAAAAAACAACAAAAAACAAAAAACAAAGCAGCACCAACCAAAAAAACAAAATTTATTCTCCTCAGAAACTTTGAAGGGCCTCTTGTGGCTTGGCAATGTCTGCTCTTATGGCGTCACTCTTTCTGATCAATTACTATCCTCTTTGGAGACAATTTGGCCAAGTAGTTTTCCTTCATGGGCTTACAAAAATACACTTTTTTAGGATTCAGGATACTCCAAACCCTTCTGCACCTTTGGAACACGTGTCTCAAAGAAAGAGATGTCTGCTGCATTTTTTGAAAAATAGTGAATCATCAAGATATATCAAGCATATGTTGTTAAGCAAACCCTTGTATGCCATGTCCATTGCTCTTGGAAAGTAGCTCCACGTTAACATCCAATGGCTTTTTCCTATAGCATAAGTTCCCCAATTTGGTTGTAAAGGTTTGTCTTGACTGGATCTTCTTCTTTTACCATAATCTGTTATCCTCCTTAATAGCCATCAAGTAACTGAAACCTCTCGAAGCCAACAACGAGGGGGTGCAAAATCTGCTCCATGGCAGGACGTGGGTACTATCCTTGAGAGATGCTCTATTCAATCTCTGAGTCAACACACAATCTGATTTCCCTACTTCTTCTTTCTTACTGGCACAAGTTGGCCTACCCACTAGAGGTTTTGATAGGGAATATGATCCTTGCTTTCTATCACCTTATTCAATTCTTTCTCATGATAGGCTCCATGTGTGATGGACTAACCTTTTGTTTTTTCCCTGTGGGCTTAGTACTTGATCCAATTCAAATGGTGGTGTTGAGCTAACTTAGGATTGAAAACTGCAAATCTTCTATAGCTCCACGAAAACACATCAGGGAATTCTTGAAAAAGTTGTATGACTCATACCTTTCTTGCTCATTGTCATCTTACCAATTGGAGTGATTTGTCTCCTTCCACCGAGATGGACACTGAATCTTCTCCCTTGACTTGGATGGTGATTTCTCCTTCCTAACCTGATCATTAGGATGAAAATGACTCCAAAGTAATAATTCCTTTGTTAGTTTGTTGGTTTTCATCTGTACTGTACCACTTGGTCACCACCATACTACTGCTGCTCCAACTTTTCCTGATTTTTTTAGCTGAGAACTCAGCCTCTTCTTGCAAGAAATGGATGATTTGCTGATCATTTTCAAAACACTTTCCAACTTACATTGTTGTCTGGCACTGAAGGCCTCACAATCACATGGATGTTTGGCTGTACCTTGTCCTTTTTGAATGCTTTCAACAATGTCAAAGGCTTTTTGCCCCAACTGCTGCAAGCCTGTCTGTCAGTAGCTTGCTTCTCTTTTCTAGGAATGAATTTTATGCCAAAACCCTCAAAATCTTCAATGAGGTCCCACACCCTTTTTTTTAGCACTTGAGTAGATCATTCTTGACAGCATGCTGCCCTTTAACTTGGTTGACAATCAACTCACTGTCACCAAAGACTTGCAATTTCTTTATCCCTCTCTTGATTGACCAATGCAATCCTTGTATCAAAGGTTCATATTCAGCAGTGTTATTAGAGCATGCAAACTGAAATCTAAAAGCTGAATAGTACTTAACTCCTTGTGAGGTGAAACAAGCATAGCTTCCCCTCCTGCACCTTGTCTACTTCTTGATCCATCAAAAAAAACTGCCATACCTCATTGTCATCCTTGGTGGTCTGGCTTGGTGATGCTAGGAATAGGCTGATTTTCTTCATGCATGCAATAGACTCCTAACTCAGATTCTTCTATTTCTTGATAAGGATCAAAAGCATGCACCTTGTTTTGCCCATTCATCAAGAGTTAGATCTGGGATACTTCCAACCTTGGTGTCAGCTTCATCAGTGCTTGGATAATCCTCTTGATCAAACGCTGAACAATTGGTATTGATTTGCTTGCTGGAGTGTGTAAGGCTCAATGTGAAAGTTTGCAATAGGTTCAGATCTGATTGTGGCTTTGTTTCCATATCTTTGTTCTAAAACAACATGTGTGACCAATCAGCAGATAAGTACCTCCAATCTTGGCTGTGAAATCCCTTGACACACATAGGGCAAAGAGTGGTGGAAGGTCTATTACTGAGACATCTTGTAAAACAACAACGTTTGGGGCATGCATGCAAGGTAAGACTCAAGTTTTTATCACTCCAACTGTTGTTACTACTGCTGTCCCATCCAATTTTGCACTACCCCTTTGGATATGTACTTCATATGAATTTCCCAACTGATCTAGTTATTTTTCTTAGCCAAGCTAATTATGGAGAATCAATCATGCAATTGTGTCACAGAATCCAAAATCACTGTATCAGAATCCTACTTGATACTTCCATCCTTGATTCAACAACTAGTCATTTGTAATGCAATTTCTTTCCTTCAACCTCTCCTTGATTCCCCAATGCAATCCTTGAACCTTTCTTGGCAGTTCATGATTGCATCCTCCTTAGTGTTTCAGCATCCAATTGATGTGTAAATTAAAAGCTTGAATAATGATCAACTGCTATTTGAATGGGGATGATCAAACCTTTGCTCCCCCTCTTTGGGCACACTTCCTTCCTTGCAATGATCCATCAATATTTTGCCATTCATAATATTTTTCATCCTTGTGGGGCTTGGTGAGCTGGTCCTTGGGAATGCATTGAATTCTTTGCATTTGATAGCATAGTTGAATTTCCCCTAACTGGATTCTTCTACTTTTCTTTGATTGTGTTGGATGTGTACTTTTTGATTCATTTTGTCAATTCTTCAAGAGTACAATATGTGGGATTACCCCAACCTTGGTGTCAGTTTCAACTTCATGTTTTTGATCCAACGCCTAAACAATCACATTATTGGAGGAGTGTAAGGCTCAATGTGAAAGTTTGCAATAGGTTTGACATTTCTGTTTGATTGTGGCCTTGGTTCCATATCTTTTCTTGTTTGTTTGTGACCCTAGCATTTCTTCATGTGGCAGATTTAACCCAATCCAATCTTGGGCTTGAAATTTGGGACATAGGGCAAAGAGTGGTGGAAGGTCTATTACTGAGACAAGACCATCTTGCAAAACAAAACAAGTTAGGCATGGGCACAAAGTAAGACTTCAAATTTTTTTATATCCAGCATGCTTCACAACTGTTGTTGCATTTCTGGCCTGCCAATTGCACTACCCCTTTGGATATGGACTTCATACTGAATTCCCACAACTGATCAGCTTTTGCTTGGGCATTACTGAACTACTTGCCCCCCAATCAATCATTGTTACTAATTGATTTCCAACGTTGATCAATGAAACATAGAATGGAGGGGGTTTCAACATCTTTTACCTTGTGTCCTCCATGATTCCCCCTCACTCTGGGCACATTTTGTGAGCACCTTCTCTTGCATTTGGACTTGCTTGATTGATTGAATTGACCAGTCCTTCATGGCAGCTTTGTAGCAAATCTCTTTGGCCTAGGATAGATAGTGATTCCCACATTGATATGTTTACATTTGTCTTCTTCATCTGATCAAATGATGTTGAATGGGAGATGAAGCATCTCTTTGCTTGTCCCCTGGCTTGCACATTCATCCTTGCAATGGGCAGCAACAACTGGCATTTGAGTTGCATGAGGCCTAGGAGCTGTTTTTTTAGGCAGTCCTTGTGTTTTTGGGAAATTATTTTGCTTGCCAAACAGTTTGTGGAGTGATAGAAGGGTTTGTGGAATGGGGCTTGGGGCTAATGGTTCTTTCTTCACACCCAATTTTCATCCTTTTTTGACCTTGTGTTGGCTGCAACACTTTGGGGAAATTGTTTGATTAATGCCACAAAATCTTCTTCCTGCTGCCATTTACAATGTGGCAAATCATTTGGAGCTGATTGTTGTTGGAATGTTTCTTATTGGTTATTTCCTTGACTACCTTCACCTTCCACACCAGTAGTTTGTCACCATTAATGCTTGATTCAAGGCACTGTTGAAGCACATGGACTGGTTATGAGGTTCATTGCATGGGAAACACCAATCATACTCTCTTGAGCCATATTGTTTTGTACTGGCACTAATGCTTTAGAGGAAGATGTAGCATTGGGATTATAGGGCTGAAATGGTCTGTTGGCAGGAGGCCTTGCTTGATTTAGATTTGCAGCTGGATTGGGTGGTCTTTGAGGTTAATATGGCTGCCTGTTAGGCTGACCTTGAGGTTGGAAGGGAGGTCTAAAACCTTGGGCTTGCTGCCTCTTGAGTGTAACCAGCTCATTGCCTAGATTTTGCAATTGCTTCATGACTTCTTGAAGCTCATTTGAGGTACTAGAAGATGAAGTAGAAGCTTCACTTGAATTCTGATTTCTAGGAGTGGGAATAGGAGCTAAATTAGGCATTTGATTAGTGGTTTGGGCTCTCTAGACTTGGAAATAGTGGCATTGGAGGCCTAGGAGCTAGCTTGCTAGCTTGAATCAAAACAATTTTCAGCTCTAATGGCACAATTATAAGCAATGGGGATAGTTGTGCCTCCCATGGATTGAATTAACATAGAAATATCATAATTTAAAGCTTTAAGGTAATAAAGAAAACCACCTTTTGCTGTTGGCCTGACTGCCACTGGAATTCTCTCCCAAGTCCTTTGAAATCTGAAATTAAAATCAGTTAGCTGCTCATTGGGAGCTCTCTTGATGGTTGTCAACTACTCCAAAAGGGACAAGTTGTCTCCCTTTTCTCCAAACTGCTCATGGAGGGCTATACATAGTTGGTTCCAATTTTGAATAGAACCTGAGGCAAGACTCATGAACCATTACAAAGCTTTCCCTTTGAATGAAGATGCCAGTAGTTTGACAACAACTTGCATCTCATTGATTTCATGGATTGCACAAATGTTAGCAATGTCCTTAACATGATCATCAAGAGTAGTATGATTCTCTCCAGTAAAGTATGGAATGTTCTTCAATGCTACAATTGGGATTGGATTTTGTGCATTGAGAGAAAGTGGGCTACTGCCAGTGAAATTGACATAGGGGTTGTTTTGTGCCATTCTGATTGGCCTTAGAACCCTTGTTGATTGAATGAAAGGCCTACCAGGTGGAGGAGTTGAGAGAGTTCTATTTGGTGGAGATGGAGACCTTTGAATCCTCCTCCCTCTTTTCCTTCTTCTTGGAGATAACTATAGATACTCAAATAGCACCTCTTCTTCTCCAAATCTTGACCTTGTGGTGATTCTTCTCATGAGTTTACAGGCCTGCACTGCTAGAACTAGCTGATTCTTCTTCCTTGGAGTCACCAGATGTACAATTTAGGACTCTTTTAAGCAAGAAACTTCCAACAAATGCACATCAATTTTGTTGCAATGAAAGTGAAAACCTCTAAGGTCCCACTGGGCGTGACAAAACTGTTGTTGCAAATCAGCAGCACCCCTGGATGTTGATCAGATTTCTAGTTTGACATCTTGGACATCCAGTGTGATTACACAACATTGAATCCTTTCCCCAAGTGTGGGACTTGTAAAATGGGAAAGTAATCTACAAATTAGAGGTTGGTTCCTCAACTCCTCTGATCAGATATGTCACTTACAAGTTGTAGAGGTTTGAATTCCTAGTTCCTACTCTAAATTCCAAAGTGGGCAGAGATGGAGAATGCAAAAAAAAACTGAAACTAGTGCTAATAAGGTGATACACCAAAGGAGTGGTGAGCATTTTTACTTCTGCAAATTGACACGGTTCATAAAAATTGGAACAAAACTTCATGCACAAAAACTGATAATTGTAATGGAGGGTTAGAAATGAATCAAAATAGATAAACACAGACAAAGGATCAAAACTCATACCATTCACAGAGCCTGTATTGTCATTTTTACATCAAAAACCAATTACATTACAACACCTGAGAGGCAAAATAGGTTGTAGTCTTGGAAAAGGTCTCGTTTTCCACAAAATCACTTTTAAGTGACAAAGGGAACCTACAATACAAGGAAAAAATGTTCAACCCTTTGAAAATGAGCCAAATCTGGCTTTTACAGTGCAAGCCACGACCCTAAGAGAGAGAAATGTGGGAAAACGTGGGGAAGATTCAACCATTGACCAAAACACAATCAAAACAACATGGGCATCCTTACAGGCCCATCCCCTGACATTTTTAGCCATGCTGGGAGAGAATGTGAGCCATTCTTCATTAAAAACGGTGGTTGAAACATCATTTCTATCCATGACCACGTGCCAGAGGTGTTTTTTGATTTTATCTCTCCAAAGTACTTCAAAATACAAAAATGACCCCTGAATCTTGTAGATAATTTCACTAGCTTTCCATTGATATACATAACGTGAAAAACTGAGATCTGGATCGAAAGATATGGCCGTTTGAAGTTTTAGGGCAAAACAGGGCCAAATTGGATTAGCGGGCGAAAATTTGAATTTTTTCACCTTTTGGAAAATTTTCCAAAAATTCCCCATGCTCCACCATTTTGACTGCCACGTGGCATGCTTTGATTGGCATGGGCCTGTTCTACTTCATTTTTCTTTGTTTTTCCCTTTGGAAAATTTTCCAAAAATTCCCCGCCAGGCCGATGAGTTGAGGACACGTGTCACATGTTGATTAGTCGCGGACCTTTCCTTCCTAAATTTTCCGTGGGCCGCTTTGACCATTTTCAACCTAGACACGTGGCATAACCCCATTGGATGTGGGCTTGCCCCTTCTAATTTTCCTTGCGGGCCTATCCTCTATTTTTTTCCGCCACATGGACACGTGGCATAATTCCATTGGCTCACATTTTGGGGGGCGGGCTTTTTCCTTTTAAAATTCCTTTGTTTTTCCTCAGGGAATTTTTCTCAATTTCTCCCCGCCTCCCACTGGTCTGAGACACGTGGTGGAATTTCATTGGTCATGGGCCATCCGTAAATATTTTTACTTTGTGCCAACACTTTGGGAAAATTTCCCAATCTTCCCCGCGCTCTGCCATTCCGAGTACTGAGGACACGTGGCCTTCACTGATTGGTCGATGGGACAGCGGGCCAAAACTTTCCTTTTTGAATTTTGGCAAAACACTCACCAAAAATTCTAACTTCTCTCCCACCCTCTGAAAATCTGACGCCAAAGGACACGTGGCACCATTTGATTGGGCGCAGGCCTTCTCCATTAAAATTCTCCCTACGCCAACACTTAGTCAAATTTTGCAAATTTCTCCCCTGGACACGTGGCATCATCTGATTCACCGACGGGCCCGTGGGGAAAACCTTCCCTTTGAAAAATTTTGCCAAACACTTGGTGAAAATTCCATGTTCTCCTCCGACCCCCACAACTTCCTTGGACACGTGGCGGCATCTCATTGGCTGCGGGATTTTCAGGGGAAAATTTCTCAGAAAAACTCCGCCAAGCCATAACTTCAAAAATACATGGAGTTAGGAGGAAAACTTTACCTTTCTGGAAAGATGGGAAAGATCTCTATCCAATGGTTCCATTTCCAAAAAAAAATTAGTCCCTAAAAAGCAAAAAATTATGACTGAGGTACAAGAGAGGGAAGAATGAAAGGAGTTAGCCACAAAAAATGAGCAGGGGCCACATTTTGGATAACAGTACACCCATGTGTTCTGTAATTATCTTTTGCCTTGGGGTAGCTTCACCAAATCCCATGTCTAGTTCACCATGAGAGCCTGATGCTCCTCATCCATGGCTTGCTCCCACTTCTTCCTGGCATCTACCTGCATTGCTTCATCAAAGCTCTCTGGCTCTCCACTGTCAATGAGTAATAAATAATAAAGAGAATGAGAAAAATGTTCAGGTTCTCTTCTTACCCTAGAAGACCTCCTCAATATAGGAATTTGGGTTTCCTATTGAGGAGGTTCCTGAATTGATTCATGTGTCACTTTCCCATCTAAAATATCCTCTACTACTACATATTCTTTCTTGGATTCTTCCTTGTTTTCCTTCAACTGGTGCTTATACATGACTTTCTCATTAAAGACCACATCCTTAGATTGAATGATTTTCTTTTCCTTAATACTCCAACACTTATATCCAAATTCATCACCACCATAACCAATGAAATTTAATTGTTCTAATTTAGCCTCTAGCTTGGTCCTATCATCCTTGTCTATATGGACAAACATCTCACATCCAAAGACTCTAAGAAATGAATAATCAACTTTCTTACCATACCAAGCCTCCTCAAGTATGCCTCCATCCATGGCACTTGAGGGTCCTCTATTTATCAAGTACAAAGATGTGCTCACCACTTCTACCCAAAAAGAAAGAGGTAATATTGCATGTAACCTCATAATCCTAACACGTTCCATTATTGTTTTGTTCATTCTTTTTGACACCCCATTCTATTATGGAGTTCCTGGAACCATCTTTTGTCTGCAGATTATATTCTTAGAACAATAATCATCAAATTCATTGTTGTAATACTCCCCTCCATTATTTAAATTGAGACATTTTAGTTGAAGACATGTTTCATTCTCTATCAAGGATTTCTATTTAACAAAAGTGTCAAATACATCATATTTGTTTCTAATACAATAAAGCCAAACTTTCCTTGTTGCATCATCAATAAAAATAACATAACCCCAAGAGATGATACATGATCTGACCCCCACACATCAAAATGCACCAGCTCTTACTTACTCTCTTTCTTTGTAGGTTCAACCTTTAGAAACCTTACACACATTTGTTTCCCATATATGTAGTCCTTACAAAACACCAAACTTGAATCTGTATATCCAAGAAAGTCCCTCTTTATGATCTACATGCCCTTATGGCTCATATGACCAAGCTTATAGTGTCATACTGTTATATCTTCTTCTGAAGCCACAAGATTACAAACATTAGTGCTATAAGTGGTTAAATACAAAGTTCCAACCTTCTTACCTCTTTCCACCATAAGAGAACCCTTGGTAACCTTCCAAGAGTCTTCTGTAAATATCACAGTACAACCATCACTTCCCAACTGCCCTACCGATATCAAAGCCAAGTATTCACATTCTGCATCTTAACCCGAACAGAACCTTTTCCAACTATTTTTCAAGGTTATCATATCATCTCCTTGAACATAATCAACAAAATATGGCCTATGTGGAGTGGCATGGAAAGAAGCCCCCGAATCTAAAACCTAAGATTCAGTAATATTATGCAAACAAAGAATCAAAACATCTTGACATACATTACTCGTTGCCACATTTGCCTCCTTGTTTTCTTCCTTTTGTTTATTCTTTTCATTAAGCTCCCAACAATATTTCTTTGCATGCCTAGAATTTCCACAGTGCTAGCATACTATCTTGCTTTTGGATTTTTACCTTGCCCGATCCTTCGATTTTCCATGACTTTCTCTATTCTTTTGTCTCTCTCTAGTTTCCACTATCAAAGCATTCCCTGAAGTAGAAGATTTCCCATAGCTTTTTCTTCATATTTCCTCACTTAGAATCACCCCTACAACATCCTCAAACTTCAACTTTGAGTTATCTAGAACTGAGTTACTTACCGTCATTACCAGGCTATTCCAACTCTCAGGTAAAGATCACATAATTAATAAAGCCCTAACTTCTTCATCAAATTCTATTGTAACCAAAGCTAGCATATTTACAACCATATTAAAATCATTTAAATGATTTTCTACTAAACCATTCTCAGACATATTCATATTAAACAACTTTTTCATTAAAAATATCTTATTAGAGGCAGAAGGTTTTTCATACAACTTCCCTAATGCATCCATCAGTTATTTTGTAGTCTTTTCCTTTGAAACATTAAATAATAGAGAATATGCAATACACAGTAAGATTTTCCCAAGTGTTTTCTTATCCAAAAAATTCCATTCTGCATCCGTCATGCTCGAAGGTTTGTTTACCTTCTCAGACAACAGAATATAAAGATCCTTCTGATAAAGGTAATCTTCCATTTGCATCTTCCAAAGACTGAAATTTTACCCGTTGAATTTATCAACCCTTGATCTTCCATCATCTGTCATAGATCCCACTCAAGCTAAAAAATTTCCCTACGATTCAACACTTTAACAAACCAAACCAGGCTTTGATACCAATTGTTATGGAATAAGGGATAAAATATGTAGAACAATCCCTCATATAATCACAACAGTAGAAACTAATATGCAAAAAATATTACAGATCTCAAATAAAAGTGCAAAATAAAATAACAAAACACAAAGAGACAATATTTAATGTGTTTCACCCAATTTGGGCTACGTCCACCAAGAATCACTTGCTCAAATTTTATTACAAGTCACCGCGCTCTCAATACAATACCCAAATATTTTTGGAGCTATGCTCAACAAACTCTACAAAATTCACACTCGAATTTAGACACATCTACAATGTTACATAATACCTACCATTTGCACAAAACCACATAAGTAGACAACTACTTAAGCAGGTTTACAAAACTGTGGGTATCAAAACCATGGGCAAAAACCGTCCCATAAACCTATGGGTCAAAATCCCGCTCATATGAGAAAGGCACGTTTCCCGGTATATTAGGCACATTTTTTTAGGCCAAAAATAAAATTTCTAGGGGGTTGCACCCCCAAACCCTAAGGAGACAACTATGGAAAGTGTACAGTACTCTTAGTGTATATTCTTCAACACTTTCACACATGAAAACAGGCTCCATAACCTAACACCAATCCTTTGGGAATTGTGTTGGTTTTCAACTGAATTATGTATTTTTCAAATAAATTTTATTTTCTGTCACATGTTGAAACCATTGGCTCCCAATCCATGCACTGATTTATAAATTCTCCTTGACTTTACAAGAACCTCTTCACTTGGGAATCATCATCAAACACTTGTCAATTATTTACATTAGTAGGCAAAGCCGGTCTTGACAACACCTCTACGTCATAGTTACAGTACGGAGAAAAGGTATAATTATCAAACTGAGATGCAAGCACTGCCAATTTATCAATTACAGCATTATGGACCCTATCATGGTACAAGATATTAAATGACTCAAACATTTTAATGAAGTCCCACACTGCATGCTTATATTGCTTCATCCTTTAGTTTTTTGTTGCATACAGTTTTATAGATTGCTTTACCACCAACTCATAATCTCCTTTAACAATTATGTCCTTTATTCCATACCTCCATGAAATTCTCAAGCCTAGGAGAAGTGCTTCATATTCTGCAATATTATTGGTGCATTCAAATTTTAGCTTGAAGGAGAAACTGAATGTTTCCTTGTTTGGGGATATAAGCACCACACCAGCCCCATTACCCATATTGGAGCATGCTCCATCAAACATCATAGTCCAAGGGGATCCAACTTGTTCCAAGCATGGACTCTAATTTATGCTATGGTCTTCATAGTTTGCATATCCAACAAAATTATCAGCATCCACATCAACAAACAACACTTCATAGGAGGCATTGTTTGGGTCCTCAATCAAGTGCAACATTTTCTTTTCTCCATACAAATTCACCAAATTTCCTTCCACAGGTATGGTGGCATAAGACTGTCCATTTTCAAACTTCCTCCAACACTAGCAGACCATTTTATAGACATAAGCATATCCCATTTAGCAGGGCAATCAAAAATGACCACATTCATAGTCAAATATTTACCAGGATAGGTTGTCAACTGCACTACTAAACTTTTTACATACCCTATCACTGACACCTCTCTTGAATCCATGGCCTGGCATTTTCCAAAATAAAATTGTCACTTTGATGTCTACTTCATTCATAACTTCAAGAGGCATTACATTACATGAAGCTCATGAATCAAACATACAGTTGTGGACAAGTCTATCTTTGATGATTAAAGTAGTAAAAACTGGATCCACATCAAGTTGAGATTCTACCAGAGAAGTGCCTAAATATATCTCAGGTGATTCTCCAATACTTTCCATTTATTGGGGAACTTCTAATTCTACAATAACATGTGGAAGATCCACATTATTAACATCATTACCTATGGTCACTAACTCATTTAATCCTAAATATTTGAATGCTCTTCTTCTGTGCTCAAGGAATCCTGAGCAACTCAACAATTGGCACAATAACCTTGATCTAACTCAAAATTAGAGCCATATAACAAGGGGTATACTTAGGTAAGACTTCACTAGGATGTAGGGTGATTACTTTTTCTGGGGGTATGAGGTTCTTTATAGCTTGAGCAGAGGTAGGGGGATCCGATTTGTTAGCAATAACTGGGCCTTTGTTTGGTAAATATTTCTTGGGAACAACCTTGGGGATATTGGTGAGGAGAGGAGTTTTTGGCTTGGGCTGTGGCCCTGGTCCTTTGACCATCCTATTTCTCAGATTATATTCTTTTTCTTGGGCCACTACTACATTCATTAGGAGCTTCCTATCCTCTTTAGAAGGAATACCACCATCATATTTTTTGATCATTAATGCCCTTAAATATTCAAATTCATGGTTAGGTAACTTAAAGGCATGAACCATATCAACATCAAGACTACTAGTAGAAGGGATAGAAGATACCTGGTGTATGCAATCCCAAAAACATTCCACAGTCCTAGCACTCAGCAATTCAGTAGAGGTATCTCCTTGTTGTGGACTATCAAGGCATTCCATCATGCATACATCACCAAAGGTAGCATCATCATCAACCTCTTCACTTTATTCATTGAGATCACATGGGGAATGTGGTAGAAAGCACTTATCACACCATTTAATAACATGATCCTCCTCTACCATAGATACTCTAGTAGTCAATGGATCAGGAACCAACTTGTTTTCCCTTGGTGGTTGTTACTTGTTTCCTAACCCCATTGGTCCTTTCCCTCTATCATCTATTTTGTGGTCACCCCTAGGATGACTGCCAAATCTATTTTTCCATTGAGGTTGGTGTTGGGCCTAAGAACTTTGACCTAGCCCTTTCTCTGCTCTAGAAAGTTTATATGAGATTTCCTTGACTACTCCTACTATATTTTTAACCACCTCTTCCAGATCTACTCCCTTACTTTCCTAAAGCTTATCAGGATTGACTAACTTGACACCCTCCCTCTTTGGAGGTTTTACTTTTTCCTTAATATTATTCACAATTTGCACTGCCATAGAGAAATCTTTTCTCAAAGTTATAGGATTTTAATCCCTTAAGTAATATGGTGCTTTCTTGTTAAAGGCATCAAAATATTTAATTAAACATGATTCATCACTTGGCCTCAATATTACAGGCAGTATGGTCAAGTTCTTATTAAATATGGTGTTAAAATCTTGGACATGCTCATTAGGATTCTTCTTTATGTTCTCAAATTTTGTGAGGAGGAACCTTGGATCAGTTTTATCACCATATTGTGATTTAAATGCATTTTTCATCTCTGTCCATGAATCAATAGAGTTATCTGGTAGTGACTTGTACCAATCTCGAGCATCTTCTTCTAGAGTATGTATAAACAAATTTACATATACATCTCCATACTCAATCTCAAAATCTTCCATGGTATTAAAAAATATCTTGAGGTGTTGGTCACCACTAATGGCATTATTACCCTGGAATTTAGGAAATCTATTTCTTACCTCATGTGGGACTGCATTAGGATAACCTGTCATACCATGGAAATCTATAGGTCTGTATACATTCACAACAAAAGGAGGTCTAGGCAGAGGTTGGGCCATATTATTTTGAGGAGGTTTTCCAACTAGATGATTAAAATGGTGGGAATCTGGAGGTATTTGAGGAAATGGAGTGTGATCTTCAAAGTAATGATCCTTTAATGATTATATCTCACAAAATACTCTATTATTTCTAATCAATAAAGGAGGGAGATGAGGAATACCCAGATCACTTGAAAATGAAGGACCCTCCTGAGTTGGAGTATACAAATTTATGCAGGGATTGCTTGATCCAGAACCATTTGAAGTACTAGAGTAATCTTCTACCAAAGGTTGATCACTTTCAGCAATAACACAACCTTTTCTTCTGATCTTTGATCACCCAAGGCTTTCCAGACTTGTTTCTTTGTTGGATTTTTCCTTCCCAACTCTGGAAACAACCTTCTAGTAGGATCTGTCTTAAAGAAAGACCTTATTCCTTCCAGCTTTGCAGATCTTGATGATAGATTACAATAATTGAAGTTCAAGGTATTGGTATTTACCATATTTTTCTGAGAAAGATGGAGTCGCCACTAAGGTCTTGCACCTTAGATGTGTAAATCACTTTAAACAACTTGCCAACTGAAATTCACAATAATTTCATCAAATCTTGGAAAATATTGCTATCCTTTATCAATATTTACCCCTAGCCAAGTCAAATTTAATGGAAAAATTCCTTAAACTAGGAAAATATTGAGCAAATGACTTCTAATTAAGCTCATTTTTAGCAAAGTTTGATAAAGGATCAAGTCTAGATCATATATTTGCATCTAAACATATTGCATACGTTACCATAGGTCGATATATCTTCGTATTTATGAAAATAGTCCCCAAAAAATGGTGCTAGGAGAGTGTTGGTACCCAAATCTACACCACCTTGTGAGCCAAATAACCTTTACAATCTGAGTTGGATGCTTAGAGAAAGACAGACCGAAGATTTAGTCATTTTTAGCTGGGGAAAATATTTGACAGACTCTTTGAGACTTGACTTGGGAGAGATTGGATTGCACTCACAAAGGGGATGACCTTCCCTCCTACTTTAGGTTGTGCCTTTAACCAGGGTGAGAGGACCCATTTTGTAACCTGTAATTATGAGAAAGGTGGATGAAATTGTAGTCTCTAATATTTCTCTTGGAAATATGAAGGATAGTCCTGAATAGACATGGTCAATGCAAGCATCATTTAACTCTCACAAGTTGTCACACTAAATAATGTAGATGTATTTCAAAAATAGGACTCAGGTTACTCTAGACAGTGTAAATCTTAGCTTGCTTCTGCATATTTATGGAAAGGGAGGGTAGAAATGGAAAATTCCCTTTGCAAATGGTTATAAACAGGGAAAACATGGGTATTTCAAAAGGATTTAACAATTGTAGGTTGTAATTTTTGTGTATGAATGGGAGATTAAAGCAAGATAAAGTTGATTATACAAATTTCTCAAGAAAACCTTACAAAATGTTTGGAAATTTCCATCAAGGAAAGAGGAACACCTCACACAACCAGTAACAACCCTTTAACCAAAAGGTATGCACTCATGGAAGCCCAAGAGTACAATATTTCACACAACCTTTGAGAATTTAAACACAAAATCTCATACTAAACTCTCAATAAAATACTAACAATTTCTGTTCAACTATGCTCAAGATACACTCAAAAGCTTACTAAGATATTTTCAACCAAACAAAGGCAATATGAATTTAAAATTATTTATCACACCACAAAAAGAAAGATCTATCTACAGTGCAATTGCAGTTTCCAAAATGCCACTAATTAAGATAAGATCTAGTGTAGTTCAAAGAAACTATCAACATAATATTGCAACAAGGAAGGAAAATAGTTGATTCAAATTATTTTACCCTAAGAACAAGGACAACATTGCTCAGGAGAAAACATACAAGTTAATTTCAAGAAATTTAAATTTCTCAGCAAGGGGCCATAAATCCTATGGCCTCAATGCTTTCCAATGACTGTACACTTGCAATCATCTTGGCATGAGAAGGTTTGGAAAAATAAAATAACTCACAGGTCTCTTAGTTTGATTCAGGTTCTTCAAGAAGAGTACAATCAATTTTTCTCTGTTTTCTCTAAAGATTTAGAAAAATTTAACCCCCTCTATACGAGAACATTCCTCTCATATATATACAAATTTCTATCTCTCTCTCTCTCTCTCTCTTCTCTTTGACCTTTTCCCCCCAAAAATGTGAATCTTCAAAAGAATATTCCTCTTTTTGGCACACAATCTGATCTTCTTATTATTCCTTTGAAAGTTCTTGATGCCATGTGGAGGGATTACAAATGATTTATATTTTTCCATTCTCCTAGAATGACTAGGATGCCATGTCATCCTTTTTGGTATCATTTGTTTAATCATTTCTTTTTATGTAATTCGAGAGACTTTTCAATGATTTTTTAGCACCTCCAGATATTTTGATTTGATGTTTAATCATTCCCACCTTTTGAGAATCTACCTCAAAATACACACACTCATTGTCATATCTTTCTGAGCTAAGTGTTTTTGCATGTGTTATATCATATCAAGCCAATTTCCTCCTTTTTGTATGATATTATATCTCCTTCATGTGGGTATCACAGACAATCTCATTGATCAACTCATCATGATTGTGCTCGACTTAACTCACCAATTTTATTTGTACTATAAATTTCCACCACTTCTCTTAGAAATTTACATCCTTTCTCTTGAGTGTGGAAAATATTGTGGATTTATGTATCCAACATGGTAGGAATGATATTAGCACCCATCTTGAAGGAGGTCTCCTCTGAATATTTGAATCAAATCATCAACTTGACAAGCCCCGATGAGGCATATGTAATGATGTTATTTGATATTACAAAGCTATAGGATTACAATGGGCCATTGATCACCCAAGATGTTTGTGTAGCATTGATTTCAAGGCTCATTAGAATGAGTTGTGTCTTCTCCACCTTTGAAATGATGAACTTTCAATCTTTTTCAGGTGGGAGCATCAGAAAACTCCCAAGGTATTGAAGCAATTCTAGCTCAAGAGCAAGCCATCTATGAAAGGTGCAACTGATAACATATGCCCTTTCATCTGCAATGAAGATTTCACTACGAAGGATATTCCTTCAGAATATTATGAGCTTGGGGAAGGGGTTTGTATAGACACTATTCCTACTCTTTTTTGTAGGGTGAATGAATTGGAACAATGTGTTTCCTCTTTGGAGAAAAGGTCCCACAAGGATCTCCACCTTCTCAACCTCCTAAAGTGTCACCATTTGTTATGCAGAAAGGCAAAGGGTGAATCTAGCTCCAAATCTCCTTCTCAGCCAACTTCAAGGACCACTGTACTTGCACTTCCAGCCACATTAATTGTTCCTACCCAAGCCCTCTATCTACAAAGAAAGAGGGAAGAAAGCATTTCCCATAGGTGGCCTGGATCTCCTAAATTGGGTCTCTTCTTATCAGAAGAAGATGGAATTGATGGGCATCTTGGATGGCCCTAGGATGGATATTGAGAATCTCATGGCTATGGGGATGTCTCACACCTTGGCAGGGGAAGTTCTATTTGCACAAATGGTTGTTGGGTCAGAGGAGTTTGTTCCAAGGAAGAACAAGCTTCTGGACAAAATTCCTCCTTTCAGTGAGGATTTTGTGGTGGTGGAAGATAATTAGGTGTATTTATCTCTAGTTTCTTTTTTATGTAGTTCTCAAGAATGTATGTAACTTTTTCCATGGGTTGGGGCCCCTATAGAACCCCATTTTTCTTTTTTCATTAATACAAAAAATTCAAATTGTTACATTAATTCACATGCTTCATAATAGATTTAGAATTCTATCAAAGCAACATAAAAGTCTAATGTATTGTATCAAGTTACATTCATGCTTGAAATTAACAATTCAAAGTAATGTTCAACTAGTATAAAACAAGAGTATCAATAATGAAAAGATGAGAGTTATTAAGAAAAATAAGCCTAAGCTTGTTCATTGGTCAATATGGTCACATCTTCATCTTTGTCACCTTCTTCTTCATCTAGTTTTCTTTTTCTGTATGCATCATACCTTTGGAACAATGGTATCATCTCTTCTTCATCAGGTCCTAAGTGATATTTGAATATCAAGTTATGCCTATTTAGTACATCAATACATTTGGTCATTCTTTGCTTATATTCTCTCAATTTTTTAGTTAGCTCAAGAATCTTGTTTTCTACAAAGATGAGCCTTTTGATAACCTCATAAGAGTAGTGTTCCTCCTTGATGTACTTGTCAAAAGATTGAATCAAGGTATCAAATTCCATATCCCCATAAGTAGTTTTATGTTTATCAAATACCATCTATTCTACTATGTTATCTATGGTATCAATACTCTTTCCTACCCATTCCTTCTCAATTACCAACTTTTCTTTAACTTGATTTACAACTTCTACCCTGATTTTGGCTAGATCTTCCATTACATATTGACTCCCTTTCTCTTCAAGTGGCACTATCCACTCCCTTTCTGCCAAATCTTCATTAAGTTGGTTTATTGCAATAAGTTTGGGAAAGATCCCCTCCCAATAATACAATTCTCTTTCACATTGCTCATTTATTTCATTAATGTCGTTGAGTGTTTTGGTAAATTCTTGCATACCTTTTTATTATCTTCTCAATGACCTTTCTGCCTTTCTGGGACAAGTCCTCCACCCATTTATCCATTGATTCATCTTTCTTACTATCCTTTTCTACTTTATCCAGTATTTCAGGGGTAACAATAGTGAAAACTTCTTGATTTCCTTCTGAGGGCCTTACTAACTTTTTCAACCATGAATTTAATGTTTTTATCTTCTCTTTCAACTACGTTTTAGATATTTTATCTTCATCAACCTTTTATAGCATGCCTTCAACTTCCACTGTGAATTCTTGCTTCAATGATTCCCTGGTAGGCCTTCCCAATTGGATGTGTTTGATATCATAATCACTTTATGTAATATCATCCTTTGATTTTCCTTGGTGAGGAGTTACAACTTCCAAGGTCTTGAATCCATGTTGGTCTATATGTGTTTTTATAAGAATATTTTCTTTCTTTAAATATTTTTTGGGTTTCGGAAATGAAATGTTGGTGATATCTAAAACTTCCTTTTGAATAAATTCCTTCTCCCTTTCTTAAAGAATTCCTCCTAACCATCCAGTCATAGGGGCATTCCCCTTATTTTATTCTTGTGGTTTGAGGTGTGGGGTCTCAAAATATAACACTAATTCTTTTGATGTTCCTTCCACTCTTACCATTTTATTTTCACCTTCCAATGTTACTACCTCTGACTGCCCTTTTCCCTGGTTCTGAATATGAGACTGAGTGATATCTTCTGACCCCTTTCCAGTTACTTTTTTCATCTTGACCTTTACTCTCTATAGAAACAACAGGTTCATTTAATGCTTCCTTAGGATTTTTAGCAGGAGTGGCAATTGTACTTGTACCTAAGTTTTTTCTGAAGTGGATATCACATTTGTAACCTCCTTTGGAATATCTTTACCCAGACTTGGAGATTTAAATGGATCCTTGTCTTTTGAAATGTCTTCACCTTCTGTAAGTGGTTATTTGGTGGATAAATTTTCTTGGAGCTACTCTTCAACCACCTTTTTCTTTGTCGGTTGTGACTCAAGGTTTGATTCTTGATTTTTACTTGTACTTTCTTTAGGATTGATCTCGGTAGGTTTGCTTACTTATTTTAAAATCTCAGTCAGAGTTTCTTTTGTAACATTTATCCCTTGAGAAACCTCACCCTCTTTAACTACCTTTGAATCCTTGGGTGGTTGGTTTTTAGTATTGACAACACCTAATAAAGGTGTTTCATTCAAAATTGTTTGAGTCTTATTTAAACATCTATAATAGAGGCTAAGCCTTCGATTTGAATATTTTGAATTTTATCCCCCAACCTTGCACTTGATGCTTGATCAATATCTTGAATATGTATTTCTTTTTCGGGGAAACTTACAGCCTCAAGTGTATAAGTTTTAATTTTCAGATCATCCATTTCAAGTTCAGGAGTCTCCTTGAGTAATTCCAAATCAATTCCTTCAATAACCTTTTTTGATTGTTTCTCAAGTTGTTCAACCACTTGGTTTGTTTTGCATTTGTTCTTTCACAACATCATCTAATTGACTAGACACATGAGCACTACCAACTATTCTTGGAACAATTTCAGTGGGAGATAAAGATGAAATTACACTTGATGGTGGTATAACTGGAGTAGAGTGAATACTTTCATGAGTTTGAAATGGCATTTCCTGGTGAGCCAATGAAGTAACCACCCTCTTTTGAGCTTTAATTAGAATAGGAGAATCAATTACCTTAGGCTCTCTATGTCTATGATTTTTTGATACATGGCCACTTTCCTTCATTGAAATACCATTGTCCCTTACCAAAGGTAGTATTATCTTAGTTTTATTCTTAGCTCTCTCAAATTTCTTGAGGTCTGGTGCCTCTCTTTCTTTAGCACTCTGTGATTTGGATTGAATATTAGCACCTGCTAAGGCTCCCCTCATCATCTTTCTAGTGATAGATGATCCTAGTAATACCTCTGAGGGAATTTTTGTGTAGTCAAGCCTTTTCCCTTTTCTTGGATTGGAACTGCTTCAGTGATGGGGGCATCTTGCATAGCCTTCAAGAGTATTCCCTCAGCCTTTTGGATCAAGACAATTTTTGAAGTTCCAGTCTTACTTGTTGTTGATGTCCACTCATCAATAATCTCAGTGGTAGGATTCTTACTAGGTAACTGAGGAGCTTGACCATTCAAGGGATCTATCTTGTTTTCTCCTTCCTTCAGTGGAGGGAGATATTCCTCCAAAAATTTCAGTTCTCAGAAATCCTTTAATACTTTTGTATTTTACAGAGTATAAGTCCAGACCCTTTCTAGTCAACCAAGTCAATGTTCTCCTTATTACATTGGAAATTCTTATATGAGGGTCATTTGATTATGTATCTTTCCAATCTATAGAGCTCACTGATTTTGATTTAATCTTTTGGTCATGGTAATATTTCCCCACCACCTCCTCATTATCTACAATTCCTTGGGGAACTACGACAATCTTGAAATCAATAATTTTCCTTAAGGTCATTCTGGAATAGTCCCTCAATCTGACTTCTTCTTCATCTATACAATTCATCCAATAATCCTTTAAATGAGGCACATGCTCTCCTATACTAACAACCCAGCAAATGTCATAATTAATTTTAACTGTGAACTTATCCATTTGAAATCTATCCATTTCTTCTTCCATCAATTTTTCGTTTACTATGGTTTGGCATGAATATCTACCAATTTGGAGAGGGAATTTGATATTTGTTTTGTGCCTTCTTGCAATCTTTTTGTGTACAGGAGTCAACTGTCTTGATAGTTCCATTAAATCCCACTTGTCATTCACATATCTAGGTAACTTATAAGGATTTCCTTCAAATATTCTTACCCTAAAATATGTGAAGAATATGTATTGTATAAAAATGCAACCATACTCCAGAATTGTTGCCCTAACACTAGCAGATAATCTATATTGTTCCCATTCTAGTTTGAAAAGGCACATTACAGGGGAAATGAAAGCATCATTTACTAACCTGACATTCCCTTTCCATCTGTCCAATATCAATTGTGGATACACATCATACACCCTATGATCTTTCAAAAAATTTCTTGTAGTGGGAGACCTAGAAATGATTTGAAACATGCAATGTTATAGATGAGATAAGACATCATATAGAATTTAATGTCAACTGGATCACCTGTCATAATCTTCGTAGCTATAGTCATAAGCTGAGCATGAATGGATGTTGATATAAAGCTCTTCCAACAAAAATTTCCTTGTTCCTCCAGGATAACCATTATAAAAGGGCACATCCACTCTTGAAAATCATTAGCTCCTTCTAACCCTGTCATTCTTCTTAGTAGCACAATGAGGTCCTCAACTTCCTCAACAAACATGGCCCTGGTCAATCTCTTGGGGATTATCTTGACAGATGGCCTTTTATATTTCAACCATAGGGAATTTAACATTCCCACATATTCATCATGTCTCACATCATAATCAGTATGTGTTGATTCAATTGTAGAAATTATTGGTTGATCTAATCTTGGTAGCCCTAATATTTCCCTAAAAGCTTCTGGTGTTAAATTTATCACCCTTTCCCCACTTCCGTCTAATACTTATTTCTTCTTTGGGTCATAATTCTCAACACACAACCATACGAGCTCAGGAGAGTGTATGGATGGTGGGAAAGTAGATGCTAGGGAAATGTGACTGACATCAATGGTTGTCATCCATTTGCTTTTATTCAGATCATTCAACCTCCTCTAAAAATCATCTAGATCAGCATTTAACAATTTTGTGTCCAAAACTTTGTCTAAATCACTAGAAATATTTGAACTTACATGGAAACCCGACCCCAGAGATCTCATCTTGTGAATTTTATCTTGTGTTTTAATTCCAATTTGAGTATCGAGAATCAATAAGGAAAAGTAAGTACTTACCCATTTCTCTACAAACTCTATGAAATTCTCCTCTGCTCTCGTACTTCCGAGTTCCTTAGCTCAATTCAACCGCTTCTCAGTAGATTTTTCTTTACTCGTTTGCAAATTAGCACTACTAGGGCATCCAAATCTCTCATGTGCAAGGGTAATAACTCAAAATGTTTGAATACTTCTTTAAAATATGTCTGGATTCATGTAAAAACACATTAATGGTGGTAGCCATAAATGTGCCACATCTCGGTTGTCCAACTTGATTCCTTTGTTTGAATGTGGACCGTCCACATGGCTTGATCTAATGCTTTATGGGCTCAAGGAGTCTTTTTACATTTTTGCATTACCTTTCAAATGAGTGCAAGTTTGTAGATTTGACCTGAAACCCCACTTCTTGACTTTTGTTGAGAAGTTGACACATGTCTTAATCTTAAGAGTGATGGAGTCACGGGATTTATTTGCATTTTTGTCTATTTTTTTGACTGGGTGTAAAACTAAAAAGTTGACCCGAGCATCCACCTATTGAATTTGCATGAAGCACTGACACGTGTCCTTTGTCAAGCTTAAAAGGCACATTCACACTTTGCATTATATTGGGCCTTTGGTGAAAAAGTACACCGATAATCCATTTCCCCACTCCAATCATATCTAAACATGTGTTCCTTTTGCTAAGCGAGGTTTTCTTTGCACTTTGAATTTGTAACTTGAATATTCCCTAGAATATTCTGTTGAGTTTTGGAGTTTGACTTGCACTCTGTAGTCCTTAAGAGATTTATGTAATTGTGCAAACATAACCCATCACAGTGCCACCAATTATATCATGCCACGTATCTTTGGGCATTAGAGAAGAATATGCAATTTGTAGTGAAGATTTAAGGGACGATATACATGAGGGATTTACATGGCTAAACATGATCAATCATCTATTTTTTTCATAAGGATCACTCAGGGACGACATGGTTATCACATTCCTCAACCGAAAAATATGATTTACATTGGATTCACGACTCAAACACGAGATTTTTCTTGTATTCAATATGATTTGATTCTTCAATCATACATGTTGGCAATTCTAAAAAACCAGACACGGAAAAGTTTTTGATAGCACATTTAAGATATAAGGGTGAGATAAAAATGATCACTAACACAATCACCACTTATTTTCCTAGTAATGGCACCCTCCTATCTGTTCTCCTACACAACATATATCTTCACATTTTTTAGTTTTTTCTCTATCCTTCAATGTAATCACCCTATCCATATACAAATCCTCGTTATCCCTCCATACATCATCGCAATATCATTACCAATCTTTTCCCCATCCCATGATATCTTTTGGGGTTAGCATAAGGTTGTACATATAATATATCATATCGAAACATACATGTAATAAAAATAAATATTCTACTTGAAGAAATATACAAAACAAGATATATAAATCAACACCAGATTTAACGTGGTTCACCCAATGTGGGCTATATCCACTAAGAAACAAGCCAATCTATTATCCAAAACTTTCAGAAGATATATAATTGAATATCTATAATTTCCCACACCTCTCACGATGTACAATACTTTATTTCTCTCAAGCTTCTCCTTCTCCAAGAATTCTCTCTCACACAATTATTCTCACAATAATCATCAATTCTTACAAAAAAAATTTCCAAACCCTAGCTTTCATGATTATATAGGCATATACAAACTTAGGGCACTTAGCCATGTAATTACAATCAATAGATCTACTTTAATACTAAAATTATAACTAATTCTCGAGAGTTCAACAAAACACTTCCACACAGGTAACAAACGTCGGTTAGCCCTAACCGATGTTGGTTCCTCCTTGCCTAACTGATGACAATCATGGGCGACCGATGTCGGTCCCTCCATAACCAATTCCAGTTACTATTCTTTACTGCAAGTTTAATATAGCATGCTAATCTGAAGTAATTGAGCTCCATAACTCAACAATCTCCTACTTGGAGATAAATTAATGCACTATACCTATACAATGTCATTCTTGGATCCTTTCCTTAACTTTGTTTCTTCCTCTTCAAGTCTCAAACATGAAGACCAACATAAGTGGATTGTAGCTCCAACTTCTCTTTTGTTAATGGCTTTGTTAGCATATCTGCAGGGTTTTCACTCATATGAATCTTCTCCAGTTTAAGCTGCCCATCCTCCAATACATGTCATATGAAGTGATACCTCAACGGAATGTGTTTCGTTCTAGAATAAAACGCTGAGTTCTTTGCCAAATGAATTGCACTTTGAATATCACTAAAAAAATTGTAATCATCGTGATCATTTCCCATCTCTTCCATGAACCTATTCATCTATATCATCTCTTTGCTAGCCTCTGTAGCTATAACATACTTTGACTCTATTGTAGACAAAGTCACCACCTTCTATAATCTTGAAATCTAGCTAACTAGCGTTCCACCTACTGTGAAAATATATCCAGTAGTGCTCCTTCCATCCAGATCTCCACCCATATCTGAATCAACATAGCCACATAAATAAATATCCAAACCTCCATAGCATAACTACATGCTATATGTCCCTCTCAAATACCTAAGTATCCATTGGATTGCTTTCCAATGCTCTTTACCTGGATTAGCCATAAATCTACTCACAACTCCCACTTCCTATGTAATGTATGGTCTGTTACAAACCATAGCATACATGAAACTCCCAACTGCTAAAGTATATGGTACTCATGTCATGTATTTGACCTCCTCATGTGATGAAGAACACTGATATTTTCTCAATTTTAAGTGTCTAGCCATATGTGTACTCACCGGTTTTGAATCTTGCATGTTAAACATTTCCAACACCTTATTAATATAAACCTCCTAAGACAAATACAGCTTCTTGTTCTTCTTGTCTCTATGTATTTACATACCAAGGATTCTTTTTGTAAATCCTAAATCCTTCATAGCAATGTGTGAGCTAGTCTTCCATTAAGCTCACCAATTTTGTGCATACTAGATCCTGCAACAAGCATATCATCCACATACAATAACAAAATAATGTAGCTCCCATTTTCAAGCTTCTTGAAATAAATACAATGGTCAAATTCACATCTCAAATTACCATGCTCATGCATGAAACTATCAAACCATGTGTATCATTTCATTGGAGCTTGTTTAAGCCCATATAGGCTCTTTTTTAAATTACACACTAATTTCTCCTTACCCTTGACTTCATACCCAAGCGGTTGTTGCATATAAATCTCTTCATCCAAATTACCATGAAGTAAATTCATCTTCACATCTATATTTCTCTAAATGTGAATCATGTATTGCAACTAAACTCAATACAATATGTATGGAAGTCATTTTAAAAACAAGAGAAAATATTTCACCAAAGTCAATACTTACTTTCTGTGTAAATCCTTTTACTACAAGTCTTTCCTTGTACCTTTTTTGTCTACCCTATTCTTCTTTGATCCTATAAACCCATTTTTTATGCAATGTCCTCTTACCTACTTACAACTTAACCAAATCCCAAATCTGGTTTAGTTCTAAGGAGTCCATCTCCTCATCCATGTCATGCTCCCACTTCATGTGGGTCTTATCCTACATTGCTTCTTCAAAACATTCTAGTTCACCATTATCAATCAATAATAAATAAGATCTTGTATTTACATAATATTGGGATCCTCCATGAGAAGCTACCTAGGCTGGTCCCCACACATCTGAGTGTACAAGCTTTAATTTCTGCTCCTTTTTAATTACCCTAAATTTTAGAAATTTCACTCTCTTTTTCTTTCCAAAGACACAATGCTCGCAGAAATCAAGATCTAAATCTTTTAAATTAGATAACTTACCCTTAATATTTAAGATCTGCATTCTTTTTTGACTCATATGGCCCAACCGATTATGCCACATGCATGCATATGAATCTGAAGTAGATAACATAGAAAAGGAATCAGTAACACAAGTAGATAAATATAATTTTCCTACCTTCTATTGGTGTAGTAGCTGGTTAACACGATGAGATCCCTCTCTACGACCAATTCAAGCTTTTAGTGTGACAGAAAATCGTAACATGGTATCAGAGCCAGGTAGTTAAGCACATCTGACCTATAGTAGTATTAGGATGGGTGACCTCCCGGGAAGTCCTGGTGTCGTTGCCTCCTAATGTTGTTAGACCTAATTTGGTGAATGCATGGTGGGCTCAGAGCTCACATGGTTGCATATGGCACCATCATGTGGAGGTGTGTTGGCATAGTAGTTGGTTAACACGATGAGATCCCTCTCTACCACCAATTTGAGTTTTTGGTGCCATGGAAAATTGTAACATGGTATCAAAGCCAAGAAGTTAAGCACGCCCGACCTAGAGTAGTACTAGGATGGGTGACCTCCCAGGAAGTCTCGTTGTCATTGCCTCCTAATGTTGTTGGACCTGATTTGGTGAATACATGGTGGGCCCAAAGCTCACATGGTTGCATCTAGCTCCATCGTGTGGGGGTGTGTTGGTGTAATAGTTGGTTAACATAATGAGATCTCTCTCCACCACTAATTCAAGCTTTTGGTGTGATGAAAAATCATAACACCTTCTTACCTCTTGCCACAACAAAATCACCATTGATGATTTACCAAGAGTCTTATGTGAATGTAACCATGCAACCAACTTCACCTAGTTGCCCTACAGAAATAAGAGTCCTCTCGATGCCTTGCACATGTCTCACATCTTTCAATAACTATGTATTTCAATTTTACAATTTTAGATGAACTTCCCCTTTACTAGTCATACTATAAGGTTCATCATCACCCAAATAAACATGTCCAAAATTTCCCTGAATATAATTTCTGAAATAACTCTTATTAGGGGTTGCATGGAAAGAAGTTGAATCTAAAACCCATGATTCTATTCTATTATCCAAAGAAATAATAGGAGCATCTTACATTACCTCTGGTGTAATATTTGCCACCTTATTTTACTCTTTACCTTTCTCTGGGTGTTGGTTCTTTTTATCCTTTAACCAACAATCTTTCTTTGCATGTCCTTTCTTTCCACATTTCCAACAATTAATTCTCTTACCTCTGGATTTAGATCAGCCATCCCTTGACTTTGATTTCTTATTATTCTTACTCTTGGATATCTTCTTCTACCTACCTCTGCTTTCTACATTCAAAGCATTCCCAAATGATGACTCTTCTGTATTTTTCCTGTGAATTTGTTCATTCAAGTTTATACTAACCACATCATCAAACTTCAAAATATTATTAGCACATGTTGTATTATTAACAATCATTATCAAGTTATCCCAACTATCAGGCAAAGAACATAAGAATAAAAGTGTTTTCACTTCATCATCAAACAGAATATTAACCAATTTTAACTAATTTACAATAGATTGGAAATCATTCAAATGACTAGATGCATATCCACTTTCATGCATCTTAGAACTAAATAGTGTCTTCATCAAATAAACTTTATTTGAAGCACTAGGTTTTTCATATAAATTAGCAAGATATTACATTAACTATATCATAGATGTCGCTTCTGAAATTTAGAAGCCACTAATTCTATCAGGCTCAATATTATAGATCCCAAAGCCTTTCTGTCAAGAATCTTCCATTCTTCATTAGTCATCTTCGTAGGTCTAGAATTTTCATCCAATGGTAAGTACAAATCTCTTTGATATAGATAATCCTCAATCTACATCTTCCATAATTGATAATTTCAGCTGTCAAACTTATCTACCTTGTATTTGTTTTCTTCTACCATTGTTGTAGCTCACACTCAATCAGAAAAGCCTCTATGAGTAAATATGTCAACACATAAAACCCTCAAACAAAGCTCTGATACCAGTTGTTGGGGTTAGCACAAGGTTGTATAGATAATATATCAGATCTAAACATACATGCAATGAAAGTGGATATTCTACCAGAAGAAATATACATAACAAGAGATATAAATCAACACCAGATTTAACGTGGTTCACCCAATGTGGGATACATCCATAAAGAAATAAGAAAATTTATTAACCAAAGCTTTCAAAAGATATACAATCTTCCACACCTCTCACAATGTATAGTACTTTCTTTTTCTCAAGCTTCTCCTTCTTCTCCAATAATTCTCTCTCACACAATTATTCTCACAATAATCATCAATTCTCACAATCTTTTTTTTCTAAACCCTAGCTTTCATGTTTATATATGAATATACAAACTTAGGGCACTTAGCCATGCAATTACAATAAATAGATATGCTTAAATACTAAAATTAGATCTAATTTCTGAGAATTAAATAAAACAATCGTGCACATGTAACCGACATCAGTTATCCCTAACCGATGTCGGGCATAGGTGACCGATGTCGATCCCTCCATAACTGATGTCGATTACTGTATTTTCCTACAAGTTTAATATAGCATGTTAATCTCAAGTAATTGAGCTCTACAACTCAATAACATCTAACTCCATCTTCACCTTTTCCCTTCTTTTTAATAGTCCTTTTTTGTCTTTTATCCCTCCAAGAGCTCTCAAGGACATTATCTTATCAATCATCAATCACTTAAATGGCATTTTTTAGGACACATTATTGCTTACTCATCCTACTAACCATGTCACTATGGGCATCTCTTTTTGCAAAATTCATATGCCTTACGAAATCGGCTCATCACCCGTCTCACACAATCTGTTAAAGTGTCCAAGGGATCAACATTTCCAAGCCCTTATTTATTTATATCAACCCCACCACTATGATCATTTCCTTTTTTCTGTATCTTTTTTCTACATTATTTGAAAAGGCATTGTTACCCCAACACCCTTCCAACAAGGGGAAAATGTGGAAACCATAAGTACACCAACTCATTAATCAATTAAATATTTCATCCCACTTTAATTCCACAAAATCTCATGATTGATTATTTAATCCCATTTTGGAAGGAAAGTATCGTAAGATTTACACTCATCACTTATCTCTCCTGAATATGTTTAGGCACAAGAAAATGTTAAGTATCCACTTATTTTTGTTCATGTATTTGACTACCTCTGTGAAATACTTTTAGTGCAGTAAGGTGGATACCCATATTCATGAGGGGCTCATTCTCCTTCTATTTCAAAATGGTAAACCTATGCTAGGAAAACCCATGCCCCTAAACAAAGCAGAGGAGGATATCACTCTAGTTGAATTTCTTAATAAGATGAGTGAGGGAAAATTGGGCCATAGCAGAGGTGAGGAGGGGAAGAATGTTGTGGGATCCTAAAGTTAGGAAGCTGGGTCCTTGAAAGGTAAAGGAAAAATGATCTCAGAAGCCGAGAAAATCCACGAGGACTTGAAGAAAAAAGTGTAGTTTTTGGAGACTATGGTTCAAGTCATGGAGGAAGCAAAATCAATGGTTAGGAATGGTATGATCGACAACATCGAATCTACCAAACAAATTTTCATGGTCTAGAAGAATATTAGGGGGGAAATCAATGGTCTAGATAAACTTGTTTGAGATATGAGAGTTTATTTGGAAGCGGTTGAAGAGGAACAGAGGAAAAGAAAATATTCAATGGTCACCAGCTCTGATGAAGAAGAGGAGGACAAGGACGAGACAGAGGAGGATGTTGTGGGAGATGAAGAGGAAGAGCCACCTCAGAAGAATCTACAGCTTGAGCATGGAAAGGATACTAAGACCATGGAGGCCAAACCCTACAAGAATCAAAAGAAAAATTAATGGTGTTGCTCCTGAAGTTTAGGATGTTTTTTGACAAACTGTCTCTGTTTTTTGGTTTAGTTATGTAGTTTTTGTTTCTCTCGCTGGTTGGGTTTCTGGACCTTGGTGTCTTTGGGTTAAGCTTCTTTAACCCTTTTTGGTATTCTTCCTCTTTTTGTTTCTATCTGTGGGATTTCATGTTGTTATCTTTCTTGTACTGGCCTCTAAGATCCGATCCCTGTTTTTACCCTATCTAATAAAAAAAAATTAATTAATTAATCAATATTAACTAGTTAATCATATGCTCACCTAAATAAATTCTACAAAAACTATTCATATAATAATACAACAATCCACCTCAAATCCCACTATGTTATATACTTCATCCTCCTCATCAAATTCTACTATCTTATATACTTCATCCTCCACCTCAAAACCCACTTTCTCCCCGCATTATAAAAATTCTTCATCTACCTTCATTATTGAATAAAATAATCCATCCAAATCCTCTATTTTAAGAGATTTTCCACTAAAATCTCAAAAGTATTCACCCACCTCCATGATCAAAATAAAATAACTCACTCAAATCCCCCTTTGAAAAATTCTCCACTAAATATTTTAATTTTTCACCCACCTTCATCATCAAATAAAATAATCTATTCAAATCCTCCATTTTCAAAGATCCTCCACTTCCTTCTTCATTTACAAATATCCTCCATTATCTCCACCAAATCCACTAATTGTACAAAAAAAAATATTCAATCTTCATCTATGAAAATTTTGTAAATAGATCCTTTTATCCTTCATATTTAACACGCAATTGAATATTAACATCATTTTGCAAAACTATATTTTGACAAAAACAAATCATCCAAATCCACTCTATAAATACATCTTGCCAAAGTTTTTTTGAGGTCTTGCAGCATTTATACTCATCGCAACAAATATGCCATCAAGATAAATGTTTCTTGAATTTTATTTTTAGTTTACTTCTAATCTTTTGTTTTTATTTTCTCTTAATCAAGGGTGTTAGTTTAGTTAGTCATAAAAATATTACCATGATGTAATATTTTTATTTCATTCTAATGTCCTGACTTTACTATATACACATGTGACCTGAATGAATTTTACAACATTGAATCTTTATAATGGGTCACACATCTAGAACTTCATTTCTTAAAACTATGTTTAGATTTTATGGCACCTTACATGGGACCTATGGATGACACCTCTACCAAATTTTAAGTTAATACCTAGTAGAGATATGGGCACTAATGAGGAAGAGACAGATAATATTGAAAATCTTTTGAGTCATTAATGAGGCCCTTTGGTAAAAGATTGTTGGATGAAGGTCGACACTAGCAGAAGGAATGTCGGGAGATTGAAATATATTATGGACTACCCACTTCCACATGATTGTAACACCCTTCCTTCAAGCCTTATATCATAGCATAAAATCCTTGCAATAGAAAATTTGATAAGCTTGAGATGGATTGGTAATAAACCTAGAATGTATGAAGTCAATGTTGGATATATATTGGTATCCTCTATAATGGTTGAAGATCCTTATTGGACTTGTAATCTTATTTGGAACAAGTTTTTATTTCCTAGCATTAATTCCTTTTCCTAATTTTTCTGCTTTGTGAAAATACTCATTGGGAAAAAAATTATGTAGGATTTTCAAATCCTTTGAGATGATTGCTCTATAAATCAAATGAAGAAACTAAGAATCATATTCTTTTGCATCATAACTTTGCATTCTAACTATGAAGTCACCTTGTCTCAAGGTTGGCCTTTTGTTGTATTTTCCCTTTGTCCGATGAGGAGACTATTGGTTCCTAGATTGGCGGCCTCAAAAACATTCATTCTCTTTTACAAGATTCCCCTACTAGACTATAGTGGAACATTTAGCTACAACAAAACTTGCACCTCTTCAAGAATAAGGAATCCTTGTGGGAAATGTTGTCTAGATTTGAGGTTATATTCTCAACTAGGGTATCCTTTGTCAATCCTCAACTATTAAATCCATTTGAAACGTAATTATGAGAACATGGCCATAATTTCCTTTACTGTTGTTAACAGGTTAAGTGTTACTTTGGATCAAGGGAAGTTGGGTAAGTGGAACTCATCCCCAAGGGACAAATTAAAAATAATTTTGACCGAGCCTCCAGAGGCAATTTTTGGTATTGAATTCTTTGTGCATGATCACAACAAAATTTTACTTTTAGTTGGTATTAAATTATCTTTGCATGATCACAACAGAATTTTCCTTTAGGATCGCTTTGTCTATATTATTAGAGCTATGAATAATGAAGTTGAAGTCATTGTTTTGGTTGAGGGACTAATAGTGGCCTTAGAGAGGGATTTTTACAACCTTCATCTAAAAGTATATTCAATGGTTGTAATTAACACCATGAAGAAAGGGAAAACACTAAACTGGAAACTTAATAATTTTGCATGATGTTAAGCTTCTCACCAAATTGTTTTCCATCATTTCATGAAATCATTACTTCACGGAATGTGACTTCCTAACAAACTAGATAGCTAATGCAAAGTAGACTTTTCCCTAATTTTTTCCATGTACAGCACTTTGTGTGATGTAAGGATCGGCCTTAGGTCATTGCTAAGTATAAATAGCCCAGCTATCTAGGGTTAGTCACCCTTATTCCATTCATTTACACTAATATGATTTTATAGGACATCCTATCAAAATATCTAATTTTCTTTGTGAAATAAGCCTTCCCACCTTTGTCTCCTCTCCATATCATTATTTAGCGGAGTGCTAAATTGTCATGATGGAAAGTAATGGAGATTTTTTTAAATGAGGGGTTGCAATTAAGTGTAGTTTTCAATTGACCCCTGAAGAAGAAATTCAAGGCTTCTGACTCAAAGGGAATTATATGCAACATGATGTGCTTGAAACTCAATAAGTGGAGAGGAAATGGGTTTGAGGGAAATCATAGCAATGGAAGTCCAAGTTAAATTGGCAAGGTTAGTTAAGGATGCATCATTGTATGAATGGATTATGAAGCATTTTATTAATGAAAAACAAGAGTTGCAAAGTAAATTGTATTTTTAAGGATGTTCTTGAGAAGGCCTCGGTAAAGGAAAAAATAAGGGACCTTGCGTTTAAAAATCCAAATTTTCTACAACAATTGAGAAGTTGTGGATGTTGTTATGTACATTGGGATATGATATTGTACTATATATGAGTTGATGGAGATGTTGACATGTGGAACAAATCCCCTTAGTTATATGTTTATAATATATGGGATCACATAACAATTAGTTATATTGGGTAATGAGTTTGTTTACATTGGAAGTAGGTGTTAACCATCCATTAAGAGTAAAGTATACATATATAAAGGAAACGAATGGAATTATAAGATATACCATGTATGATTTGAGTCTTCTACTTGGTAGAAGTTTATTGGAGGTATCCCCCTCAAAGTGGAATTCTCATATTTGAATATCGTAGATTTATTCCTTCCTTAAGGAGTATTGTATGTTTTTGCCTTACCTTTAGGGTATTCTTCTATTTCTAAATATATTGAATATAAGGGCTTCTTAGCTCATGAATATCATGTGTTGTGTTGATATACATTACATTATGCATATAATTTGAGTTATTAAATAACTATATGTAAATATCTTGTTGAACAACAAGAAATATTCTAATTATTGGGTGCATGAATATAGGGCGCTGGAAGCGCACGGTGCTATAATAGTATTAAAGCACCCCAATTCAGGACTTAGTTGTTTTGTGGATAAGGGTTATATAGGATATAGTGTGCAGAACACACATAGAGATGAAGACTTGTGCTACACACAATGGTATTCTAGGAACAAATGGTAGATAAGCGTCATGCATAGTTTAAGCTAATAACAGGATTTCTACTTGGAGTTAACTATAGGACATCTATTGTTAGAACACTTGCATGTTTTACATACTATTGTAAAGGTGCATGGCTATTATTAAGGGCAAGTCCCCATCCCTATAAATATCTATTGACTTGTGTGGTGAGTTATTGTAGAGTTGTGTTGTTGGTTTTGACGCGCACATGACTCATGAAGATACTTTACAAAGTAAGAAGCTTTTGTGTTTTGAAGTAATTATGAAATGGAATATATTGGCTGGATAATTTTTTTAGACATGACTAAATTTGGTTCTTGTATGGTTAATCTTATCATAGTTATTGTTTAGTTCATTTATCATGATTCTCTAAGATCTAGATTTGGATTTTACACTATGGAATGTTTATGTCTACTTATGAGTCTAAACATGTTTAAGCATCATCACACTAACATCCTGCACAAGCAACTATAAAGAGGTACTTGGTACCTTTTTGCGCTTTGGGTGAGTGCTCAGCTCAGGCTGAGTGATGTGCCAGTGCACCTGGGTTATTCATAGTAATTTCTAGGCTGCATCATTGGTTTTGTTGTCGGGACCTCTTTTTCAGCGATTTCAGGATGTTTTGTGATGAAGAGGTACCACTTGACCCTGTCAAGTGTTGAGGAGTGGATAGTATATCTAGAAGAAGAATACGCTTGGAGATTCAGCACTGGATTTGAGTTTGACGCATGCACAAGGGTGGAGCAGAACTTGTATGACTGTTTATATGTGAGTTTCTTTGTTATCTTTCTGATAGAGTTGTACAAGTGGCTGATTGCTTATGCATCTAAAAGGAATTGGAAGTTTCACACACTTGTCTGGATGCAGGAAGAATTTCAGGCCCTCTATGATGTTGATCTGATTTGGAAACACAATGTGAACACTTGGTTTTGGGGTGTTTTGAATAGCTATATTTTGGAGTACTTAATTTCCATTTATTCTTTCCCAAAGGTAGCTGAGTTCAAGTTTTTACATTATCCCAAGGGAACCTATCTGCAAGACAATTCACTTTTGATTAAGATCTTATTGGTAACCCTAAATTTGGAAGAGAATCTAATGGCTAGCTAAACCCCACCACACGTGGGCACAGGGTCAGGTTTGGTGAAGGATGGCGGACCTAGCGGAAAAAAGGAAAAGAAAAGAAATATGGCTTAAGTACAATGAGGCGTGCGAGAGGGATTGCAAAATGGATAGCATTGAGGAGAGAGATGGCTCGTGAAGGATTTGGAACTCACGTAGAGGAAATGGAGCCAAAGCATCTAGAAATCCCCCATTTGGGCAAGCATGATAGGGAACCCTCATCATCATCTTATGAGAATGCACCAGTAGAGATGACATGGGCTGTGGGTGCACATCAGAATCTACCTGGCAACCTATCCCTTGTGCTTGGTTTTCAAGTTTCTAGTACAACCAGTAGTCAGCAAGCTAGTTTGGGTAGTAGAATAACATGATTGAATCAAATAGCAAGTACATCTATGGTTGGTTAGACTTCTTCCTTGTTATTTGGAGGTACCTTTTCAGGTGCATCATCGACACAGAACTCAGGCACGTAGAATTTTGGACTCGCCTCTGGGAGTAGTACCACCTCGCAAACTGTAGGAGTTCAGTTTAGTACCATTATTGGGACACATGGAAATACATCCTCTGGTTCACTTCTAGCTATAGGTGGAGGATCAGGGGGCATAAGTGGCTCTGGTTCTGGTGGATCTGGTGGGTCTGGAGGCAGAGGTAACATACGTGGTTCTGGATCTAGTGGGCATGGTCCTCACCAACCCAAAAATATTTACATGGAGATGTCACTTCATCTTCTAGAGTATAGGGGAATAGAAGATGTTGTTGAGCATGTGCACATGTGTGAGATATTGTGGCGTGTAAAAGGGATCATGACTTCTGAGCGCAAGGCAAGTCAGTTCGTAACTACGTTACAGGGATGTGCACACAGTTGGTAGAGGAAGTTTGACCTTGATCAGACTTGTGTAGATTATACAGCATTACGGGATGCTTTCCTTAAGGAATTTTATATCCCTGAGTTTGAGCAGAAGAGTATAAGCGCACTCAAGGATATTAAGCAGGGCACTACTGAGAGTGTTCAGGAATATGATGCCCATTTCAAAACACTTTTGTCTAAACTTTCGTATGATATCCATGTAATCCAGCATGCACAGTGGTTTGTTAGAGGCTTGATCACACCTTTTAAGAGGGCTTTTTCACATAAGACATATACGGATCCACGTGAAGCGCTTGAAGCAGTGTTGCGTGCTAAAGCAATCAAAAGTATAGACACTGGAGTGATCCCATTCCTGGAAGCTCAGATTGTAGCTATGGAAAAGAAGTTGGAGAAACTATCGGCCAATTCAGCACATGAGACACACACTGGGATTTGGTGTATAGATTGTGAAGTTGAGGGGCACACTAAGGATAGTTGTCCATTTAGGTCAGTGTGTTCATTATTGTTAGACTATGAGATATGTCATTTAGACCATGATGTAAGTTTATGCCCACTATTACAACACGCAATAAGAAAGAATGTATCTTGCTACTATAAGATTTTTTGGTCCATGACTCACAATACCAAGGATTGTAGGTTGATTGATCATATCCATGATGCCATCGATATTGGTGTATGATAGACAAGAGTATCAAATAACTCTAAAGGTAAGAGTGAGCACCATGATCATGATCACACTCAAGGGTGCTATGATCAGAATGAAGGGTGCTTTGAAGGAGGTCATGGCAGAGGTTGAGGATACCGTGGTGGATTCAGGGGCCGAGGCCATGGTGGTGGATGAGGTGAGTTTACTCATGGAACATGTTATACGTGTGTATCTCCTGATCACTACAGGCGTGAATGCCCTCAGAATATTACTTGTTCTTTTTGTGGAAAGAATCATAACTATGAGGAGTTCCCATACTTATATGAGCATCTTAGCAAGGAGCATAAACAGGAGAACAAGTGCGCAAGGATGGTTAGAATACAACACATAATGGAAAATCAATGGATGTCAAAGTTGGCACCAGAACCTAAGGTATTACCTATGAAGATTACTACATGTGTTGAAGTTGCGCGCACCAGAGAAACATTACAACAAAAGCCTACCATTACTAAGGAGGAGGTTTTACATGCAAGATACCCAGATCCTACACATCAGAAGGAGGTTTATCAAGAGACCATGGAGGTGCTCAGAAATATTCAGGGTGAAATACAATGTTTAAAGGAACAGTCATGGAAGTTGGAACAAAAGAAGGCAACAGAGATGGTCCAGTCAGATGTTGATGATTTGAAAGAGGTATGCAAGATGTTGCGCCAGGAGAATATTATTCCATTACTAGGGAATTGGTTAAAGGGAAACACTCCATGCACAGGTATTGAGAATGGACGGCAGATCCTGCATGCTAATCTCCCCCCTCATAGCTTGGATTATGACAAGGATATCACTCTAAATGTTGTTGTGGATGGGTGGCTTTTGAGCAATATATTGATTGACACAGATGTGGAAGTTAATGTTCTTACTTTAGATGCATGGGTATAGATGGGTAGACCTCCATTACAACCATCCTCTAATGTATTGTTCATGGAAAATTGAACTAAGGCCACTCCAATAGGATTTTTAAAGGATGCATCCATTACTATACAAGGGGCCAAGTTCACTAGGGACTTTGAGGTTTTAGCGCTTGCGGAAGTAGACAACTTCCTAGCTCTACTTGGGTGCCCTTGGTGTTATGCAAATAATGTTGATCTATGGTTCAACAAGGTGTATATAAGCTTTGAGAACAAGGAAGAATGAGTTATTATCCCTTTGACAGATGGAAAATTTGCACCTTATGTTGAACCTTTGAGTGAGGAATACCTGAACAGAATCTATGTGTGTGTCATTCGAGATCTAGAAGTACTTGAGCCATCTAAGGAAGGGATCCTCCAGTGGGAAGATGCACAATCTATTAGTGATACTACAAGTATTTCTTGTGATAATTGGGCACATGGTACCTACAAGATGGTTGGGCTCGAAGTAAGAAGCGCACATGCGCAAGGAGGCAGACCTCACTATATTAGGAGGATATGTAACAACTATGTACCTTGATACACAGGGGAAGGAGACCCTGTGATATTCGTACGCGTCATGGAGGAGTAATGGAAGGATAAAGTAGACATAATAAATATGTTAGTGTATACCCTGCATAGGACAGCAGCGCGCCGGTGGATGGTTCACAGGGATAATCTCATAGAATGGAATGAAGTGAGAATTTATCTAACAACCCGGTTTCTCAGGAGCAATGCGCCTACTCAAATCTGCACATATCATGGTAATCATCTTGTTCAACACCATGTTCAGAAGTGTGAGAGACTCTGGATAGAGGGGCAGGAAGCTTTACCACCTTCACTATGGGTGCACAAACTTTATTTCACTTTGCGAGGTTGCACACGCGCTTGGTACATTTATGCGGAACTACATAGGGAGACTGGAAATTGGCAAGACTTGACTGCAGGAATGATCCAGAATTTTGACTACTTCTCCACTAAACCTCTGGTGAAAGAAGAATTATGGGATATGGAGCACTTGACTATGGGAGACAGTGCAAAGGCTGAAGAACTCATTCAAGAGTTATTTGGTGAGGCAAACCTAGGAGTCCGTTTTGATGAAGTAGATGAGACCGATGCCAAACTACTTAAGTGCACTTGTCTTGAGAAGGAGAAAGGAAAGATGGTCTACATAGTGGATGATGAAGAAGTAGAAAATTTAGACATTGATCATTCAGAAGGTACGTGCGAGGTTTTAGATAGTGTGGATAAGAATGCACGCACCTATCATGAACCTATGAAGACCAAGAAAGTGAACATTGGCATGGATGTTGAACCTAAGGAGGCCATTATTGGAGATTATTGGTCTGATTCTGAAGTGGCTAAGATAATTGAGTTACTACATGATTTCCAGGACTTATTTCCTAGAGGCTACCATGAGTTAAAAGGAGTGCATGAATCTTTGGGTGAGATGAAGATTAAGCTAAAGGAAGGTGTGCACCCGGTCAGGAAGAGACCTTACAAGATGAACCCTAACCTGCACGTAAAAGTTAAAGAAGAAATTGACAAGATGTTGAAATCTGGCATCATTAAGCCCCTAGAAGAATCAGAGTGGGTTAGCCCCATGGTAATCAGTATAAAGAAAGATGGCAGGATTAGGATTTGTGTGGACTATAGGGAGCTGAATGTTGCATGTGTGATTGATCCTTTTCCTACACCTTTCACTAAGGAAATATTAGAAGGCATTGCAGGGTGCAAAATTTACTCTTTTACAGATGGATTCTCTGGGTATCATCAGGTAAGAATTGCTAAAGAAGATCAAGAGAAAACAACATTCACAACTGAATGGGGAAGATTTGCATATATGGTGATGCCCTTTGGTCTGAAGAATGCACCTGTTGTATTTTCACGCATAGTTGTTCAAGCATTCTAGGATTTTATTCACAAATTCTTACAGGTTTACTTAGATGATTGGACAGTATATGGGCTTGTCAAGGATCATTGTGACAACTTGAGATTAATGTTTGAGAGGTGTAGATAGTTAAGCATCTCTTTAAACATCAAGAAGTGTGTATTTTCTACACCCTTTGGAACTCTACTAGGGCATATCATCTGTAAGGAGGGTTTGTTAGTAGATCCAGCTAAGGTTGCAGTTATCGTAGGCCTAGAGGAGCCTACCAGTCAAAGTGAGGTGCGTGGATTCTTGGGCCGCATAGGGTATTACAAAAAATTTATCAAGGGATATGCTAAAATTTTCGTGCCCTTGGAGGAGTTACTAAAAGGAAAAGGGACATTCTATTGGGGAGAACCACAACAACGCGCATTTGAAGCATTGAAGGAGAGGCTTACTACGACGCCTATTCTACACTTTCCCTCATGGAACCAACCTTTTCACGTACATGTGGACACCTCTGGCATGGCCATTGGCATAGTGTTAGCTCATCCTGGAGAAGGTATTATAGATCATCCTATTTGTTTTGCTAGTAGAAAGTTGACTCCTGTAGAACAGAATTATACAACTACAAGAGCATGAGGCCTTGTTGATGATCTATGCATTGCATAAGTTTAGACAGTACTTGCTAGCAACACCTTTTGTGTTTTATACAGATCACATGGCATTGAAATACTTGGTAAATAAGCCCATTTTACAGGGGTGCATATGCTTCTGGGTGTTATTATTCCAGGAGTTTGACTTTACAGTCGTGGTAAAACCAGGTAAAAGTAATTCTGGCCCAGACCACTTATCAAGAATTCAATCAGGAGAGGACATGCAGACAATTGAAGATACAATGCCAGATGCACAAGTTGTACAGGTTAAACCATGTGCACTTCAGAATTAGAGGATATTGTTGTATTTTTACGTACATGTATAGCATCGGAAGGAATGAAAGCTTTAGAGAAGAAACAGCTTTTGATTCACTCCGCACCTTTCATTTTGATTAGTGGTGACTTATACAAACTAGGCCGAGATGAAGTATTACGCCAGTGTGTACTAGAACATGAGTGCATGGATATCATGGAAGAGGCTCATGGCAGTATTGCAGGTGGGCACTATGCAGGTGACACCACCGTGCGTAAGATTCTACTCATTGGTTTATGGTGGGAGACCCTGTACAAGGATTGCAAAGAGTATTGTAAGGCATGTGATCACTGTCAGCACCTTGGAAAACCTGGGCAAAGAGATGAAATGCCTTTGAGGCCTATTACTAGTGCAGAACCATTTGAAAAATGGGCAATAGACTTTGTGGGTCCTATTTCCCCAGCCGTGCATAGAACTGGATCACGTTACATCATCACTTGTATAGATTATCTTACAAGGTGGGTAGAAGAAGCACCTACAAAGGATTGTATAGTGGTTATGGAAGCAAGGTTCTTATGGGAAAATATTCTTACTAGGTATGGATGTCTGTTGAGTCTGACAAGTGATAGGGGCACACACTTCTTGAATGAGACAATCAGGATATTATTGGATGAATTTATGGTCATGCACCACAAGACTACACCTTATCACCCTCAAGAAAATGGGACTTATCTTGCCTTCAACAAGATATTGAGCCAGACCTTGACAAAAATCTATGATGTTGGAAGGAAAGATTGGGATGATAAAGTTTCTTTTTGTACTTTGGGCATATAGAACAACCTACAAAAGGTTGAATAAGGCCACACCCTTTCAGTTGGTGTTTGGCACAGAAGCAGTTCTTCCCATGGAATTCATGTTACCTTCTTTGTGTATTACATGCGTGGGAGGTCTAGCTGATGCAAAATCATTGGAAGAAATAATTGAAAAGTTAATAAAGCTAGATGAGAGGGGCACCATAGCATGTTGGAGTCAGAAGCAAGAAAAGGCCAGGCATAAGGCATGGCATGACAGACACATCAAGGACAAGAAGCTTGAGGTTGGGTAGATGGTACTTCTTTATGATTCAAAGTTTTTGTGCCACCCAGGAAAGCTTAAGGTGCATTGGTTGGGACCGTATGTTATCACTCACATACTTGAATCAGGTGCTTTCCAGTTAGAGGCACTTGATGGAACACGGTTACCCAGTTACTTCAACAGGAGTAGGCTGAAGCCCTACTATAAATAATCCTTCTTGGTGTTTGTAATAAGGTATTATTTCCATTTAGATTAGATTTCCTTTACTGTATTTCATTTAATGTATTTCCTTCTTCGTCGCTATGCTTTGTCAATTTAGTTCAGTGTTTTGTGTAATAAGTGTGTTTGCGTGCCAGAAGCTGATCACAATCTAAAGTGTTTATATGCACAGAGGACTACACATACCCTTAGTGTGGGGTGGATAAAGAAGGTATGGAAAAGAAATAAACTCATGGGTAACCACAAGAGGAATAGAAGGAGCAAGGTTTCAAAATTCATGAGAACTTCCAAAGAATTGCTAAAAATTAAGACCATGCGTAAAGCATTGGGTGCTCAGTATAATTCAAGGGAGGATGCAGCATTGGAGACTACGTATGTTGGGTCACATTGGATAAACTATTTCAGCTTAAGGAAGCATGGGTAGAGGAGATCTGTGACAGATAAGTAGTGGCACATCAGGAAATTATGACTAAGGCACAAAAGTTTGAGGTGCAAGACATTGAAGCATGGGATAATGAGGTGCACAACATGCTCAAGAGAAATTAATGCCATGTACGGTGGTAGGTGGAGTAATTAATGAAGGAAATTTTTGAAACTTGGTTTAAATTCGTGTTCTCAACATCATTTTCTACCTTGAAACTTGAGAAGAAATTTGTGAAGTGTGAAGAAGAGCTGGAGACGAAGAGCATTCTACAGATTGAGTAAACTTTCACGTTGTGAAGCACGGTGTTGAGTACCCAGGCACAAAATCATGATTTAAGGAGTGGTGCATGCACGTGATAGAAGGGTGACTAGGGTTTTCATTTCATAGCTAGGGTTTTTATGCATTTGAAAATCAAAAGGGGTGATGGCACCACGGAAAGCTCTAGTAGTAGAGAAGGAGGTTGACGATCCAGCATAGGAGTGGCTAGTTGAAATGTTGTATCCAGAAGGAGTCATTGAAGGGTGTCCATGGACAACAAATATTACTCACTGTAGGGTTGCAGAGATTAACCACCGCACTGTAAAATGTATGAAGGACATCGTGGCAGAAGTCTAAAGAAATACTAACCGGTGATTGGCGGATGACACTAGGGTTTTGGATGCCTCGTGAAGAAACTACTTGAGAGCATGGGCGTAATGCAGATCCTGGAGTTTCCCTACTTTGGAAATCCTGAGAAATTGTACCAGTGGCTAATGTCGCGGGTCCATGAAGATTATTTCTATTTCACGGGTAGGAGAATAAGGATAACTACCAAATTGATTGGAAAAGTTACCAGGCTGCACGACACGGGTTTAGAAATTATTGGAGACTTAACAGATGACGAGGGAATTGATGCCACACAGTCAGCCCTATACAAGTATAAGAAGGGGGGCGAGCTTTCAAGGTCACCAATATCCCATACATGGCCACTACAGTAGCATCATGGTTAGCAAGGAGTAAAATAGGGGCCACTGAGCGATGGAATGAGGTAAACATGTGCATTGGTTGCATATAGTGCACAAAATGGCCAACAAGACCTACTACAACATCATTGGTTACATTGTAGAGAGCTTGGTGAATGAGGCACACAACCAAGCAGAAAAGGTGAGAAGATAACCTGGGGCACAATTTTGTTATTAATTGTGTTCAGTGAAGTTGGGGTACTAGATGGTCCTAGGGAAAATATATGGGAGTTTCCGTTGGAGAACAAGTCCCCAGCCAAAATATATGCCAAGTACACATTGCGTGGGTTTGTTTCCAACACATACAAAGGAGTGCTTGGACAAGTGGTTCTAGAGAATGTGCAGGGAATTTGAGGGAGAATGGCACTTCTTTTTCCCAAGCATGAGCTGCCAAAGGTTTTGGATGGAGAAGCTGTTTAATTCACAGTTTACCAAGATTTCAGCTTGGGGCGCTTCCACATGAAGTCTGGAGAGAAGATCCCATGGTGTAAGTTTCCCTTTGTGTTTACCACAAGATATTTTAAGGACTCTGTAAATAGATTTCATGACAAGTGTCAACTCTAGTTCGATGCTGAAAAAGTGGACACAGACATTCACATTCTGCGTAAAACATATATATGGCCAGGTAAGGAGGCCTATGTAGAAACCATGGAGTCTGATAATGTTGACATCACACCAGGAGAGTTTGGCTGTAGGGCAGATTGAACCAACACACGTCTACATTTACCTAAGGCCAAGTTTCAAGGATGGAAAAGTGGTGAAGGGCATGGATATGGCTCTTCCAGGACCTCCTAAGAAGAAGCAAATAGTGGGGACTTCAAGGAATGTTGCATCTATGCCCCCTGCTCTAGAAGACCCAGTACATACAGGACTAGAAAACATCCTAGAACAAGAGGAACCTGAAGACATCGCTAGACTTGTGCACACCAAAAGGATTCTGAGGAAGAGGCACACTTCAGGAGACACTGGTGTTGGAACTTCACAGCCAGTAAGGAAATCACCACACGTGACTCCTGTAAAGGATGAAGAGAAGGAGAGGAGAAAGCACAGGAAATATATTCCTATACAAGATAGTGAGGGGGAATCTCCACAGCCAAGTGCGTAGGAAGTAGAGGAAACTCCAAGAATGAGTGGAGATAGAGCTAAGGCCACTCCCAGTGTGGAAATGTAGGATGATGAAGATATTGGTGAGCGCGTAGTCTATGAGACTATAGACCCCAGTGTGAGTATTCGCAAGGAAATCTCTAGTGAAGGGGAGAGAAGCACTAGTGGGGATACATAAGTCCTCATGCACCCCACGCAGGAAGAAGAAAAAGATGAGGAGGAGGTCAACCGAGTGGTTAAAGACATTTTCCTACGAGATGCAAGTGTAGCCACATAGAAAGAAGAGGATGCATTAGCGCACGAGGATGTTGGCGAGCATGTAGGTGCGCATGAAGAAGAAGAAGTGGTAGGTACTCAAGACTTGGGTTATCTAAATGACCTTTCAAGAACTATTCGAACCCATTTCTAGAGTACACTACCAAACAAAAAGTTATATGGTTGGGATTGGATGGACCCTGAAATGGCCAATACACACACTCGCAAGCATCTATCTTGGGGCATGCAGACTCACATGGATGAGCCTGATTTTGATGTCTGCGAGGAGGCATGCACTTCAAAGAAGATGAGGAAGGTGCCTCATACGCACCATATGAACATTAAGCCAACCCAATTTTCAGATGAGCAGGTAAGCGATGCTTTGATTAAGGTGTCCACAGAAGTAGCACACCAAAATATGGATAAGGCGGAAACAATCTGGGCGCTACTGGAGGATAAAAAGGACAAGGACACATAAAATCAAATGCCTTACTCAGGAGCATGATAATGCAGTCACAGAGGCCCAGAATGTAAAGATGATGGCGGAGCAGATTGCAGATGAGATTCTACTATAGAGGCCTAAGTTTCAGGAGAAGGTGCCTCAGGACTTCAAGTCTGAGTTGCACTATCTGCACACAACAGTTTGCCTACTTTTGGATGAGGGACCAATGCGCCTCCCCAAGAAAAAGGATGCAGGGGAAGAAGTAGCAAGAGCAAGGGCCACTATTGATAGAAAAGTTTCAATATATGAGGTGTTGCTCCAAACATTGAAGGATGAGTTGAAGAGAGCCGATCAAGCTCTTAATTTATGTGTGGTGCCAGACGCCATAATAAGGACCAAAAATTTAGTGGAGGATAATGAATTTTTGAAGGCGATGAAGGATGAAACACTTGGGCATGCAGAAAGGTTGGCACTAGTAAAATAAAAGCACGAGGCCCTCGCAATAGCCTAGGATCCACACAAGGAAAGGATTAACGAGATTGGAAAACTCATAGCGTAGAAGATGGACCTTATGGAGGGAATGCTGTCAGGTATGGCCAATGTTGTCCAGGTACTACAGAATGAGAAAGAAAAGATCACTCAGGATGAATTGGATGACATAGCCACTGATATTCTAGAGAAAATGAGGAATGCGCTGAGTGACTGACAGACCTTGGAGGCTGAGCTAAAAAATGAATATCTAGAATTAATCCTTCCAGTTGAAGAAGAGGGTGCTGCAGAATAAATTTCATTCTTTTGTAAAAGTTTGGTTCATTATTTCATTACCTAATCTTTATTATTGAAGACATATGAAGGAATTCACATCGTCGGGATGGTAATGTACTCTAGTGTGGGGTAATGTTGAACAACCAAAAATATTCTAAGTATTGGGCATGTGAATATAGGGCGCTGGAAGTGCGTGGCGCTATAATAGTATTAAAGCGCCCCAGCTCAGGACTTAGTTGTTTTGTGGATAAGGGCTATTTTTGGAGATAGCATGCGGAGCACACATAGAGATGAAGACTTGCGCTACACACAATGGTATTTTGGGAACAAGTGGTAGATAAGCATCATGCATAGTTTAAGCTAATAATAGGATTTCTACTTGGAGTTAACTATAGGACATCTATTGTTAGAGCACTTGCATGTTGTGCATACTATTGTAAAGGTGCATGGTTATTATCAACATGTGACCTATTTTGAGAAGTGCATAGGTGGTGAAGGGAAAGTCCCCACCCCTATAAATATGTATTGACTTGCGTAGTTTAGTAGGTGGTGAATTATTGTAGAGTTGTGCTGTTGGTTTTGATGTGCACATGACTCATGGAGATACTTTACAGTGTAAGAAGCTTATGTGTTTTATAGTAATTATGAAATGGAATATATTGGCTGGATAATGGTGTTAGACATGACTGAATCTGGTTCTTGTATGGTTAATCTTATCATAGTTATTGTTTAGTTCATTTATCATGATTCTCTAAGATCTAGATCTGGATTTTGCACTATGGAATGTTTATGTCTACTTATGAATCTGAACATGTTTAAACATCATCACACTAAGATCCTGCACAAGCAACTCTAAAGAGAGACATGGTACCTTTACACACTTCGGGTGACTGATTTTCTCATGCTAAGTGATGTGTCGGTGCGCCTAGGTTATTCATAGTAAATTCTAGGTTGCATCAGATCTTATCAAGTGCTATTAGAGCATCAATTTAGGAAAAAATGGGGTTTAAACCCTAATTTTGAAAACTCATCAATATATTGTCAACAGCTAGAAATTTTTATTCAATTTTTTTACAAGAGTTGTAAAACATTTCAAGCAAGATATAATCTAAATTTCATAATTTTTTGAGTTGTTTTAAGGAGCTTATTACAATTTTAGTGTTTTTGATGATAAAATTGTTTTACAAGATGCAATTTATGAATTTTTTTTAGATGTTTACATTTTCGGAAACATCTCAAAAAAATTAAAAGGGGATTATTCTCTTTATTTTCTTTTTTGAGGATGATATATTTCTGAACTTGGAGGTTCAAATCTTGGTCAAAGGAGTTTGTTCTAGAAGCCCTAATTTGTGTACATCATGATGATGAGATCTTTCTTTGGAAATAGTTATATTGATGCTAGAGAATGATGGATCTAATTTAAGGAGAATTAGTTTTTATCTATATAAAATGGTTCATTTTTTCATTTTTGCTTTCTGGTCCACCACGAAGTTGGGTCTCTCAATTGAAAATTGAGATTTCAAATTGGTCTTGAGAGGGAAAGGAATAGGTTTTCTTAGCTTGAAGGGATAAAAAGAAGAGGATGAAAATAACAATGTTGTGGACAAAGAAGAAGAAGAAGAAAATGATGATAATGAAGAGGCTACAAATGATGTAGGAGGAGAAGAGGATCAAGATGAAGAAAAATAGAGGATAAGAGTCTAGATAGTACATCACCAAAGAAGGAAGATTCAATGTTTTAGTTTGAAGGGTGTATTCAAGGGAAAAAGGTAATTGTTTACATAAACCCTAATAATGAGTAGAACTCTATCAACATGGATGTAGCTCAAAATCTATATGTTTAAGTAAAGAATATAAAGGGAGCTCAAGTGGATGGTAAGAAGATTAAATATTTTGAAAATTTGAAACTCTCCATTAAAAAATATGCTTTGCATTCAATTTTTTATGGTCTGGGTTTTTCTCTTAGATATCCTTAGTTAGAGACAATACGAATAATTAACATTAATGTGCAATAAAAGTTCATAATATTTGGTACAAGAGAAAGAAAGGTCACCTTGTAGGATATGACACTTAATGAAAAATAAATAAAGGTCAAGGTTAAGCATGAGAATGAGTATAAAAATGATGAAGAATATAATCAAGAAGCCTTAGAAGAAAAAGAAAAATTATTTGAACAAAAAGATGAAAAGAACAATTCATCTACTCCAGAAAGAAAGGCATTAGAACTCGAAAAGGTGAAAGAGGAAAAAAAAGTGGAAGAAAAAGATGTGGTTCTTAATGTTGTAGTATATGGACACCGACATCATCATGAGAGGACAAATCTTATGGAGGCATATCAAGGAACGTCAAAGCAACCAATATGATTATACAGGTCATTGGAGAAACAATCGCTATCAGTATATGTTGAATCATTGGAGAAATAATTATGTGACAAGGAATCATAAGAATAATTACTATGGCTATGCATGGGAGCGAACGAGGACCGGCTATGGACATGGATGGAATTAGAGCAACGCAGCAGATTATGGAACCATGTTTAGAGATGTATCACCCACTACGATCACATATGGATGGATGGATAATCGAGCATGGCAACAAGTGTGCAATTATCAAAGGCCTTGGTGGCTGGTTCATTCCATTGGAAAGAGTCCTTTTTTAACAAGGATGTGAGTGGTAATGTTATGCTACCATAGTTTTTATCAAATCTACAATAGTAACTTGTTACCCCCAAAAACCCGTGAAGATTTTTGAAAAAAAAAAACACTTTTCATTCCAGCATAACCTTTTATCTTCTAAAGATCTGCTTTGACCCCTTCATGTGACACAATATGCCCTAAGTATTCCATCTCTTGTACTTCAAAATAACAATTGGAAGGCTTTGCATAAATTAGGTGTTGTTCTAGAGTTAGCAATACCTAGTTTGCATGTTGTAAATGTTCTTTCCAAGTCTTACAACCTAAGATGTCATCAAAAAATACCTATACAAATTTACGCAAGAAAGGCATAAACACAGTGTTCATCAAAATTTTAAATGTTGATGGGGCATTAGTGAGACCAAAAGGAATTACCAAATACTCATAATGGCCTTCATGAGTTCTAAAAGTTGTCTTATGAACATCATCATTTTTTATTCAAATTTGATGGAAGCTAGAACCTAGAACGAAGATCTAGTTTTGTTAAATAGATCGCACCATGTAGCTCATCTAACAAATCATCTATTACTGGTATAGGGTATATTTGTTAAGTTCTCAATAATCTGGACACATCCTCCAAGTCTCATCTTTTTTATGCACCATGATCGCGTGGGATGAATATGCACTTTGACTATGTCTAATAATACCTACCTCTAACATATCTTATACCATTTTTTAAATCTCACTCTTTTGAGCATAGGGATATTATATGGTTAGATGTTTGGTGGTTAACTTCCTATTAGTACGTGAATGGCATGATCATGATCTCTTCTTAGTGGTAGTACTTTTGGCATTTCTCCAAAAAAAATTGAGTGTTCATTAATAATCTTCTATAGATCAGGAGGTGTCGAAAGTTGTGTTGGGTGAACTTCCATGGAGCACAACTATGTGACGAATCCTTTATGAAGGTATGAGCACAAAATAACCATAATAATTTTATATATAATATTAAGCTATTACAATGGCTATTATATAGCCATGGAGGTAGGCAAACTACCTCCTACAAACCAGGGAACAAATAACCTGTTTAGGATATTACGAGTATAACAATTTAACCAACCAACAATATAACTTATTGATATGCAAGAACTAATATTATAATTTTCCTAACATCCCCCCCTTAGTGCGAACATGGAAAGAAACACATCAGAAAAACTGGAAACGAAATTGTATGCCTCTACATACTTTTAGGTCTGCATATTGTTGGCTTGGATCTTGCTATCTGGATCTTGTTACAAATGACCAATCCTCTTTAACACAGTGAATCCCATACCGGATGATCACACTTCCATCGATTCACCTACATATGCAAACTCAAAAGTTTCTGTTTTCACTTCTAGTGAATGCTAGATTTCACCAGCCAATCAATGTTATAAGTATGATAATCAGAGGATCACTCCAGTTCAGTTTCCCTCCTATAAAATTGTTCTCAGCATCCAAAATGCACATCCTCTGCATTTCAATCATAGCAAGGGAATGAAACCACACACCACTCGAAGCAAACAACTGAAATCTGGAAAAAATTCACATCACAGTCTATAAGAATCACAATATTCTTAATTGTTGTAGTCGTTGTTTTCGATCACTACCACTCGATCTCAAACAACATAAGAAATTGCCACTACCACTACCACTGACACTAGAAGTTGTCCTTGACTTTAGTCATTTTAGGCACATAATGGAAATGGAACATTGGTGTAATGTTCCCCCCCACAATGTGAAATTTCCATTTATTCACACAACTAGGAACACTGAAAAGAAAATCAAATCAAACTGAAAAAGAGATGCCACCATACCAAAATGCGGCCCCATCGTTGGTGACTGACGAGAGGTGTTGATCGCCCTCCATCCTCCATTTCCTCTGACCTCCAATGTCATGTTGCTAGCTCGACTGGATTTGGCTTTGAGTATCTTTGAACAATTCACCCCATAAGATGGACGTCGCGTACAAGTGAAAATGCATCCAATTATTGAAAACTGACGTAAATTTTTTTATATTTTTCAAACTTTTTACAATGATATAATTTAACAATGTGAACAACTCTTTTGAAAATTGATTATTAACTTGATTTTGACGTGACTCTTAAACATAATAATATTACTAATACTGAAATCACCTATCCTAAGATCACTTATTGAAATTAAATAATCAACTTCCAACTTCTCTACACAAATGACATTTTAATTTAAAAACAGACTTAAATACAAGAATTATAATGATTCGTGGAGAGTTCAATTAAATGACTACCGTACATAAACTAGCAATCGCACGTGAGGTGTGTGATGTTAACGCCGAAAGAGAAATAATGGTGAGGGGAAATGGAAATTGAAGCAGACAATAAACCACCATGTATCAATTAAATTTGTGGACGGCAAGTAAAGATGAACCAGGTGGATGGAATGATTTGTTGTAAACAAAGTCGATGATAGAGCTAACAACAACATTAACAAAAAATGTTTTAAACAAAAAATTTGTGCAAAGCACGAATTTGTGGTTGACACAAAGAATCAACTTATTATGAGTTACTTTTCTTGGTGTACTGAGTAAATGATCTGGCAACATGAGAGTAAAGGGGTTTCAACAATCGAAGCTTAAGGTTGTCCAAATCGTCATCAATTGCTATCATTATCGTAGGTGTTGGGAAAGTACATGATTTCTTTATTTTCTGGTTTGTTTTTCTTCTTTACATCATTTTGATGATTTTACTCCTCCTTTTTGCTCACCTTCTTCTCAACATTGCACCATACAGTTTGGGCCTCCATGGATAGAATTTTTTTTTTGTCACCACGGATCCTAAAAATATAAGTACATTCTGAAGACCATGTTTGACAACTACCAAAAAGGATTTTATTATATATCTATCTTCGACTTTCATTAGGGAGACGGTATCGTGAGCACAGACGGGCCAGAGGGGGAGCACGTCGTAAAGAGCATGAGCTCCATTCTACACTCCCTTGCCTTTAAAACTCACATCACTCTTGGCCACCACCCCTCCATTAACAACACATTGCTTATGCAACTTGCAGATACCTTTCATACTGCTTCGCCACTCCACCTCAAACATCTTATTCTTTACTCATTCTTTAATTGTGTGTGCTTGGGTTTGAGGCGGTTTTAGGATGTTCATAAATCAGAAACCTGAAGCTCACAAGTAAACATGCCTTGGATGCGACAGTGCTCAAGTAATTTTCTTTGTTTGTCGCTCTTGATTCTCTTTCCTTAAATTATTTTTTTTTGCAAGTTGATCGCCCCTTTCTTCATATGGAAAAGCACGAAATTTGTAAGCATGGGGTCAGAGGGGAAGTTCAAGTTCATTCCCAAATTGGAATCGCCATGACCTGTTCAAATGAATACACCTTCTCAGAAGACCATCAACAAGACATGTTTTAATCCACAAATTTGTGCAAAGCATGAATTTTTGGTTGACGTAGAGAAAATTTGTGTTGCAAAAGGTCCATAATAAACCTATTATGAGTCAGTCCACCCGGTGTTTTGAGAAATTGATTTGGAAAAAAAAGAGTAAATAGGTTTCAACAATTGAAGATTGTGGTTTTCTAACTCGTCATCGATCGCTTTCATTACTCGCAGATGCCAAGCAAATACACAATTTCTTTATTTTATGGTTTTTTTATTCTTTACATTACTCTGATGCTTTACTCCTCCTTTTGCTTACCCTCTTTTTTGCATCGAATGCTACAGTTTATGGTCACCATGGATCGAAATTTTTTGAGTAGGTTCTGAAAACCATGTCCAACAACTACCCAAAAGGAGTTTATTAGAAATCCATCTTCGAAATTCTTCAGGGTGATGACATCTTGAGCATAGATGGGCTAGAGGGGGAGTGTTTCGTAAAGAGCATGAGACTTGTTCTGCACATCCTCGCCTTTAAAATTCACATCATTCTCATCCATTACCATTCCATTGAGGACACACTATTTCTTCTTCTCGTCGATGCCTCTCGATCCGTCTCGATGCGACAGTGTTCAGGTAATTTGTTTTGTTGTTCACTCTTGATTCTTTGTCCTTAAATTAATATTTTTTTCCAGGTTCATCACCCCTTTTGTTTCCTAGAAAAGTAAGATATTTCCAGGCATGGGGTCAGAGGGAAAGCTCGAGTTCATTCCCAAAGTGAAATCACTGGGACCTGTTCAAATGAATACACCCGCTCAAAGGATTGTGTTTGTGGACTTCATGTCGCCACAATATTTATTGTCCTCATCGCCACAGTTAGTTGAGGAACGGGTAGATGTAGAGCCCAAGGTTTCCTCCACTTATCCTTCAAAACCCCCAACCGATGAATTCGGAAAAACTATTTTCTAGCAAGTACATGTGAAAAATTGATTTATTTATTATTTCAGAAAATATTTAATTTTCAAACCATTGGCCTATTCCAAAATTCTCTAGCTGGTACATGCGAAAAAATGATTTGTTTCTTATTTTGAAAAAGATTTAACTGTTAAACCATTGGCTACCACATGAAGGGCATATGTGAGTGTGCGCTTCGTCGACCAATTCATCTCTCGCGCCCATGTCCCATTGGTTGTTAGAAGGGTTGGAGCATTCCACATGTGCAAACGCCTTTCAACATAATGAAATCTTATGATTTCCAAGTTATATATATTTTAGATTTATCCTAATGTTGTACGCCATTATCAATATTTTCTTGATATGACAAGTTTAATGAAGGAAAACTACGGTTTTGCAAAGTTAGTAGACATTTTAAATAAAAATTAGGGCATTCGATATAGATATTCCTTAGATTGATAACATTGCGGTTGAAAAAATATGATATTAATGGTATAGCTTCAAAAGTATTGTATCTTCTATTTTTTCTCCATGTATTTAATAGATAAATAAAAGTTGAATGGGAAAAATAGACCCATGTTAAACAAACCAACCACCCCGGTTAGGTGCTCTTCGAAACCCAAAGCAAAACATGGAGAGTGACGCATCCTAATCAGCCTTTTTTAGACCTGTCATTTTCCTTACATAATAATAGAAGAAAATTATTTCAAATCATTGGATCAAGTCATCGGATTAGGCCACCACATCTTCCAAGGGTAGGGACAAGTCGGATCAGAAGGACCATGAACCTACACAAAAATGTTGGGCTCACCTTCTTGTCACGGCTAAATCCTGGGCTGACATGGACAATGAAAAAGATTACCACGCCACATTTTTGTGGAAATGTGTGCCAAGTGTAAGGTGGAGTGTCTGTAATTCGTTGACCAACTACAAATGATCATCGATGGTCTGTCGCTTGTCAGGGGGAGGGGGCTTTCCCCCAATGAATAAGTCTTTCGACGTAAAATATCAATTCCTCTTATTCCATAATTAGTAATTACCATGGATTTTAATCAACTATACTGGCCCAACAAGACTGGGAATCGAGCCTTGTATAGTACACTGACAAGGAATTGGAAGATATTATGGCCTTAAACGACCAAGGTATAATCCCCGTCTAACGCACTTTCCTCGCCATGGATGACGAAGCGTGGATCGACTATTGCGTGCTCTTCTCGGATTTCACCTCAGAATCTATTGATATGTCCATGCCAAACCCTTGCGATGACGAGATTCAAATCTGCAACATAGAAGACAACAAAAACCTTTCTTCTTCTTTAGAGATGGATTCATTTTTTCACGTGAGGGATCCCAACACAAGGAATTTAGAGCTGGAGAACGGATCCTTGGCGAAAATTCTTACATCAATCTTGGCACAGATAGATGATTTTCTGTCATATGACGATCTAGAGCTCCTCGACAATTGTTCTTCTTGTACACTAGTTGACACGTTCAATCTCAAAGATACGAAGTCGGCGTTGGAATAGCATAATGGTGAGGGCCTAACAACAGTGTCGGTCATCTGACATGTGATAGGTAGTCTCCAATCACTGCGCACCATGTGTACGATCAATAAATGTCAGTGCTTTGTAAACCAAATAAATTGTAATTGTTCATGTCTCTGTCAATTTTCAGACGTGGAGGAGGCTTCTGTCCGTGAAAATTCCTTTAGTGTAATAGTTCGAGCTTAATAAAAAACATGAAAAATGTATCGTTAACAAAAACATTTCAAAATACAATATATAAAACATTATTTATGTTCTTATATAAATATATACAAATATAATTTATTATATATATATATATATTGAATAGATAAAGAATTTAAAAAAAATGTAGAACATCATTAATATAAACGATAATAAATAAATATATATATATATATTGAATAAATAAATAATTTAAATAAATATTTATTAAAAAACTATAAAACAAACCACTAGTAATAATGATATACATATAGAATAAATAAGTAATAATAAAATATTACAAAACATGATTTATTTTAAATAAAAAACGGTTTATGCCCTATTTGGCAGTGACCATATATAAAAATAGCACTATTTTGTATTTTTGGAGGGAAATATTTGGAATTTAGCATCACCTAATAAATGTTTCATAGGAAAAGGTGCCCGTCAAATTTAACCCCTGAAATTTCTCCATGTCCTGTTTCAGAGTTTGTATTTTGACATGGTGTAGGAGTGCGCTGGCAAATGTAAACTGCAGGTTAGACACCTCTTTCCCACCGACTCTTCTCTACGAAAGGCCGACTTCTATATGGTTCCATTCCTTCCCTGTGATCGGGGACTGATTGATCCAAAGCTATTTCAGGCTAAAGGTGATTTTTTGGGCTTTGTTTAATTGCTATTATTTTCAAAGCACTCGTCGCAATTTATACAGTATCCACAATATCTACTCACCCTTGCCAATTTTTTGTGAGCACTTCGTATTTCAGCCTTAGAACAATCCTTATTAACACCAAGAGTTTCATAAAACGAACCACCTAAATCCCCTACAAGCGCCATATCAAACTAAAACTTAAAAACAATCCCACCTCTATTCTCACAAGTTGTACCACATGCCCATTATAGAACCAAAATTCTGCACAAAACCAAAGTTGATCATAAAATACCCAAAACCAACCAGACCATTAAAAAACCAAGAAATAAATTCAATTTTCTTCATCATCCTTTATAGAAGAAAATGAATGATAAAATTCATAATGTTTGCAACAACTTACATATACATTATAAAATGCAACTACAAAGAATTTTTAACCTCGGGTTTAAACAAACATAATAAGAAAAAGTAACTCATTACTTACCATAAAAAAATTCCAAACATGTAATTACAAATAATATGTAACTGGAGATGATATAAAATTTTGTCAAGGAAATACTGAGCTACCTTACACACCATCAATCTAAGTTCTCATGCCTTGCCTTTGACATTGACTGATCCCCGCCATTATTATTGCCCTTTTCATTATTGTTCGGCATCAGTGCCGTATTGCCTTCGTCGAAGTTGCTTTTACCGGGTTGTGGTACTTCGGCGCTACGAAACCGCAAGGGAAATTGAAAAGTGAACCTCCACCCACCGCCCCAATTGGCTCCGCCATAAGCGCCACCAACTCTTGCATTTGAATTTTGAACCACCGCTAGGGTTTTGAGACTCTTCTGGAGACATTTTCGTAGCAGAAAACGGGGAAAGCAAAGTGCAGTTCGAACCATGGTAAAATGCAATATGGATAGTAAATATGCTTATGACGTCTTAAATGTTGTGGAAAATAAAGTAAAAAATGAAGGAAAAGTACCCTCCATATATCCAACTTTATGTTTTTCTACCTATAATTTTATGCTTCTCTACCTATAATGTATCCATTTCACACTTACAATACAATAAAAAATAGGTTAAATTTTAAACTTTTCACCCTCTAACCTTAATAGGCCTTCAATGTTGTGGAAAATGAAGTAAAAATTGAAAGAAACATACTCTCCATATATAGGACCAGTTATGCTAAGTTGGCACCACCATTAAAGTTCAGCCACTCATTTGCAACCTTGTCCATACAAACAATGTGAAAACAATATGAGTGAGGCCTTGGGATTTGTGGATGGGAAATGCCTAAGCCATTTTTAGTGGTAGTTGTATGCGGCTTCCTCTGGAAATAGGTGGAATGGGAACATTTTTTTCGGTTGTTGTCATCCCAGTGAGGCCCTGTGTATCGATCAAATTTGACTACTACAAATAAAGGCAGAGCAGGTGGTCTAAAAGAGCTTTCGTAGACAATATCTACGATGGAACCTGTGGCAGCATTAACAAGACTTGTTTCAACCCATAAGTTTGCAAAAAGGGTGACTTTTTGGTTGATGCAAAGAAGAACTTTGTGTTTCAATTGATCATCGTCAGCTTCGCCTGATTCAATACGTCTTGTCTTTTGAGAAATTGATTTGGCAATGGGTAAGTTGAGTGATTTCAACATTTGAAGGTTGTGGTTGTCAACCAGGTCGTTTGTTACAAAAGATGTGGCCCTTCTTTGAATTCATTTATTTCCTGTTCAAAGAGGAAAGAATCAGTTCTTGACATAAGCATCTCCCAATCTTGTACCACAGGGACAGATTTGCGAATGTTGACAAGCAGTCTTCGGAATGAAGCTTGTGTGGGGGTGGAACCTTGTTGTCTGAACATAGATGTCAAGGATATTGTTGTTGTGAAGTTCTTCCACAGGTTTGCGCCGTAGGAGTTGCTAGCATAAAGGGAAATGTCCATGAGTGGTGGAAGTTGGCCAAGGTCCCCAATGAGGATGACACAATGGTTACCAAATTGTGATGTTTTGTGGTGAGGAAAAGCTTCACGAAGGCGGTAGTCAATTTTAGTGAGTAATTTTGGTCCTATGAAACTCATTTTCATCAATTAGAATGTATTGGATATGTTTAAGGGACTCTTGACGGGACGACAAACCGTCCAAGGGTTTGAGTTCTTTGATAGGAATACGAAGGCATGCATGTATAGTGGAGGCAAATATATTGAATGTTGCAACTCCAGTCGGGGCAAGAAAAAGGAGAGGTGATTGTCTAGGGGTAGATGTGGTGGCAAAGGAGGACCTCAAAACATTTATTTGGAATGATTTTCCCGTACCTACAGTGCCCTAGATTGTTAGTTTCAACGGAGGTACGTTGACACAACTCGAGTAATGGAGAAGAACAATATCAAAAGCCAATTGTTGTGCTAGACATAAAGCAAAGGCAGGCGAGGCGAGAGTAGTTTGTATGCAGGTTGGAACGAGAGCAGACTTTTGATCTTCAATAAAAGTTGGGCCAATGGATTGCAAAGTAGGCGGTACATCATGTTCATTCCAATTATGCATGATGTCAAAGTCGCGAAGACCCAACATGTGGAGGCTATCAAGGCTAGAGGTGTTGCCAGGCCATACGCGATAAAGTATTTTCCATGCTTGCAAGATTTCGGGAGCTTCTAATGCTTTTGTGTCAGAGTTAGACAAACTTTCGGAATTATGTCTGGAATTTGTCTCTAAGTGGACAACATGCCACGACTTGTAATGGTTCTTGAAAAGGTTCAAGGCAGATATGGTTTCTTAAGGGGTGGAACCAATATCTATAGGGATAAGGTGAAAAGGCTTGTACAACAGCAGCTCGGACCAACAAAAAAGCTGGAAGGAAGGTGATTCTTGTGAAGGAATGTATTGAAATTTTGGAAAGACATGAACAATAGTGGGGCATGATCAAAGCTTCCACTTATTAGCATTACGATATTTGTTGTAATGCACGTGTCGTGCAACTTCAATGAGGGAAAGGGGCTCCATACTAGTAGGACATGTCCTATAAGCATCCAAAAAAGGGGATGTCTCTAGATCTTCGCATTCAATTTCAACCAATCTGCATAAAATTTACCGACCTTTGAGCATCTGGCGATATGTTTTTGACCTTTGTTCGGCTTTGGAAGCGTATTTTGCAATGTATTTCAGGACTACATGCCGGGAAAAAATTGGCTGACAATCAATGTTGGCCCTCCATATGGATAACATTGCTTGATTGTGTGTGTTCAAGCGTTCATCATTCCTGGAAGAGAGGTATTTAATTGCACCACTCTCATCAATGAACAATGCAGAACCAGATCTAGTCTGCATGGTGCATTATATCGACAATGATGGCAGTTATTCTTTTTACACAGACAAGTTTGTTCATAGCATTGTGTGTGACGTTGAACACGATTAATTAATTCCTCTAAGTCATGAAGTGGGTAAGCAGCAAGAACATCTGTAGAGGGCGACAGGCAGGAATCATCTTGGAGCGATCTGTGAACAAAGTCTGACCAGGTGGCAGCAGACCGTGGATTCCATGCAGAAATGTACAAATCGTAACTTTGTTTATAGATTCATTATTTTTCCAATAAATATTGTCGACATCAGGAGCATTTGCTAGCCAACGAAAACCATGCACATGTGCAGATCCTCTATGTTGCCATTCATACCTATGACAAAGAAAGGTTTACATAAGTATGTTACAACAAACGAAACGAGAAATGAAGAAAATGTTTACAGAAGTACGTTATAGTGAAAGAGATCAGGGGGAAGGGAAGATTTTTACCTGTACCAGTAGTCTCTCACTCCAAGGTGGTTCTACAAGACCTTTTCACGAAATATAGTGAATCTTTGATGCAAGTAAGCAGCTACATTTTACGAAGCATTCCTTTGCACTACTTTTGTTATATCGAACCATTAGAAAGCTTTTAATTGAAATGGAAACAATGGTATGTTGCAAAAATGTATATCGATCGTAAGCACGAGAACCATATTTTCCTATTATTGAATTGATTCATGCCACTTAACTACGTATACCTGTTCATTGCATAGTTTTTGGGGTTTTGTTTTGCTTTGTAAATTGTGATATCCACTTTCCATTTTTAACTGTATTGGCCTCATGACGAGCTCAATGAATGGATCCATGCTGCTTAAACAAATAAGCATTCGGTTTTAATTGGATTATTTTTTGGGTTTGTGTTTTTCTGTAGATTATAATACCCACTTGCCATGAGACCTGCTTGTCATTTTTGATATATGGAGAATCGGTGTTCACTATCCGTTGTTTATCGAACAGCTATAGAAGAAGAAATATATAAGGAAATATATATTCAATATACTCACCTGCTATTATTTGATTAACATAAATGTTTCAAACAAATGTATGGTAAGTACATCAACGTTGACGAATGCCTTAATAAATTGCTATACGGTGGCAATTGTACCTATTCACGGTGAGTGACTTCAATGAAATGATACACTTGTTACGCCTTACACGCATTTACCAATGTCGAGGGGGCAACCTCCCAAAAGCATATAACAAGGATATAATTCACAAATTGATGTTTTGGAAGAGTCATGCCGATATATATATATATATATATATATATATATATATATATATATATATATATATATATATATATATATATATATATATATATATATATATATATATATATATATATATATATATATATATATATATCCACACCTATTTAATAAAGCTACGTCGTCCTATATTTATCAATAACTGATATATGTAAATATTAATGCCAAATGTGTCTTAGGTCAGCCCACATATATATATCTAATAATGTATACGAGTTAATGGAGATGTCGACATGTGACAAACTTTACCCTAAATTAGTTATATGTTCATAATATATGGGCTCACATAAAAATTAGTTACATTGGGTAATAAGTCAGTGTATGTTGGGATTAGGTGTTACCCATCCATTAAGAGTAGTGTATGCCTATATAAAGGAGGGGAATGTCTTAATAAGATGTCATGTATGAGTTGATTCTTCTACTTGGTAGAAATATATTGGAAGTATCCCCCTTGAAATAGAACTCTCCCATTGGGAGATTGTGGAGTTATTCCTTTTTTAAGGAGTATTATTGTATGGTGTTGCCCTATATTAAGAGTATTCTTCTATTCACTAATATATTGAATATTAAGGCATCTTGGCCCATGAATATCTCATGTTGTGTTAATCTTCATTATATTATGCATATTGTTCGAATTATTAAATTATTATATATGAAGATCTTATTGGATGCGTATCCAAGATATAAAAGACTCAAGCGTGATCCACTAAGGAGTAATGGTTTCCTCCAACACCATCCCATTTTTGATCCAGAAGCGATTGAAAGCTATATACAAATCCTTAGAAAAACATGATGTGCTAGAGCGGGGATACATATTGGCATGTTTGTGAAGGCTTGAGGGATTGAGTGGAAGGTGGAGATATGGCAAAGGTTGGAGTGGAGGAACAACCCCCATATAGTGTGGTTTAACTAATATTTGGTTTCACGTTGCCTTGGTTTGTATGTTGTGTTATCGGTGCCCTACATTTTGTTTAATGCCATGTAATTTCATACTTGGCCTTTTTGATGGTTTTGTGTAGTTATCACTTGGCTCGCATTTGTGCCCCAATGCCCATGTGGTTGTATTTTAGATCTATGTATATGGATTTTTACCACCTTCTCAAGGCCCCTAGCTTTCGCATTTGCATCCTAAAAATCTCTATTTTTATACACAACTATGAACTTTAAGTTAGATTTATGGTCCTATACCAAAGTTGAATCCAGTGTGCACATTGTCTTTTCTTTAGTTGTCTTTTTCACTGCAATTTTTTCAACACCATGTAGTTTCATACTTTTCTTGGCCTTAATAATTTGGTTTGCATATGTGCGCCCATGCCCATTTGGTGGTATTTACGCCGATAGGCGTTCCCTTTCAAGTATGATCCATCGTGTTAAGGAGAAAAGCTCCATTGGTTTTGGCGATTGGGTGGATCAAGAGCAGAAGTTTCAACAACTAGCTTGCTTAGTTGCAGATACTTTTTTAAATTTGTATGTATGCGAAGACAAAATAGACGAAATAAGCCTAAAATGGTGGCCTTTTAAGATTATACAAAGAATTTAGTGAGTTTTAGACGTTGTATTGCACGAAAGGCGAAACGTTTCGACCAATCTTTGATATGTCCACAAAATTTGGCTTTGAGTGAGTATTTCATGTCAATAACAAGCAGTTGCACCTATTTTTCCCTTAGCTGAAAAATGTGTTGCAGTGTAAAAGTGTTTACTAACATGGATGCGAAGGAAATGTTATTTTCTATATAGTTATTTCTTAACAGAGAAGACTGGGCTTACTAATACTTTAGTAATAACACAGTAATAATGTTTTTGGCCATCTATAGGTGAGTGTTGCGTGTCCATTGTTTTTCTTTTTCTTTTCCCAAATTTTGGAAAATTTGTAAGCCAAAGTGGTTATTTGAGCAAAAAAGGCATTGTGAACGATAGATGGGGTTACAAGCTATTGCGGATTCTTTTTTTCGATGAAATTGAACTCTTCTAAACTTTAGTTCTATATATTGTTCAAACAAGAAAGATTAATAATACTTCGTTTGAAGCGGTCATTGCATTGTGCTTGACTTCCATTTGTTCACCCTAAATTTAGGAGTCCATTAAACCAGGGGTAGAATGTGACGGTTGCTTAGACATTTTTCGTGATTTTAGCCGTAAAATACTTCCAGATATTTTGAATAATCGCCACACACGACTGGCAAATTTGAAATGTGACCGTCGTTTTTTATATATATTTGTATGTAATTTATATTAATCTATATTTCAAATAATTAGATAAATATAAAATAGTTAATATGAAGGCATAGGTGGCCGTCAAATGTAAACCCTTCCTTCAATCCTAAGATTCAGGACTCAACTAAGGTTGCCCCTACAAGACTCGACTAGGATTACCTTAACCCTGCAATGAAGCCGTTATGGACTCCATTAAATCGTAGTGGGCTGCGGATTTAGTCCAGCCGACCACCCCTGTAATTATACGTTTGGAAGGAAATCAACGAAGACAATTGAACCCGCTTCAGAGATCGCAGTGTTACATTTTTTTAATGCATCTGCCTCTTTGTCACTCGCCAGGGAAATCATTGATTAAATTCAATCATGTCATTAATCTATTTTCTTCCGTCTTTATGGGCCTGCGTTTGTTTGTATATATATCTCATACACGCTTCGAAACTCCTCGTCCACGCAAGAAATCAGGCCGCCTTTCACATCTTTGTACAACGTCGCCAATTCTTTATCTACAAAATATATTATCTTGTTAGACACGAAATCATCAATATATATATGCATGGAAAGAATTCCCAATTTCCCATACTTATTTTTTTTTGAAACGGCAAAGACATGGAATTAGAAATTTGCTTAAGAGTTTAGTTAAGTATATTTTAGCATTGATTTGGAGTGTTACTTTACAAAACAGGACTTCCAACTTTTATCTACTCTATATTATATATATAATATACAGTTTTTATGAATAATACGTTTTGTGTATTTTTTAAAAGTATTTATTTATTCATTTAGTAAAATATACAATAAATTATATTTATATATTATAATGCATGTAATAGTTTGTATATTATATTTTAAAAAATTTGCTAATAATATATGTTTTTATTAAGTTTGATTGAAGTATCGAATTTAACTTTTGCTCATATGAATCATATCGAGAGTGTTCAATTATCAACATCTCTTGGGTGCATCAAATGTTCCTACAATTACTCGAGCTTATAGATTAAAAGGGGGACTATAAAGTTCTACAAGAAAAAGGCTTTTTGGATGGATGTTAGACCTTGAACCTTTTGGAATTTTTCCCTTTTTGGCTCCGTGAAGTGCAAATTGCATTCACATCAATAGCGTGACCGAGATCTATACTGCAAAGTGGAGCAAAGATAGTAGATATTATTTGGGCAGGGACAATCTGAGCTATGGAATAGTTGCATGGCATGCAGGTAATTAATTTCTATCATTTTATTTTCAACTTTTAACTCATGTCTTCATCTTACCTACCAAGTTAAATGTCGTCAGATAGATGATCTTGAAACCATAGATATGTAAGTATTTAATTCCCACCTTTTTATTGGTAACTTTTTGTTCATATCTTCGTCTTAATATCTAACAAATTAAATGTCACCCAAATAAATCTCTTTGACATTGTTGATCATTTGTAGACTACACCACAAGGATTGTTGATAATGGAAACCCTGATCATTACCCTGACATCTAGAGAGAAACCCTAACTTCACATGTCCATGTAATAAATACCTTTGGATGCTTGTTCCACTCATCTCCCTATCTCTATAATGTCCCATGAAACGTGCATATGAATTCACCTTGCATTTGTGTGTGTTCTAGCCAAAAAACGCAAGGCTTTTCCCTGCCCTTGCACTTCTCCTCCCTCAAACCCCTTTCATTCATATCGAACAAAAGTAGACATCATGTTTCAAACATCAGTGGGAGTCTATATGGATGTTCCTTACATACAATAGGTAAAGTGGAAGGTCGAGGTGAATGAAATCAATGACATTAACAAACCTTACACACACATTTTCTATATCTAACATATGTAGAGTTACAGATTCTAACAAATGCAAGTTTCCATTAAAACTTATCATCGTCCAAAGTACATTTCCTCAGCAACTTTTACATCACATCCCCATTCTCTTTCAAATAATTGACAAAAAAGGCACATGGTACAGATGCCCCCGGGTCGTAAGAAATAACATTTCAACATAATGGTTCTGCCAACTACTTTCCCACCAGTTTACTTCTTCTCCCTCTAGCCCTTTCTTCATCTCCCCTCTTCCTCTGATTTTTCACTCCCTCAAACTTAATTTTCCTCGATGCATCCCTTCCACGTTCCATCACACATTTTGCGCAATTTCAATCCCTCCATTTTCACTTCTTCCATGCATACCCTTCGGCATTTCCATCGTACATTTCACGTCCATTTTTATAACCTTTCATGAGCAAGAGGATCAAAGGATGGCCCAAATGACAAAAAGAAAAAGAAAAAAGATCAGGTGTTGTGGAACTTACAAGTATTTAGTTCCAACATATTTACTTTTTTATTTCCATTCATGTCTTCGTCTTTTCTAAAAAACTTAACGTTGTTCAATCAAAATCTGTAATCTATATTTCACTCATATGACCTAATCATTAGAAGGGCTCTGTTGTCAATACATATCCCTGCATCATTTGTTTCCTACACTTACTCAAGCCTATAGCTAGAAACAGTGGCTACAACGTTCTACTAGAATAAGGCATTGCAACCACATTGCAACGTTGGAAACTTTTGGATTCTCCCTTTATTTGTTATTGCTCGTTTAAGCATGGAGTACATATAGTAGAAATTCGCCGGGTTAGAATTATGTCACATTTGCAATACAATAAATTAAAAAATAGAAAGTATGTTCCAGACAAAATTTCTCTCTTGTGACCATTTGTTTGATACATTCAATTGTTGATGATTTTTTTTCTATTCCCAACTTCCTTGCAATTGCTTCAAATTAAAACCTTAAAGGGGGGCTGCCAAGTTCTACAAGAAGCTGTAATTGTAAACTATTTTTCACTTCGACGCTAACTTCAGACCTCTCCTTGCATATATATCTCAGGAAATAGTTCCCCTGATTTCTTAGAGAACAAGAATTTTCTCCTTCGTTCGCTAGCCATTATTGTCATGTGGCTATTTAGGGCCTACTTTCACATTTGTCCCCAAACCCGCTTTCCATTCCCTTGAAATCCCCCACCATCAAACCCCTCATCTTAATCACTTTTCCTCTCCCATGGTTTCTCTCCCCCCAGTTCGACTTACCCAATATATCCTCTTTGGCGTTTCCATCATACATTTCACATTTGATTGCTAGTTTTAGTGGAGGCGATAGAAGTGTGCTTGTTTTCCAACCTTCTCCATCTATAGTGGCAACTGCACCTCCCTGCCTTTGTGCACTAGTCTCCCGCTCGCCACTTTGAGAGGTTTAAAACAAGTTACATATATGTACATCCATCATGGTTTCTTATAGCATAGTTGTTGGTTCCCTGTCTCATATGGATGTCAAAGTTGCAGTGCCTCCTTTAACTCATCCTCTTGGTATAGGGTTGCGAGAGTGAGGATGAGATTGGCAATGGGATGGGGAACGGATTGTAGATTAATGTTGTGGCTACAATGTATCATTAGATGAGAATGCAAACGAGGGAACATTTTCAGAGGATGGGCTAGTCCTATCATTTTGTAAGGGCGGTTGGTATTGGTGTGTAACGTAAAATGGTTGACATTCTTGCAAGAGCAGAATTTTTTTTAGGAAGCTCCAAGTGATATCATCAAATTATGATTAAATCTTATGGTGGTTGCACATGTACGTGGGCTCATGGGGCATGCACAATATTTTATTCCAATGAGTTTGTAAAACATGTCGAGCAAACTTGTCGGGTTAACTTTTGTAATCTTCGGTGGAGAAACATGCACTAAATTGATATGTACAACATGGTTTGGGTAGACATGAAACCACGCAATAGGCCATGTGGAGTGGACTTCGACTGAGAAGACTTGCTCAAAGTAGTCGTTTCATTGAAGTTGCCACCTTAGTCGTTTCATTAAAGTTGCCACATTAGATCTTAGAAGCATGCACATGGCATGTGAATGAAGTTGTCACGTTTGATCTTAGAAGCGTGCACATGGCGTGTGAATGAAGTTGCCATGTTCGATCTTAGAAGCGTGCACATGACGTGTGAATGAAGTTGCCACGTTCGATCTTAAAAGCATACACATGGCAAGTGAATTGTTCAATGGATTGCAACGAGGGAAATCATAGATTGGTGTGTTTTTTAATTATTTGGAATTGCATAATTTTGCTTTGTCGGTGCTTCAAATGGCAGTTGAAGATTTGGGAAAAAAAATCTTCGTCCATTCCAATCTACATTTCGATTACATCTCATGGATTGATATGGGGTTCAAGACATCAACATTCATCAAACCATAATAGAAATATGATTTTTGGTAGACATGTACACAAAAAATGGCACCATATTTATGCAAACCCGTCCAAGAATACTTGTAGGTGGATTATACTGAGATGTTATTATTGCAAAAATATCCTTCACAAAGTAAGTGTGGATGTATTTCTATCACATGTTGTAGTTACAAATGTTGTACCATACATATGTATACAAAATGTTTACATATGGACTTGCCCTTTCGAGAAGTTTCAAGACGTCGTTCTCTTTGGCAACAATTTTCCACCCACAAGATTTGAACCCATCTCGAGTCTCTTTTTGCCATATTCTTCTCCACATTGGAAATGTTGAAACCCATTTCAATGATTGGGAAACACGAACTTTCTTTCACTCCACGCTTTACCAAATTTCTTGACCAAATATTGCTCGAAGATGTCTAGCGTTTCTTCTGTCCAGATCAGGAAAAACAAAGTCATTTTTGACCATTTCCTTCCAAACAAGCAAAATGTTGAGCCCCATTTCAATTATTGTGAAAAATCGTCGTGCATCACCAACTTCCTCGATCAAATGAATTATTTTAGATGTGTGCCTACAAAACCTCTTGCAATTCTCTGCCAATAACACATGCACCTCTTCTCCGCAAATAATAACACAAAAGCCCCACTTCCCCGTATCTCTTTCCGTTACCTACAACAAACTCCTTTATTGGTGCTCTGCAATCGTGTTTTCCATCTTTTCATTAATTCTCCTCTTTCACTTTTTTCAAACATTGCACAACATCAACCCAACCCCACCCCCATATATTTTTCACCCTTTTGCTAAAAAAAAATCCTTCCCATTACTCCCTATCGACGTGATTGCTAGTTTAGCTCTATATATATGGGTTTTAATCACCATGGGGCCCTTAGCTTTTACATATGTACCCTAGAAATCTCATTTTTTATATACACGAAAATGAACTAAGTTAGATTTATGGTCCTATACTGCAGTTGAATCCAATGTATACATTTCGTCTTTTCTCTAGTTGTCTTTTTCAGCATTTTATTGGTCAAGGCCCCTCTTGTTCAGAACAAGATGACCCTAAACTTTTAAACCTCACTAGTGGCAACCAATTGTGATCACAAAGGGAATGATGGACATGGAGCAAAACATAAAGAACAAAAAACACTACCATGGGCAAAGACATCACCAGGATAAAACACATGCCAGTTGTGAATTTAACAATATTAGATATTTTATGCAGCAAAACAAAACCAAAGAGCTTAAAACCCTGCATACAATACTCTGACAATTATTAAATCTGCTCTCCATTGCGTTAACATGCTTTCGAGATAAGATTCTGCTGACCATATCAACGTGGTGATAATTGTTGTAAAATATGTGTCCATCCCTTGCTATTCTTTGTCCATGGCATCTCGTAAAAAGACTTTGGTGTGGTACATTTGAAAATTGTAATTAATGGTAGTATTTCCATTCAATGACATTTTAATTATATCACATCAAATCTTCATATATTTCATTAGTTTTCAATTTACTGAGTTATTTCTAATCTACTCCTGTCACCTTATGGGATAATAACGTGTGTATTATTTTCATATCTTTCAATACACAGTAACACTTTCCTTTTAGCTTTTCTATGTCATGCATGTAGTAGCAATTTTTTGTCCTAAGTAAATTAGATAATGGCCTGAATTTTGAGTTCCAAGGTAAATGTGAATATAATGCTTATTTGATTATTACAGTTATGCCTTCCTAAATATAATATATGGTGTGGCTGGCAAAGGCATATTTAATTTGCCTGTGATTTTATTTACTAGTGAGTTTGCATTTGTTTGCTCACTAAAATAATTACCTGATTTCTCCTTTTACAGTGCTACAAATTTATCACCACCCTACCACAAACCATTTAATACATTAAACTGTTAGTGCATATGCCGTCTGTCTAAATCCTGTCTGCAATCTTAGATCAGGTCTTCTTGCTTTATGCTTGTTTATTAACTACAATGCAACTCCTGCATATAATGTAAACTATGACATGGTCATCCCTGCCCTGTGGAATGCTTGTACATGTGGGGGGAAGACTCTGGAAAGCAAGTTTTCGAGTCATGAGCTGACATCAAATGCAGTATAAGCTTCAATTGCAGAAAATTTTGAGTGATCATCAATTGTGTGTATTGGGGTTTAAACACAATTCCAGTAAATATTCTTATCATGTGCTCTTCTCCAGTTCTGCAACAAAGGCTGCATCTCTTAAGGAGTATTTTTGTATACCTCTCCTCCACATCAGCATTTATCTTGTATTTCTTTTGGCTGGCATCTACAGGATGGTCATTCGGTGAAAGAATTCTTGAGCAAAGGTGAGAAATGATATTCAGAACTCACTGAGCTTATTTGGCATCATAGAGAAGCATATGCGCCAAAGGTACAAAAGCCAATCTGTAAAAATTATGAATTCAAATATCATGGAACTGCAAAGTAACAATACTGCTGAAAAAAAATAACACAAACTATTTCATGGTAATGGTTAAAACAAAGCTTATGCAAAGCAGATATGACTACTCACAGATTTGTTATTTTTAATTCACATTCAGATGAAAACACTCGACACAAATCCAATACATGTTCAGATAATTAATGCACACACAAAGCAAAAGCTAAATGTATCGCACAAAACCGTTGAAAACACAAGTCAAGATATCAACACAAAGTTCAATACATAAAAATACAAACGTTTAAATGGAAACGTTTCTAAAGCTACAACCAACATATAGCACAGTGGAGGAAGAAAAGATGCTACTATACATGATAAATAAGAAAAGGCCTCTCAAATATAGACATACAAATTTCATACAAATGGAGTAAAAACTTTCTAAATCTACAAAATATGTATAGCGTGCAAGAGGACGGAAATTCCTATCATATCTAAATAAACAAGAACTGCATTATGAGCACCCAACCTTCCTTTCGCTAGTAATAACCTATGACCATTTCCTTTATTAAAGGATAATATTTCAATGTCCAAAATATTTTTTCTATAAGACGAGCAGAAATGCAAAGTATTTGGCAGAAAACTTGCTGTGATCAAGATGGCATGTTATTGAGAACTAAGAAAAACATGGACAGACATTCCTAATAATGATGACACAATGCAAAATAATATCAATCAGCCACGCATGAACTATATAGTCCATCTACAATGAGTACAGGCCCAAAAGTTGCACATAACTTATAAGCAAAAAGTAGATGTACACCTGTTTCTTGACTAGGTTGGAGATGGCAATCAAATGTGTGAACTGTCCCCCGCCATTCCAGCACATCCTCAAAGCTGAATACAAGACAATGCATTAAACTTAATGTGTCGCGATGTTTTCTACGCAACCAAAATTCTGATTCAAATAATCAATACAACCAGTATTTACCACACAAATTACAGCACTTTTACCTATATGCAGGTTTGAAATTCAAATCCAAATCCCCTGGCAGCCTTCATTGGAAAATATCCATGTTAACCTTAATCCAGAGCAAAGATCAAAAGACATCAAAAGACAGTTCTCCAACTAGATCTTTACAAGGACTCATTAAGCTCACCCTTAAAGGGTAGTCATGACATGTATCCATTGCATAGTTGAGCGATCCATCATTTTAATTATTCAACAGTCTGTTACTCTGAAATAGGTAAAAGGAGTTAACATTGAGGGGGAAAAAATTTTAAATTGTTCGCGTCTGTCAACAATGCCAAACAAGTGCCTGAATATATGAATGCAGTAAATCAGGCTACCTTGATTGTAATAGCATTATTCTGTGTTTCCCACAATGAAGTAATGACTGTTAACACTTGCGCAATATAAGACAAACACTCCACACAGCATGAAAAGAATTGTTATGCATCCCCTTTATAAAATTGAATTGCAAAATACAGCAAAAAAAAAAAATCATAAATTCAAACAGATGATACAAAATCATCTTTAATACCACCACTAAGAAAAACAGAGTGCAAAACCTCAAACGGCTGCACATTCTGCTTCTAAAATTAATGTACTGCATTTCTATGAGACGGTACAAGAACATATGCTCTCCCTGTGACAAAAACATGAAGTACTTCAAAATTGTCTCCAATGTTGAATGGCATCCACCCAAAATATAGATGCAGCCTTCAAGGAAAGTGTTGATTAGCTTAATGTATCCCACCTTTTGCATCTACACCTGAGCAGAAATGAAAAATCTATGATATATGTATCCGTTCAGTGAAGAATATAATATCCCTCATAATATTTCTCATCATGCCCATAAGACTTATTCTGTGAACGTGAATTGCAAAGCATAATAGCATCCATACCCTCTTTATTCGTTGATAATGGTCATGCTGCTAGACCTCAGATCACCAGGCACTTATTACATAGATATTATATGACTCAAAGAAGAGAAGCAGCAAATTGGCTGCACAAATTACACGTCAATTTACCTCAGGCTCATAATATACTCAGAATGATCATCTCTTAACAGAAAAATAATCTTCAGAGTAAGACAACAGTGCAATAATACATGAGCATACCATGCAAACAACAGTACGGAGCATTTCAGTCAGGGCTCTCCACTAATAAAGGAAAAAAGCCGTTCTAAAAGTTGTTGCTTCACTGAATCTGGCACTTGTCGAATATGTGAGTCCTTAACATTGTGCACTAGCACCTTCCTGCATAAAAGGAAAGCAGTACTTTTGTAAACCTTTGTCAAATTAATAGGTAAGATTTCTATGAAACTGCGATATAAAGAAAATATAAAAAACAAAGGTGAAAGTAAACCAATACAATAGCCACAATCTAACCCAAGAAGCGAGTAAATTGGTGTGCTGCTGATAACCTGATCACATCTTCCCACTTACATTGATTCCAAATATTTCATAACAAGCAAAGAATGAAATTCTCAAATCACTCAAAAACACCTTCATACACCAAAATAATTGGATGATATCATGTGTTCCCTACCCTCATTCCCCACACAATCAACCACCACCTACTTTTATTTTCTCGTTCTGTGACCCACGCAATAGCCTTTGCAGCTTTAATATGTACATAGTTGCAGAGGCATGCATAAGTGCACCTACAGGATTGTGGGATCACTCGCAGAAAACTTTTGACTCCCATCTTCACAACATAGTTTGTCAACTCAGAGGCACTGAGGACAGAGATCAAAACGATGAAGACTGGACTGCACCAAAACGTTCCCCCCCCCCTTTCGTACCAGCCCTGAAATGTTTCAGGTACGGATACGGGTACGGAAATGCTGTGGGTACATTGCAGATACGTACCCACAGGTCCTGGGTACGGTCTGGGTACGGATTTCTGTACCCACAAGCAAATACATTTTTGTTTGCATGTAACTCAAAAAAATTAAAAAAATTAAACATTTTAACTTAAAAATAAAGTAACCTAAACCTAACCCAACCCTAAAAGACCCCCCCAAACACCTATTTATACACCCAATCCTTGTACTTTATTCACATATTTATTGTTTGCTATTTTGCTAATTTTGAGCTTGAAGGAGAGAGAGAGGTTGAAGGAGAGAGAGAGAGAGAGAGAGAGGAGAGAGAGAGATTGGATGAAAGAAAAAGAGCTTAAAGGAAAGAGGGAGAGAGCTTGAAGGATAAAGAGAGAAGGAAAAGGATCTGCTACAAGTCTACAAACAACAAGGAAGATTATTTTCAGGTATTTTTTATGCATTCAGACATTCTTTTTTTTTTTAAATCTTTTGATCAATGTTTTGTGTGTGATCAATGATCAATAATCATGAATGATGTGTTTCAAACACGTCATTCAAGATTATTGATCATGATTTATGATCTATTTTGTTTTTAATATTTATGTATTTTAAGTTTTTTAAAATATTAATTAATTTGTTCTTATTTAAAGTTTACTATTGAAGTTCTATTTCAATAAACGTCTACCCTCTGTGTATGCTCTCCACCTCACACCATTTATGGCGAACTTGGTGATCAGAATCAAAGATTGACATGTAGGGCTAACTGTTTAATTTTTTTAATTAGTTATGTATTCATTTTTTTTCATTTTAAAGTTTTAAATTGAATTCGTTATAAATTTAAACGTTTACCCTCTGTGTAAGCTCTCACCTCGCACCATTTATAGCGAATTTGGTGATCAAAATCAGAGATTGAGGGTAGGCCCTAGGGTTTAACTATTGTTTTTAATTAGTAATGTGTTCGTTTACGGTTTTTTATTTTAAAGTTCTAAATTGAATTCATTAAAAAATTTAAACGTCTACCCTTTGTGTATGCTCTCACCTCGCACCATTTATGGCATACTTGGTAATCAAAATCAGAGATTGACGTGTATGGATTAACCAATTAATTGTCTAATTTGTATTTGTTGCTTTTAATTAAATTATTTAGCAATGTTTTAAAAAATATATCTTATTGTAGGTTAAAACAAATTGAACCTACATTCATGGCATCCAGTTCAACTTCAGTGGGGCATGAGGGAGGAAATGTTCCAAGTGGCCCGATAGTGAAAATGGATCCTCATTCTCCTTTAGGAAGGCATGTGGAAGTGTAGAGCTTCTTGTCAGTGGTGGTGTCCGTGTTTGGACATGCCCCCATTGTGCCACCACATTTAAATCCTCATATACCTATTTAAAAGCTCATCTACTTGGGGTATCAAAGACGGGCATTAGAACGTGTAAGGTGGAGAAGAATACAATAGCCATGTACCTAAAAGAGTAAGAGGATGCCAACTTTGAAATAGCAAGAGCTCGCTCTAGAACCATTTCTTTACAACAGAGGACTATGGGAAAACAACCAACACCACCACCATCATTTCATCCTTTCAGTGAGAGTAATGCTGAAATTGTTCCGGTTGATTCCCCTTTTGATGAAGATACCCCATCAAGCAAGAGAACAAAAGGGCCTTTAGAAAAAGCATTTAACATTGAGAAGAGAGAAATTGCAGATGAATTTGTGGCTCGGTGTATATATGCATATGGGCTACCATTCAATGTCTTGAAGTCAGCATATTGGCAGCAGATGGTGAGAGGCATTAATGAGGCACCACAAGGGTATACAAGCCCCAGCTATAAAGAGAAGTGCAACACATACAACATCTCTACAACCAATTAAAGATTCCTGGAATGATTCAGGAGTCTCTATTATCTCAGATGGATGGAAAGACTCCCGAAACAGACCTCTCATCAACATTATTGCAGTAAGCTATAAAGGGGCAATGTTTCTGAAGGCTACTGATTGTGAGGGGAAGTAAAATATGCCCAATTCATTGCAAATACTCTCATTGAGGCTATTGAGTCAGTGGACCGCAGAACATTGTCCAAGTCATCACGGACACCGCAAAAAATTGCAAGACAACATGGTTGATAGTAGAGGGTAGGTATGAGCACATATTTTGGACACCATGTGCAATATACTCCCTGAATCCAATGCTACAGAAAATTGGAAAAAATTACATGGATTGAGAAAATCTACATGGAGTCAAACGAGATTCAGATGTTTGTCACCAACCATCACATGTCTCAAGCCATATTCAGAAGATTATCAAAGTTGGAGTTGTTGAAGGTAAGGGAACAACTCATGAGCCATAACTTATAAGTTTTACTTTTTAAGTTTTTCATTTTAATATTTGATTTTAAATCAATTTCAATTTGTGTTGCTATGGAATTGTTTCCATTCCTTTTTAATAGGTTGTTGAGTCTAGGTTTACCTCTCACATACTCGTCTTAAGACGACTTGTGAAGGTGAGACATGCTTTGAGTAGCATGGTGATTGATAATGTTTGGACTGTTTGGAGGCAAGCAAACACAGAGAGCCCAAAGGATAAAGACATGGATCCTTGATGATGATTGGTGGGCAAAAGTTGAATATTTGTTGATTTTCACGGAGCCTATTCTAAGTATGATTAGATTTGTAGACAAAGATAGTGCTTGCATTGGAGAAATATATGATGGCATTGACTCCATGCTTGAGAAAATCAAAGATATCATACAAATCAAAGAGCAGGACCCTGAGGAAAACTTTTACAATGAAGTTAAAAATTTGGTCATGAAAAGGTGGAACAAAATGACCACCTCATTGCATCTCCTTTGTTATGCCTTAAACCCCAAATATTACAGCAGTGAAGTAGTTGGGTTACCTGGTAAGCAGTGACCATATGATGACCAAGAGGTTGCAAATGGGACAAGGGCAGCATTCAGGAGGTTGTTTCCTAATCCAGCTATATCTAGTGTAGTCCGCAATGAGATGGGGATGTTTGTATCTGAAGGAGGTAGCATGGGAGAGGTAGAGGCTCTTTGTGACAAAGCCGCCTTGAATCCAATCATGTGGTGGATTGTACATGGCCATGATGCCAAGTACCTACGACCTGTTGCAATCAAATTGCTCTCACAGGTATAAAGTTTGTAACTTGTTATTTGATATTTTAATTACCAACTAAGAATTAAAATTCAAAATGATATCACTCTTTTTTTTATATTAATAATACTTTGCTTTTGTGACAAGTGGCTAGTAATTCTTCTGCAGAGCGCAGCTGGAGTACTTATGGCTTCATCCACTCAACCAAACGCACCATGTCGGCATCGAAGAAGGTTGAGGATCTAGTATACATACATTCCAACTTACGCCTTTTAACACATAAGACGTAAGAGTATACTAGTGGTCCTAACAAGCTTTGGTACATCCAACCTGAAACCACGGACTTTGAAGCTTTTGCTGCTTGTTTGTCCAATGTTTCACTACTTGGCATTGATGACGAACTTCCAAGGAGCCCTTCACGAGGGTTCGAAAGTGGAGCTAGTGGGAGTAGAGCCGCAAGTGCCATCCATGAAGATGATTTTGAGGATTATCTAGATGATATGTTCCAAGCTTTTAGACCTAGGAAACTGAAAGTGAAGCAAGTTGAGAACTTGAATGTATTATGTTATTAACTATTATGTTTTGAACATTATGAATCAATACAAACTCAAGTCTCAATTCTCAAAGTATTGGAAAAAAAAATTCGTGTTCTATGAATGATTGTAAGTTGTATGAGTACTAAATTTATTCAAATGCTTCTTTAAATTTATAATTTTATATACATATATATGTATAAAACGTACCCAAAAGCGTACCGTACCCAAAGTTTTTAAAATTTTCCATATCAACGTACCTTACCCGTACCCATACATGTATCCATACCCGTGCCCGTACCGAAACAGTCTAGGTTGAAGACCATATTCAGAAGTTAGCATTTTCTGAGTTAAGTTAAATCTGCAGCATGATGAGATGAAGTGACTTACTGATTGTATATGCTAAGATAAATACAATGAATAGAAATTTCAAAACATTAGCAGCTAGAGATAGAAATCACCATCACCCAGTAGTCTTCTTGGTCATATCATATGCAATCCCGTTATATGAGGAATTTTATGAAGCATGCATACTCAAACTTAGAGTTCAGGGCTCCTAATGTGAACATGGGCATACGGAACATGTAGAGAAGCAGCTCCATCCCATTCACCACAGTATCAACAGAGAAACTTCAAGTACCATAGGATAACTGACTGCCAGCTACCAAAATTGCTCCATGAAGACAACGTAAACGTTACTATACAGCTTTGTACCTAGTTTTAATAGAGAAGCTTACTTTCAAGTCTACTGTACCTAGTTCTTAGCCTTCACCTAAACTATGTCTCTAGGTTCGCTATTGTAATATTTTGCAGTTCTGTTACCAGTAAGTATCATACTATCATAGTACTAGTAATGACTTAATATTTTTCAGGCATTGTGTCTTGTTCCATGTATTTGCCTGTTCGTTGTTATTATCAGCCAGATTATTGTTACTGGACTTTAGGACAAAGCTAAGCAGCACTGGACATTCCAATCTTCATGTATTAGGATGCTCTGATGTCCTCACTTTAGTACTAGTTTTTTAAGTTAACTCAACAATAATCTGGACTTTAGGACAAAGCTAAGCAGCACTGGACATTCCAATCTTCGTGTATTAGGATGCTCTGATGTCCTCGCATTAGTACTAGTTTTTTAAGTTAACTCATGTCAAGTTGGTTTGAAATTTTGAATGTAAAAAAAATTGTTGATTGATTTGAAAGAAGGGGTATGCAGTGTTTCATGGTTGGTAAGATATGATCTCGTTTTAGCTTGCAGAAGCAGCCAGACTAAGAGCTAGCGTTTTTGTATTTGCAAAATGATGCTGTGTTCCAGCTTGAGCAAAAGACAAACATGCAGTTAAAAGCGATGGCAAGTATGCCTACACAGAAATTGCAACCACATGTTACAAAATCACATTGTCGATCAGCTTGATAAGAATACCATTTTGGTGTTTAAGGGGTAGTATGAGTAGTTGCATGGGATTTGAAACTCGAAACATTAGGATTATAGTAGTAATTATTGAAAAAGCAGATGGGAGCAGAAGCTTCAAAAGTAACATATTCGGGCAGAGTGTTGCACATAGCAACACTCAATTGATCCTGGATAATGTTTTGCAAGTTGATGTGAGAATCTGAACTGGCAGTCTTAGCATTTGTAAGCCTTGTAAAGTGACAGATCTTTTAACCTATAATTTAATATAATTTACTTTTATCTGTAAACTAAAATTACTCTTTTACATTACACACACACACACATATCAAACATAAGATATTCCAGGAGAGTGTCCGGATTGGATTCTGGATAATGTTTTGCAGGTTGATTCAGATTCTCACATCAACTTGCAAAACATTATCCACAATCCAACGAGAACACTTTCCCCGAATATATTACTTTTGCTATATATATCAAAAGTAACATATTCGGGGAGTGTTGAGGTTGGATTCTGGATAGTGTTTTGCAAATTTATGTAAGAATCTGAATCGGCAGTCCTAGCACTTGCAAGTCTTGTAAATAGGCAAGACTCTTAACCTATAGTTTAATATAATTTACAATATATATCAACAAATGTGTTAACGAAACTTACTGTTTTACAGAGAGAGAGAGAGAGAGAGTTAGATTTACTTTAAGTTTACATGCAGCTTATTGCATGTCGTTGCAATTTATGTAGGAAAAACTCAAACTTAAGGCTGCTGCAACTAATTTTCATTTTATTTAACTGAAAGATTTCTGAAGATGAACACCAAATGATAGTGTGTGAAGATGGCCCAAAAAGTCATAACAGAATTGGTTAATTTTTTTAGGGAAAACCCATTGCTGATTTCATAGTCACTGCTTATTGTGCAAACATGTCACATTTAAAGGACAAATCCATTACCGTTTTTTCTGTTTATCACCCTCATTGATTGACTGTGAATCACTCCAACAGTGGACAAGGGAAAATGTTAATTAATTTGAACCATAGTTACATAAGTCTCGGGGACTGGGGGATAGGGGTACAAAGGGACAGGGTTTCCGGGACGCAAAAATTTTCCTGAATTTTGGGGACGGCAAGGGCACGACTATTAAAATAATACATAAACATTAATATTTCGATATTTTTAACTTTTTTCAATGACATTTAGGGATTTAAACTGTATTTAATGTATTTTACGTACTTTCAAGATTATAATTGAATGCTCTTGGTAAAAATAACAGTTTTTAATAGTAAAAACATCAGAAAACTTTTGAAATATTTTTAAAAAATTGGGGACGTCCCCTCCAAGTCCCCAATCCCCGAAACGTTCGGGACGTCACCAAAATCTAGGGGACGCGTCCTCGCGTAAGACTGATTTGAACAAAAAACAATAAATGAATCTAGTTCCAACCATACAAATTTTATTCACAGAATTTGAAAAGATTCTCAAGGTTTGGATTTAATTCATCATATTTCAAATTATTTATTTGAAATTTGGAGATCTTTGTGACTTTGTCCCTAACAATGTTTTAAAAATCGGAACCAGACTCAAAACTGGTCAAGGGTTAGACCGGACCGGTTCAAACTTTATGAACCGGTTTACTAAAAAACACATAAAAAATTATATTTTTAATGAAAACAGTATATTTGAAAGATTAGAAACCATGATTCCATCTATTACACACAAAATATGCAAAGTTTGCTCATGTATATACTATATAACATGTAAGAAAGGGATTTATAGCAAAAGTAGGGTTTAGGTCAGCTAAAAAGCTGAACTTTTAATTAAAAAATTATTTTTTACAAAATGAACACCGTATTAGTCCTTTTTCCAACTCGGCCAGTTCAGAGCAAAACCGGAGCGGTTGGACCAGTTAGGTACCGAACCGGCCGATTCCTTATGGAAACCAACATCAACCTGTTTTGCAGTGTGATTTAATTCTTGCATAGATTTAAGTTGATTTTAACGGGGTGATTTCAGAAAATAATTTAATGCCTATAGCGGTCCGAAGATTGTTAAAAAAATTTGATCTATTTTCGGATCACCTGAGGATCCCATTCTCAGCAGTGGTGCAGAATTTGATGATTGATCATTGATGTCATCTAGTTTCTTCTAGAGTTTTGTAACTTGTAGTATGTCATGTATCAATGATTATAGCATGTTGTCTTTTTGGAGTTGTGGACTATGGAGGCCATTTTCGGAATCTCATATATGATATATGTATTGTGTATTAGACTTGGAGTTCGTGCCATTTTTCTATAAACACCTTTCTTACATATGTACAAGAGCAAGCTTTGCATATTTCGTGTGTAATTGTTGGAATCATGGTTTCTAATCTTTAAATATATTGTTTTCATTAAAAATATAAATTTTGTGTTTTTTAGTAAACCGGTTCATAAAGTTTGAATCGGTCTGGTTCCGGTCCGGTCCGGCCCTCGACCAGTTCCGAGTCCGGTTCAGATTTTTAAAACATAGGCATAACATGGCACAATGCAATGTAGATTGCACGGAATGTGTTTATGCGTTATTGCAGAACCTGAAGTTGTACTGACTAGCGTCAAGATTAATCATTCAAATTTTAGTTGCCCTTGACACATTTTGGCGCAATTGACACAATTCAAGAATCTGCTCCACTTTCAGTGAAGGGAGTTATAATGTCTTTTGAGCTCAAGGTATGTATCTTGGCACTATGTCGGAGACACATAATGCAAGGGGTTGTGTACACATGCTCAAAGTGGAGGTTGTGTGGAATATTTATTGGCATTGCATGGGAGGCACGTGGTGCAAGGGTTTAGGCGAGGTTGCACAAGTGACCAAGGCACTCAAGGTAAGAGTGTAAAGTGGCATGGATGCCCCCAAATTAATACCCATTTGGTCTCATCACAAGACATATTCAGATTCAACACAATTCCAACATTTGATTTTTCCAAGGGCATCTTCACAGTTATCGACACAATTAAGGGTATTCATTCATATTCTCCATTCCTATATTTCAACGGTTCACTGATTACGATTTATATAAACATTGATTTATTTGTACATGTTTCCAAGAGCATAGGTTTCCATACCCCTGACACATAAGAGTAGGTGTTAGTCCCAAAATCTTCCCAACCGTTCACTATGGAGAACAAGTGATCTCTCTCTCCCTTTAACTTTTAGTGCACTATTATTCCAATTTTGACTTCAAATTCCAGACGACCAAGGCGATTTCTATGTGTTTACTTGATTGTTTTACTTTGACAAGTATGCACATGCACACACAAATCGAAGTCAGGCATAATGTCGACACCTTATTTTGATATGCAACTAGTCATTTGCTATGGTTCGAGTATATTGTGTGTTTATCGATTATTGGGGCATGTTCTCTGTGTGTGTTTGTTCAATTTTCGACACGTTCCCCTCTATTCTTTCCTATCTCCACTAGTTTTCATCCCTTTTCTCCCATTTTCTCTCTCCTCCCTAGTTTTTCTCTTACCCTACTTTCTTATTTTTTGGCTTTTTTTCCAAAAACATTGTATGTTTTTGGGGTACTTACCAAGCGACGGATATGAGTACCTAACGGTACTGGTACAACATAACGGGTACACCATTTTTCAAAAATATAGAAGGGCACTCAGATATAGAAAATATGTGTGTGTAAATTATAGAGAAAACAAGTATGCCATTTTTCATAAAATTGGAAACGAGTATTTGGAGATGGAAATATATATATAGTTTGCATACTCGTATTCGGAAAATATTCAGCAAACCCCAAAAAAATGACTCGGCAAAAACTTGGCAAGACTCGGCGAATATTCAGGAATATTCGGCAACTTAACAAATACGCAAATTTCTTTAAAAAAACATAAATTTTATGCAAATGAGTCTATAAAATGTTGGAGAGGTGTTTTCTATTAGATTTGAATACAAATACAATACAACATCGCATCATCATACAAATACAACAGCTAGTTGATAAGTGCTATGAATTTATGATGATTGTCATTGAAAAGTATCATTATAAATTTCATTTCTATGCAAGTTACAATATCCAATAATTTACATTTTCCTCTTCCCCATTCTATAAGAAACCTTTAGTATCTTAAAGTACATTGAAAACCTAGAGCTTCTTTGTGTACTCCGATGACTCTCGAAAATTGAAAAAAAAAACTCAAAAGGAACATGAGCTACAAAAAATGTTAGTTACCTGTCAAAACACAAACAACATGATATTCGTGGTGATCGTAGAAATCATTTTCCTCTTCCCCATTCTATAAGAAACCTTTAGTATCTTAAAGTACACTGAAAACCTATAACTTCTTTGTGTACTCCAATGACTCTCGAAAATTGAAAAAAAAAATCGCAAGGAACATGAGCTACAAAAAATGTGAGTGTCATGTCAAAACACAAACAACATGATATTCGCGGTGACCGTAGAAATCATGAAAAGGAACGTAGTGAAGAAAGATTTGTTATAATGACAAATATCTAATGAGAACATACCAGCCAACCAAAATACTTTTTTTAATTTGATAATATATGTGTGTTTTCCTTTGTACAACAGTATAGCCCATTTGCATGATTTCATCTTCTGAAAAGTTGACTCCCATAGTGGTTGTTAACATATTTTGTTTTGACATCTAGGAAAATTAACTCCCAAATGGACATGTGAAAAATTCTTATGCATATCAAAGGAGAAATTGGAAAAATTCTTATGCGGAAAACTCGCAGGGGGAATATTTGCCAATATGCGGTGAGTATTCCCCCGCAAGTTTTCATGGCAAATGTTCGTTTTGGCTGGGTTTTAACAAGTACTCGCTGAGTTTGTTAACTGTGGGGGAGGGTTTGTGCATGTCATACACACGGGCGTGTATTTCAGTGTGTGCAGGTATGCGTGCACGTGGGTGTGCGCACGCGCGTGTGCATTTGTGCGTGTGGGTGTGCATGTTTGTGTGTCTGTCTGTGTGTGGGTGTGTGCATGTGTGTGTGCAGGCACACGTGTCAATTTTAGAGAAAACTTAGACTGCACGAAAACGCCCTAGACCCCCTTGTACCAAGCTGGGTACGTTTTGGGTACAGGTACGCCCTGGGTACGATACCCACAGGCCCTGGGGACATCCAGGGTACGGAAATCTGTACCCGAGTGTAGACACCTAAATATGCTTACACTTAGCATTTCCTCCAATTCAACCAATTGACGACACTTCGTTAATCAACCCTTCTTCGCTTCATTCTCGGATGCCCATTTACGACACCTTCTCATTCGTATTCCTCCTATAATCAACTTATTTGGCTAATATCTCTCTTATTAGCTAGACATTCCTCCTTTCGACCATTTAGAACCTCCCTAGTTTTCTCTAAACCACTTCTATTCACTTCGTAGGCTATCTATCAGTCACAATTGATTATCCAGACCCCTCCCAACTCTCAACAAGTCTCTAATCACTTGCTAATCAAGTTTAACTAGCCTAAATCAAGCTTATCTAAGCCTAAAGCATGTTTATCCTAATCTAATCTAAAAGAGCTTTAGTCCCACATGCACCCAAATTCCAAACTCTCCCAAGTGAAAAACTATAAATAGAAGGGTCACCCCTCCCTCTCAACCTTACAACTTCACTCACAAGTCCTTCTCTCTCACATTTGGAGATATTGGCATTAGACCTCATTTGCATTAGCCAAGCTAATAGGCATTTGATCTTGGCTATCCTCCATTGTTGAAGCTCCTCCATCTTGCATCCATAACTTCATAGTAGGTTAGTAGGAGGGTATCTAACTTGGCCTTGTAACCATTTTAGAGAGACCTCTTCACCTCCATTGAAGCAAACAACAAATCTAATTTGATTGCTCATAGGTTTAACTAGGTTCAATTTATGTTTTAAGTAATCATAGAGTAGTTAGAGATAAAGTGATAGTGTTTTAGTTTAATTCATTATTGTAGAAGTTATCTTGTTTAGCATTCATCTTGATGTTTATGATAGGCTTAGTTAGATCATGGAACTACTTAGCTAGTTTCTTGTTTATTAACATAGATAATCTTCTCATGCATACACCGGGACGTACCCACAGAGTACCCACAGTTTTCCTTTTTTTAAGTGCAAAAAATAAAATAAAATGAGTACCTAGAGAGTACCCACAGTTTTTTTCTTTTTTTTAAGTCCAAAAACATAAATAAAACATGAGGGCTTTGATTGAAATTGAACTTTGGAAAGTTCGTGTGAGATTCAATATTGCCAATAGGCTCTGAAGGGTCGAGAGAGATGAAAAGGACTTCATCTGGTTAACTTACTATTTGGGGGCTTTCTTGTTGCTCCTCATGGGTCTTTTATTCTTCAGTCAATTTGTAAGGCATGGGAACAAGTGAAGCACTTGGTGGTTGGGCAGCCTATCTTCTCTTCATTTGACATTAGGTGCCAAGCCTACAAATCGATTTCGTCGAATCAGAAATATAATGACAAGATCTTTGCCTTAACAAGAGGCTGTTCTGCCCTCCTTTCGTTTGAGAAAGGAACTAAAATATTTCATGACTTCAAATATGTTTTTAGTGTCCAATGATACTTCTAACTCAAGCTTAAGGCATTAATAATGAATTATCAAATCTATAATACAGTCTATGTTATTAACACTATGAATCAATACAAACTCAAGTCTCAATTCTCAAAGTATTGGAAAAAAAAAATTCATGTTCTATGAATGATTTTAAGTTGTACGAGTATTAAATTTCAATAAGTATGCAAATGTTTCTTTAAATTTATAATTTTATATGCATATATATAATTTTGTATAAAACGTACCCAAAAGCGTACCGTACCCGAAGTTTTTAAAAAAAATTCGTTTCAGCATACCGAACCCGTACCCGTATCCATATCCGTGCAGTCTTGGAGAAAACAAAATTATACAGCTCATCATATCCTGAGAATAACATTAATAACTTTTTTAAGTATTAGATGTTGATAAAAGATAAGAGTAATTATATTGATATTTATCTTTAATATCTAATCATATCTAGGGTTGGGGGTAAAATATGTATGACCCTTGTCCTCGGTCCTCAAACTTTTGACGCTTCTTTGTCAACCTTTACCCCCGTTGTGTGTCGGCATGCACTCCAATACGATTCTAACTTAAATTCAAGAAGTTTATAAATATGTCGGTGCATTAGTGCATTTAGGACGATGAATGACAGAGGGAAAAGGAATGATAAAATTCTAAAAGCAAGGAACTCATTTATTAGAGAAGCATATTTTGAGCATTTAGGGAAGAGCATCTAGCATTTGCTTGCTAATTGAACTGCATTGTACTTGGTGTACTGTTTTCCAAACCGTTCAAAATCTTAAGAGGTCTGATAATCATGGAGGGATAACGCAGGCCCCCATTTACTCCCTCCAATTTTTACAGTTTTGCAAGGTGTTGTGATCAAATTAAGGTTCCAAGAAAGGCGAGCAGTTTCCCAATGATCTGCAATAAATTCGGGAAAAGCAGGAGAGGTTTTGGAGTCCAGGAGCAGGTGAACATAGTCGTCCAACACAGATTCAACATTTACTGACATATGCCAGAAACCTATTACGGTTCTGGCAAGAAGGCTACAGTTTCGGCACACTTGCTCTGATTCTGCATATTTTTCTTGGGTTGTTTCACTTTCACCTACCTATCTGGAGCTGCATTGCAATTTCTGTTTGGATGACTCTCTGGAACTGAGACAAAACCAGTATTACTCTTAAAGCCTCATCTTGTCAGTTATTTAATTCTGAAAATATATTATTGTGATATATATTCTGTTTAGATCTGATTGTAGTGTTGTGGTTAGATGTAGTGCATTGTTAATAAAAAACCACTTTCCACATCTACACTAATACAAAAAAACTCCGAAATGGTTTGATTGTTGAAACAAGAAGCGGTCCATAGAAACCCTTCCTCACAAAGTTTCTACAAAAGTGAAAAACCACTTTTCACATCTACACTAATACAAAAAATCTCCGAAATGGTTCGACTGTTGAAACAACAAGCAGTCCATAGAAACCCTTCCTCACAAAGTTTCTATGAAAACGAGACATTTCAAGTCTTGTTCAATGGAGATCAAAACTAACATAAGTTCTATAGGCTGATGAAATTACGAACAGTAATTCATTTAACGTTCATCATGGAGTGATATAAATACAACCCAATCCAAATAAAAGATGCAAACAGATAGGCAACTGATGATCTAGTCAATCTTACTTTATACAGAAATTAGCGTACATGATGAGTTATACACGGTTACATCCTATTATTTCTTATGTCCTTGAGGAAAAACCACACTTGCACGAGCTCAATAGAAAATTGCTACCCTAAGAGACTTCTAATGAATATTGAATCAGGGATTGAAAGAGCAGCAGAACACATCAATGCAAACAGATAGGCAGCTGATGTAGCCAATTTTAATTTAAACAAAAAATAATCTACTTGATGAGGTAGACACGGTTATAGCCTAATATTTCTGATCTCCTTGAGGCAAAACCACAACACCACCAGTTCACTAGACAATTGTTACCCTAAGAACCTTCTAGAAAATAATGGTTCAGTGCTTGAAAGACCCGCAGAATACCACATCAATGCTGCAGTATTCAATTGTTTCGGAGACTATCAGAACACTGACAAAGCATAAAGACAAATAAATAAGATGATATCAAAACTGAACTCAGAGAACACAGTAAAAATGTGATCATTTGTAGCTAGTATCAAGCACCAAAAAATTGATGTGGGGATGGACAAAAAAATTACTACTTTGATATGTGGGAGGTGCTTTTCTGAATTTTTCACATCTCAGAGGGACCATGCACGGAGAAGGTAAATTGTACCAAAGAAAGAATGCAGTATGCACACCTTGTCTCTCAAGAACATGTCATACTATTAAGCAAGCAAGCAATAGATTTTGCTTGATATAAGACTTCCCAAATACTCACGATATTGCATTTAAAATCTAAACAATAACTATCTTTTAGAAACATATCATGAAGGCAATCATTTTCAAGTGGCTAAATGGTTATGCATAAGGAATACTGAAATCTTCCTTCTGCCTTTGGCAAAGACATATATTAGTTCTCGAATGTCACGAGTATAGAAGATATTCCTCAAAAATAAAAGAGTATCAATTCCCAAACAATCAATTCAGGAACTTTAAACTTGTTAATAGCCGCTAACAAAAGCTGGATTTTATGAACAATGCAGGTCACAAATAATTTGTTTTAGTGCATACTTTTTATCAGCATTAGTCCTCAATAAAAGGATCTGATCAACACATGTTCTCTTTGTCACTTGCATGTCATCCCGTACATTATCGCACCAGCCACATGATTGTAAATGTTCTCTTGCTTCCTGGAAAATACTGAATAAGGGAAAGATGTAAATTGTAATTAACATCATAGTGTATATCAAATTACAGTCAAAATCTAGTTCTTCTAGTATATAAACATATTTCAATTTGCAATGAAAATTTTTCAAAAGAAGATTTAAAGATACTTTAAAAACTTATACTAAAAAATAACATTTTCTGGTACGAATTTTCATCCAATAATTACATTAACCTAAATGAGTCACTATCTCCAATTTCAAAGCTTTCGAGTAAAATTAAATGCCAAATGGAAACAAGAAGAAAATAGCAGATCCCTCTTGAAATAGTCCTCAATCATCCAAGTATCTCATAGTTACTGAAGTGGCTACCTCAACAAAATTTATTAATTTTCTTCCCTTGCTTTCTGCTGGCAAGATCAAGGGTCGGAAGCCCCTCCGGGAATCGAGGAACAGAGCCCTTTGTTGTCCACTTGCACTGGTACAGAGCCACCACCGTAGATACTTGAAGCCATCAAATAAGTCGCATGCTCAATGGCTCTTTGTATTCTTCGGAAATGACGGTTCTTATTCTCTCATGAGATGCTCCCACTTCACATTACACATCTATAAATAACTCTCCTATGCTCGAACCAAGTACAAAAAAAAGAGCAGAGTGAAGGGGCGATTGACCTTCATATTCTGAATGCAATTCGTTGGTAAAAGATTTCCCATGCTTTTCAAATTCCATTAAGAGAATCTTCAGTGATTGAATCACAAATCTATAATGCTCTTGTGCCACCAAGCACATCACTAATGCTGCAGGCACAGTTGATACCAGCTGTATAAAAGTTTATATGATCTACAATTGACTAGGGCCTTGCACATTGCATCATTAATAACAGCTCAAACCCTAAATTTTTTTAGTAACATTCCCTGTGCTCTCATGTCAATATGACCAGGATCGCATATCTTTGAAAGGACATAACTCCCAAGACGCTAGGTGCGTACCTCTTGTACCACCTTGGCATAAGATGAATTTGAATATCAATTATACATTGCAGATAAAATTATGTGGGCCGCTGTGGAAATGAAAAGCCATGCATAGAAAAGCATGAGGCCTACCACTAAGAATAGTCAGTTCCCCTGCCAAAGGAAGGTATCAAACAGATGAATTTTATATTCTTCCGAATTTATCTAGCACACATTTACATTGCTCATTCAGGGAAACATCAGGTACTTTCCAAATATCTAATAGACTAACCCAGCTTGCTAATTTTCCACTGATGGGTTAACCAAGACAATATATGCCTTGTGCAATAATGAGGAATAATGTATTTGAATTGCTAGCCATAGCCCTTGCCAAAATCTGGAAAATCAAAAGAAACAGACAAAGAGCACTTAGAGCTGCATTGGAAAAGCAACAAAGATTAAACTTGACCTAGAGATCGCATTTGTCAAGAAAACCCATCAATGATCTGTGTGTGGGATTTCAGTGCTACAAAGGTCATGCTTATGTGTAGAGCAGCATTATTCGGTCCACGTGTTTGGGGTTGTAGACCGGCATATTAGTATTGTCATGGTAAGCAGCATAATTACATGTTCTAGGTTGTAAAGACTGTAGTTAGTTATGTTAAGGTGTTGACAGTCGTGGCAACCGATAACCATAAGTCATTTGTCTTATAAATAGAAGGATATACATCGGGGAAAGGGTGCTTGTATAAGGTCATCCCTGTACTGTGTGAAGTGTATCGAGACTTATCATTTATGAATAAAAGTTGTTGTTCTGACACTTTGCTCTACCATGGTATGTCATGCAATCACTATTTTGTGTATGTTGTTGTTGATAGTCTAGTATCTCGGTAGAAATTAAACACTCTACATTTTGGTGGCATTTCCTTAAAGAACGTTAGGTCAAGTTAAAGTTGGTTCAAAGAGAACCATCTTGAGGCACCCCATTATCTTCTAAAATCTATGTGCCAAACATAACCGTGAAACATGACAAAAGATATTACAAAGATACAAAGAGTTCACAAAGAAGAACAATGCCTATGAGCAATAATTCATGCTAATGACTCCGAACTAAGGCGGAAGAGAGACATAGTCAAGGAGGGGATCAAGAAGTTAAATGGTCTACTCAATTGGTGGAGCAACATGCGAGAAGATAAAGGTTGTGACCCACAGCCGATTTTTTAAAACAAAAAACCATCAAGCAAGGCTAAAGTGTAAAAGGTCATTGAATCCAAACAAATCCAAGTCCAATAAATATTCAAAGAATAAATCCTTCTCCTAGAGAGCATACACCACCTAAGGTATGTTCTCCTTGAGCATTTAGATAGGCATGTTATCCGGTGTGTCATAACTACTTTCACTCTCCTCTTATCGCATGTATCTCTCTATTATCTTATCTCACTCCACTGTTTTCACCTTGCGACACATAGTTTTCTTCTCCTCTTGTTGTACTTAGATATGCTTATCATATTTTTTCATTCAACATGTTAATATGGTACTAACATCTAATGTTTCCTCTTATAGATATATCCTAGGTAGCGGTACGTGCCCTAGGGCCTGAAGGTATGGGTCCGGTTTGTTGCAGGTTCAGGGTACGGGTCCGGTTCGCAGGGGGTACGGGCAAGGTTCTTCCTGCAGGGTCTGGGTACAGCGGGTACGTTTGTGGGCGTACCCGGGCCCTGCAGGAAGAACCCTGCCCGTACCCAACCGTACCCGCCATGTTTTGGACGTTTTTTTTTTTTTTAAATTTGTTTTTTGGTCAAAAAAATGTCAAACCGACTTTTTAAACAATAAATTATTCTTTTAAACCCTAATCTGTGCCCCCAAACTCTATAACAACAAGTCATTTACCTCACATTTGCATTCTTGCCTCTTATTTGCATACTTGACTCTCACCTTCAATTTTTCCACTATTTTCAATTGCTTAGGGTTGATTTCAAGTGCCATATAGTTGAAGTAGCTTGCAATAAGTGCCAAGGAGTTCAAGGAGCTTGCATTATTGGTGTTGGGTGTATTGAGGTAAGTATTTTGTGATTTTTTTAAAGTGTTTTAGTTTGTATTTAATATTTTATTATTTTTTAGTTGTTTGTTTTAACTTTTTTGTTATTGTTTTAAGCTTCATTTTTCTACATTTGATTTCATTTAAATTTTAATTTTAAAGTTTCAACATTTTCTCAAGACTAAATTTCTTTTCTTTTTTTTTTTAAATGCATTGTGCAGTTAAAAACTTAAAATGGCTGCAAGTTCTAGTTTTGTGGGTCAAGGTAGTAAAGGTGTCCTTAACATAAGTGATCCATCCTCCCCCCTTTGGAGCCATGTCAAACAACTAGAACAATTACCAGGTGGAGGGGGCTTTGTTTGGGTTTGCTCACAATGTAATATGCAATTTAAGAGCTCCTACAGTCGGGTGAAAGCCCATTTGTGTGGGGCTATTGGCCACGGAATTAGAACATGTGGAGGGTTGGATGGAAAGGGGTTGTCACATGCAAAGACCCTTGCATAAATCAAAGAGCAGGAGGAAGCAGATGCAGCAGTTGCATTAAAATCCAATCATCCTATGGCAAGAAAAGGAAGATCACATAGCATTAGCAAGCCACATGTTTCTCCTTTTGTTGATGTTGTGGCCCCAGATCACCCATTTTTGTCTACACCTATTGCAACTGGAGGGGAAGAGGATTCACCTCTTTCTCACAAAAGAAAAAAAAATGTAGGCCCATTGGAAAGGGCATTCCAGAATGAAAGCAGGGACATAGCTAATCAAAGTGTTGGACGCTTTATTTATGCATGTGGTGTCCCATTTAATGTTGTTAGATCACCATATTGGCAAGATATGGTGAGATGTATTAATGAAGCCCCTAAAGGGTATATTAGCCCAGCGTATGAAAAGGTGCACACCACCTTATTGTCAAAAGAAAGAAAAAAAGTTGAAGACTCATTGTTACCCATCAAGAATCAATGGCTCGAAACAAAAGTGTCCATCGTTTCTGACGGATGGAAAGATACAGCAAATAGGCCATTAATCAATGTGGTTGTCGTGTGTCCTAAAGGGGCAATGTTTCTCAGGGCTATTGATTGTGAGGGGCAAGTGAAGGATGCCCAATTCATTGCCAACATCCTCATAGAATCTATTGAGGCGGTAGGGCCTCAAAATGTTGTCCAAGTTGTAACGGACAATGCAAAAAATTGTAGAGCTGCAGGGTTGTTGGTTGAGGCACGGTATGGACACATATTCTAGACACCTTTTGCGGTTCATTCCCTCCACTTAATGTTACAAAAATTGGGCACAAAAATTGCTTGGATCAAACAAGTATATGAGGAGGCAAATGATATTCAAATGTTCGTCAACAACCACCACATATCCCAAGCCATCGTTCGTAAATTCTCGACATTGCAGCTATTGAAGGTAACCCATAACATTCTAATTTTTCTTTAATTTTTTAAAATAATTATTAGTTTTTAAAATTCATTTTTATAAATTCATTAAATTAATTTTATAAGTTTGTAATTTGTATAATTTTGAATGTTTTAAATTTACTTGTCTTAATTTTTTTTCTTTTGATTTCTTATTAGGTTGTTGAGACTCGATTTGCCTCGCACACGCTCGTCTTGAGACGGCTTGTGAAGGTGCGGGAGGCATTGAGTGGCATGGTTATCAGTGACCTTTGGAGTATATGGAGGCAAGCAAACAGTGAGAGGGCTAGAAATGTGAAATTGTTGATCCTGGATGAAGCATGGTGGGATCGTGTGGATTACTTGCTTAGTTTTATTGAGCCCATCGTGAGTATGTTGAGATTTGTTGATATGGATCATCCATGCATGGGTGAGATTTATGATGGAATTGACTCATGATTGAGTCAATTAAGACCATCATAAATGCCAAAGAGCAAGATCCTACAGAGACCTTCTTCAAAGAAGTGCAGTCACATCTCAATGAAAGGTGGAACAAAATGACTACTCCATTGCATCTTCTTGCTTTTGCCTTGACTCCAAAATACTATAGCGCAGAGATCTTTTCTTTGCCTAAGAGGGTCCCACCATATAGGGATGTTGAAGTTAGTGAGGGGTATAAGGCGGCATTTGCTAGAATCTTCCCAAATCCAGAAGTAGAAGACATGGTTAGAGGTGAGTTTGTGAATTTCATATCCTCTAGGGATCACTCCATTAGCGCTCTTCGTGACAAATACAGGATGGATGATTATTCGTGGTGGTACCTCCATGGACAAGTATACACCTACCTCGTGCCACTTGCAATAAAAATTTTATCACAAGTAAGATTTTAATTTTTTTAATTTCTTAACTCTTTCTTTTTTACTTTTATAAATTTAAAATTTTAATTTTGCATTGACTTTGCGGCTTGTCTCAATAGGTTGCGAGTTCTTCTTCAACTGAGAGGAATTGGGGTACATATTCATTTATCCACTCGGTTAACCGCAACAAGTTGGGAGCAAAAAAGGCGGAGGATTTGGTCTTTGTGCATTCTAACCTGCGCCTTCTATCACATAAGAAGGATGAGTATAGGAAAGGGCCAACAAAGTGTTGGGATATAGACCTAGAGACTCCAAACTTGGATGTTCCCATTGCCCAACTTTCATTGCTAGACCCGGACCTAGATAGTACTTTGCATGAGCTACAAAGTGGGGCTAGCAGGAGCGGCATTGCTGATAGTTCTGGTTGTACTCCTGGTGCTTGTGGTTTTAATGATCCACGTGATGGTAGTGATGCTCTCGTTGAAGACATTGGAGAAGATGCAGAGCCATTAGACTCTTACTAATTAGAATGTTGATGTATCTTCATTTTTGTGTTTACAATGTTACATAATACATTATAACATTTTGATTTGAACAATGTACTGCTTATAAGTTTGAACAATGAATTATCAATATGTTTTAACTTTTGTCGCTATTTCACCTATGTATATTTCAGATTTGTTTAATCTATGCATGTGTAAGGCTGGAATTTTGCTTATCTTGTTACTTTTCAAAATATCTTTAATATTTTATATGTATATTGTATTGCCGTACCCAAGTGCCGTACCCAGGCCCCCAAAAAAATTGTCGTACCAGCATACCGGATCCTCGTACCCGTACCTGTACCGTACCCACATACCGGCTACCTAGGATATATCATATGTCCTTATGTTTTATCCTTGTGCTTTTCAGCTTTATCTTATATATTTATAGGACTGTTATTTTGGTTGAGCCCTCAAATCCCTTCTAGCACCTTACATCCTTTGCTATCCTTACTAGTCGGTTAGTCTGATGTTCTCACCTACCCCATTGTATTCAACATTCACATGCCTACTAGTTTGGTTGAGCATTAGCATCCTAGCTACCACCTTACATCCTATTCGATCCTATATCTTATTTACAGGTCGGATAGTCTGACATTCTCAACTACCCCTTTACATCCCATATTTATAGATTTGTTTGTCCGGTTGATACCTTTTCCCGGCTAACACCTTACATCCTACCGTATCTTACCAATAGGATTATTAGTTCAGTCGATACCTTTTCTTGACTAGCATTGTCTACCGTGGGATAACATTTTTATATCCTACTTTCACCTACCTTTCAATTTTTTGACGCTATCATGCATTTTTATTTAGTGGATATTACAACCTATTTCATGATCCAGATTATTATCCCTCTTGGCTATCAATTTGTTAGATTGCATGATAAGATATTTAGGCCCTCATCACAAGCACCCATCCCTTATGATTACCCACTTTTACCTTTGGTTCCCTGCCTTCGCTAGGTGTCCTCTTAAAAAGGAATATCAATGGTTGAGAGTGTCATTTGTCACCTTGAGCAAATTGTGTTTCTTGTAGCTCAACTCTTGCAGTCTATCTACTTGACTCTCATCCACATTTTACCCTCTCTTATGACATAAGTATCAAATCTATCCACCATTATATCACCCATTTTTACATCATGTTTGGGGCAACCAAAGCAATAGCTCACAATCTACCATTTATATCACACTTCTTATCAAACCCACCAAGTTCATTATCGAGATAGCCCCCTTTTCTAAGCTACAATTCTAGGAGTGTCTAAGAATCATGGTTTAGGTTAGAATAGAGTAGCATAATCTTAATCTATTGCATTATTATTAATAAATCCTTAACTTACAATCTACCCTTTGGCCTTTACAACCTATTGATCATTAGAACCCATGTTAACAACCCTAGCATAATTATACAATCAATCTACAATTAGGATACTAATAAGACACCACCCACCATCTTGGACTTAAGCTTCGAAACCCTACAACCTTGATAGAGTGTGGACTATCATCTTCTAAATCCATGGCTTTAGCACCACATAACCCTCTTGTGTGTGGCCTTAGAATGGTATCTACATAATTGAGAAGTGAAAGAGGGTATTCTATTAAACCATTTTTAGCTTGCACTCATTGGACATGCAAGCTGAGTCACAAGGTTCGAGTTCACATTCATGTTCAATGAGGATAAAGTTTGGTTAAAGTTCATTAAGGGATAAAGTTCGAGAAAAAAAAAACATCTTTAAGTTCGATTAAAGAACATTCTTTTTCTATCATTTTGTTTTGAAAAAAATGCATAAATATGTCAGAGGGGCAAAGTGGAGAGAGCATTCTATCCACTACTTTCAGTCAATATATGTATATACATACATTTGTAAAATAATGCAAAAGCACGTCAAAAACTTCCCATGTAAAAATAAGGGATAAAGTTCAAGTTCGAGTTCATGTTCGGAAAGAATAAAGTTCGTGGAAATTCGAACTTATTCGATAAAATTCAAAGAACCTTGTGACATAGCATGCGAGTAATCACTACTATCTATAATGTGGTTGCTCTCGTTTCCCTAAGGGTTGAACACCATACATATATACATATATACATACATGATTACAAGCAAGTGGTTACAACAGAGGATGGTTACAGGAAGGAATGATTTACGAAACAATTCCTCTTCCACACCAAGTGACGGTTGGTCTTGCAATGCACTGTGTGTTAACAAATGCTCAGACGTGGCACAAACATGGAGAGCGCCACCTGACATGTTGTGTGGCAGCAGGAGGTTAACATGTGAACATTGGATTGAAGGATCCTACACAAGACTTTGCAACGCCCCAAAGTGTTACGAGGCACTATAAGATGTGCGGTACTGCGAGTATTGTGAGGTTAATGCGCGGGTTACATGTGAGTGTATGATGCACCACACAAAGGTATTGTGAAGCTTGGCGTAGGGGCCAAATTGAAGGACATTCTATGAGTCACAATTAAGTTGCGCACAATGGTGCAAACTGTTGCACTAATGAAGTACCGCAAGTCCATGCGTGTGTCGCAAGATACTGCAAGACTTAGGGATAAGGGGCACAGATTCCCAAGGAGTGTGGAGACTTGGGCGGCTATGAGGTTTCCTTCGGAGTTGTGCATGGATTAATTCCAATCCTGGCAAATGACTGAAACCCCTTGCTTAGGCCTTCTCTAAGATGTTGGACCTTTGGAGATGCATCTTTACTTATTTGCTCATCTTTGATGCATGCAACCTTTTCGACGAGGTGACAAGACACGAACACACACACAGAAGGTGCACTATGTTTTTGGTTGATGCAAAATTGCTTGTGAACCCGAATGCTCATGCATCACTTGGATGGTGAGTTGGCATTTCACAATTGGCGGTGCCACTTTGCACCCACTAATTAGATCCATGTGTATACATTCAGATGTATGAATGGCATGTAATTTATTTTTGAATAAATATTTCCCAAAAAGGGGTTGAGTTGGCTTAAATGTGTCTGAGTGTTACTGCAAACCAAATTTTTGCTATTCATACATTTTTGCCTTGTCAAATTTCCAGCATATCACATCAAGACAGGTATCAACAAAGTAAAGAAACAAGTGCACAATTAGCAAAGAGGATTTGCACAATCAAGGGATTTGGAAATGACAAGTGGCGAAATCAGGTGTTTTTCCCACCAAATCTTAAATTTGAATTTTCTTGTTATTTATAAATTTGAATTTTCAAAATTTGTACCTTTCAAGGGGGTAGTTGGAATTAACTTCAAAAGGCCATAACATTTTTACTTGAGAAGATTGAGGATTACCTAGTTTATATTAAGCAAGTGTTTCAGTTTGAGGGTTGTGGCAAGGAATACAAGAAAGATGGTGAGATTATTTATACCATCCTGGATAACCTGAAGATTTCATATGATGTATTTCTTTCCACATAATATTCTCAAAGAGTTGCGATGAGGGAACAAGGCAAGAGCATGTCCTTTGCAAGTTTATACTCCCAATTGACTATTTAGCAAGAAACGCTCGTCAAGATTCACATTATCGGTTCGAAGCAATAGTCACATTGGACTAGAGGATAGGGAAATTTGTCTTCCGAGGTGGAAGAAGACAATGGTGAAGATGAGAACAATAGAGGTTCTCAAGATTGTGATCACAAGCATAGTCACAAAGATAGAAGGAAGAAAGAATGCACTTATTGAGGCAAGCTAGGACATGTGGAGCGTTCCCGCTTGACAAAGATGTAGGGCCTCAACGTAAGGAGATCAAGGATCCCAAATAGTGTCAACACAAGCCAGGTGGTAACGGTACAAGTAATGCTCTTGTTGTGCATACTTTTTCATTTCATACACCCCTTACAACTATGATTCTATCGTGGATTCGAGATATACTCATCACATGGAAAAGGATGGTAGTTTGTTTCAATAGCAAATGATTATATTCTTCCAATTGTCAATAATGGTAATGTTATGCTACAGGATGGCATGATTAGGACAATGTACCCTATACAAGATTTCATTGTGAATTTGTTATACACTTATCAACTAACCCAATGGGAAAAGAAAGTTGAGTTTTTCCCTAGTAAGTTTGCTACAAAAAATAGCAAAAATAAGTTTCAGCCCATTGGTTTACTTGATAAAAAGGCAAAATCTTACAAGTTTACGGACTTTGGTGATGCTTCAAAGCATCATAGGAGTTATATCACTACTCCAATTGAGAATGTACGAAAGTGCGAGAATACATCTCCTTAGGTTATTGATGCAAACAAGAGAGAGACACCTAGCAATAGTCTCTCCTCCTATTGTTGGTATGGTATCCTGGATTATGGCATGATTAGAAATGTGTACCCTATAGAAGATTCGAGTGTAAAGTTATTACTTGTTTATAAGCTAAGCCAGTAGGAAAAGAAAGTTGAGTTTTGCCCTAATAAGTTTGTTGTGCAAGATGGCAAAACTATGTTTTAGTTGGTTGTTGGTTTACTTGATAAGGAGGCAAAACCTTACAAGTTTACCGATGTTCATGATGCTCAAAGCATCTTAGGAATTATACGACTGCCCCATTTGAGAATGCACAAAAGTGTAAGAATACTTCTACTTAAGTTATTGATATGGACAAAAGGGAGCAACGCATAGCAACATTCTCCCTAAATCTTGCGAGTTATGAGATTCTTTAAGAAAATAATGAGGATTTTCCAATAGATTTTGCATCAATTGCGGCTTCATATGAGAGAATCGGGTGGCAAGCCCATTGTGCCATAAATTGTAGTTCTAACACATGATTATATTCCTACTTCTATTGAGATCCTTGAAGAAGTTAAGATAGGGGGATAGAGCATTGTGGATCCACATTCAGATTTCTATTCTGACTAGGGCATTGGACATTTGCTTGGAAGCAGAAGATAAAGACAATTGGTAGAAGATGATGGGCTCTTTAATGCTTTTGATGGAGAGATGGTCTAGTGTGAATGAGCCATTACATATTATGTTAATTTCATCTTTGTTTTTGAGAGTTGATTCAAATCACTATGGGAGATCTTTTGTTCCGAGGGGACTACCTTCACTCTTCTATCAGACATTTATCCAAAGAGAATTTTCTTCAGTTACCTATGAGAGTAAGGCCACTACGTATTTACTTGGTGATGCCTTCAGGAATCTAAGGTCTGAATCATAGGATATTCTTTGTATGGCATCATCTTCGCATATGATTTTCATGTTTTAGGCATATGACTTCCAAGGCTGCGAGTTTTGGAGAGTGTACGCAGAGTTCGTAGGTTATAGAAATGGACTTAGTGTTCATATTCACATGAACTTTCAACATTTGATCATCATAAACATTTGAGTAGATTTTCGGCATCATATTCTTGTATCTTTGAGAGCATGATGTTTAGGGGAGATGATTCTACCACATTGTTTCAACATATGATTGTTTGTATCACACTGAGATGGGATTTGACTACAATCACTTAATGGACATGATTTCCATTCTTCGTAGACCACAGCGGACGCTAGATTTCAGATTTTTGTGGATTGATGAGGAGTTCACCAAATATTTGAAGGTGCTCAAATTATTCAGAATTTTGAAGACTGACAAGAAGTTAACCAAGCACAACCACTTGTTGGTCCATATACCCATTTTTTATCGCAGTCTAGCCCTTTGTGACCCCATATGTCCTTAGAAGGTTTCCAATGCAAAGGAAAGCCAAGATATGTCATAGGTAAACTACCTTCTTGGAATTGCAATATCTGAAGAGTCCCTTATGTTTGACTATGTTTGTAGAAATGACATTAGATTTGTGATTGCTTATCGATTGGCTTGATGTCAATTGATACCATAGTTACCTAAGTAACGGGTACAAGGGGACGGGACGGCAAAAAATTTCCCAAATTTTGGGGACAGCGGTGGGACGGCTATAAATATAATACATAAAAATTAATATTTCAATATTTTAACTTTTTCAATGACATTTTGGGATTTAAACTGTATTTAATGTATTTTAGATACTTTCAAGATTATAATTGAATGTTCTTTGTAAAAATAACAGGTTTTAAAAAGTAAAAACATCAAAAAACTTTTGAAAATTTACAAAAAATTGGGGACCTCCCCTCCAAGTCCCCAAGTCTCTGAAACGTTCAGGACGTCCGGGACGTCACCACTATCTAGGGGACGCATCCCCGCATAACACTGATTGATACATATTGACGAATGAGCGTACTCATGTTTTTTCCCATGGCATCAAAAAAACGAACAATGGGGTGTCGTCTGTAAAAAAAAATTGGTGTACATGGGTCCGCTCTCAATAGTCGGAAGCCTAAATTTTACCTCTTACTTTCTTTGTAGCAATGTGTCTCATTAGGAAATCTCCTATTATTATAAATAGGTAAGGGCTCAAAGGATCTCCTTGTCGAAGTTCTCTAGTAGACTTGAAGAGTGGTCCCCTTTTCCCATTGACAAAGACTTGTACCCAGCAAATACTCTGCAAATCAAAAAATAATTGACTCGGCAAACTTAAAAAATACTTGAATTTCTTTTAAAAACATAAATTTTATACAAAATGTGTCAAATGAGTACTGGCGAGTATTGACAAGTACTCTCGGAAAACTTACCAAAATCTGGGACTAGCAGACTCATGAGTATAAGTCAAAAAAACTTGCCCCATTTAAATTTCAGTGATTACTTGCAGACTCAGCGAATACTCGCTGAGTATGTAAAATATGGGTGATACAGCTTCCAATCCTGGAAACCACCTGTGACCTCAAACCAAATGCTTTGAGCATCTGAAATAGTAGCGCCCATTTTCCTTTGTCAAAAGTCTTCTACATATCCAATTTAATCATGATCCCCAATCTGTTGTTCATAATACGTATACCCAAGACAAATAAGATCTTAGTAGGTAGAGGTTTTTAGTCCATTGGCAAAGAGTTTGGAGGGATTTTTTAAGACAAACTGCATAGACCAATCAGTCTATATTGGTTCAACTGGTCACCGGATGCCTTTTTTGGAATCAAGACTAGCTCTGTAGCGTTCACGCCCATTAGGGATTTTTTTTTTTTGCATGGACTCCTCTATGAGAGCCATAAGCTCCACTTTTGAGATCCCATAAAGTTTGATAAAAGAGTAAGGCCTGGTGCTTCTCGTTTTGGAAGGAGCATATATTTGTCTTTTTAACTCATCTTCTATGACAGGGCTGATGAGGTTTACATTTTCCTCCTCTTTGATCAGTTAGGGAATTGTTTTTTAGGAGAGAAGTTTAAGCTCATTCCTGCTCCTGGTGTCAACATGGTCAAAAATATCATCCTTGGTTGTGATATATGAATGTTGACTTGTTTTGAGGTGATGTATGGCATTGATGTGTTAATGAGAATAGACTTCTAGAAGAGTTTTTGTGTTTCAGTCATCTTGTTGAATTTGTGTTCCCTTGGACCTTTTCCTCTAGTAGCTGCCCTCCTCTTGAGACACTGATGGATCATGGGTTAATTGTTGTTCTTGGGATGACAGTATTTTTTGTTACTCCTGACTCCCTTCTTTTCTTTTCTTTTCTTTTTCTCCAATCTTTGTTGTGCTTCTTGTGATAGAGCAATAACATTACCAGAGATGTTGATTTGAATACCGCATGTCCCTGTATGTAGCTAACTTTCTTCCGCCAATTCTCTACATGACGAGAGAATTATGGGTGTATAGACCACATGGTTTTAAATCCGAATTGCTTTCTTTGTTATACCGAAGCTTTGGAGTTTGAATTCCCACTGTATTGGCCAGTGGTGTGGGTGGGGTCTCTCACATGTGAGTGGATAGTGTCTCCCATATAGCCAATCATTTGTGATGATAATGCTATCTAACTTTTAAGCAATGTATTTTATTTCTTTAACTTCTATTACACCACGTAAAAGGATATTGGAAAAAATCTAAATCCACCATGGCAGATTGTGCCAAGAAGTGATTAAAGGCTTCAGCAGTTTTATGGTTGAATCTCACCCCCTTTATTTCTTCTACAAATGAGAACTAGAGATCCAATGCAGAATCTGATTGATGTATGCGATTCTATTTACTCCCATAACACCAAATACATACATTGCAAACACAAACGTCCTGGAATTGATGAGAAAAAAAGTAGGCTGTCATGGTCCATGGGTAAAAAGCATGGATTCGATGGACATACCTGGAACTGGAAGGATCCCAATGCATCATTGTTTATGGATTGGGTAAATAGCAGCTGTTTGGAGTCCTCATAATCCATTGAATTTAGGCTTTCTAAGAGTAAAAGCTCTTGTGGTTTCCTACGTGAGAATCATATCCACCCTATCTGTTTTGGCTTTGTTCTTCAGAAATCGGCATTTATTGGGGGTGCAAATATTTCTTACATTCCAATAAACCATCCATATCACCATGATAGTGTGTTCTCAATTGGATTTGTGTCCATCTCTTTGCTTGTGGTTAAGGTGATTGATTCCCATATTAGTGTTAGGTTGTGGAGCTAAATAGCTTCACTGGAGCATGCATTAAAAAGTGACTGGAAAACACAGTAACCGTCATCGGTTAGGAGAGACCGCCATCGGTCACCTACGACAAGCATCGGTCAGGAAAGGAGGAACCGACAGCAGTTAAGGCTAACCGACATCGGTTACCTGTGCGGGAGTGTTTTAATTAACTCTCCGGAATTAGATCTATTTTTACCATTAAAGCATATCTATTGATTGTAATTGCTTGGCTAAGTGCCCTAAGTTTATATACGCCTATATAAGCATGAAAGCTAGGGTTTAGAAATAGAATTAAGAAAAGAATTGAATTAGATCCTTGATTCTCCTAGATTGAGAGGATGAAGAAGAAGAGAAAGAAAGAACAGGTTACATGAAGACAGAGTCTCCATGGAAAGGAGTTGGACAGAAGGAAATAGCAGGTACATCTGAATGGTGAGAAGAGGGTACCATCTTCTACTGTATTTTCTTTGTATAGTTATTGTCTCATTGTAATGGCTTGCATAGTATGCAAAGCACATAGAGTTTTTTCTTGTAGATCCACATGTTGGTGAGATCTTGTATTATAGATCCATGTAGATCTAGTCTTGTATTGTAGATCCATGAGATCATATTGTATTGTTGATCCATGTAGATCTAGATATTGTAGAGGAGGTTGTCTTCATGTTTGCACAAGTTATGCATGCAGTGATGGAGAGACAAACTTACTTCTTGGTGCACAGTTATAGTTGCACACATAGTAGACCGATGTGAGAGGTCTTGTTTGCAGATCCACAGAGAGCTTGGTAGCAGTTCAGAGATGCGGTAGTTCCTGATTATGTGAGATCTGCTGGTGGTGTTTGGAGGCATAGTTGTAGTGCACTCATGGAGATTCGTTTAGAGATCTGGAGGAGAGGAGATACTCTTGGAGAGATGCATTATACTCTTGTATTGAAGAGTTGGTTTGTACTCTTGTTGTATTATATATATGAGATCTCTATCTTTGGTGGACGTAGCCCACATTGGGTGAACCATGGTACATGTTGTGTTATGTGTGTGTACTTTGTCTTGATTTGGATTATTCTAGTCTATACTTCCACTGCTGTAGATTTTGGGGAATTGTTTAGATCTTGTGTGCATGATTTTGTTTGTTATTAAATCATAGCACTATTCCGCAGTCCCGAATTCCAAACAATCAGCTTGCTTTTCCCTTTTGATTTGCTTGGGCTAGCATCAAAGTAGTTGCCAATTGGGTCCTCTAATGGCTATTTTTAACACTCAAATTCAACAGAGGAACAACAGGCATCAGAACTTCGAGAAAGTATTTATTGGGATGTTTTTCTTCTACGCCAGTTTCCATATCTAAGAGAGCAGCAAAGGAATTAGAAATACTGGTCTAAGTTTTTGGCCAGAGATTAGTTAAAAATGCATTGTCCTACAGCTTGTGGTGGAGCTGTGCTTACCTTGATGTCCTCTTAGTCTTGGTCTAGATGAATAAGGATTTCCACATTTGAGCCATCAAGGAGTGGTTCGTAAGGGAAACCCCAGGCCAAATATCCGTGCTTGTGGCAAGATCTACATCTAAAGAGAATCTTATCATAGTCCACTGGCTGCTCCCATTCAACTCTTTCCAGATCTAGCAGTATTATTTCCAAGAGTTGCTTTTCCAGTTTATATTGACATAAATCTTGGCATAGCTGAGAACTACTGGGTGTTAAGCATAGCTTCCAAGAGACGGGGACAAATAAGAGGAGACGGACAGGTATACCATTTTTCATAAAGTAGCCTAAGAAAAATATTGATAATGATTTGAAGTAAGAATATTAGATGTCAACAAAAGACAAGTAATTATATTGATATTTATCTTTGGTATCTCATCATATCTATGGTCAAAGTACCAAATATAATTTAAACAGAAAAACACTGAAATGCAAGTCTCGGTAACGAGTACCACTCGTTGAGATGCGTCCCTGGTGGGAGCAGACGAGTCTTCATATAACATTAGTCTTGAGTGAATTAAAAGACAGTTATATACTCCCCAGTAGCTCCCCCTATCATCCTCAAGGAGTAATCTTCCCAATATTTGCTTGGAAGTAGTGAAGTCCTAACCCAAACCAGAACGGTACTTGGGAGGCCTCAAGGGATTGAAAATTGGAGATGTTTCATGAACAGCCCTAACTAAACTAGGAGCCTCCTTGAATAGCCTAATCTTTCACTTGTTTTGTGAAAACATTACCATGAAATAACCTTTCAGCATCATGAGTAGGTTTATTGAGACCATGTGCTTCCAATTTTCTTGCACCCATAACCTCAAAGTTTTGAGCCTTGGAAAGGCTTTAATAAATCAATAAATCATGGCTTGTTAGTTAAGAAGAACATAACTTATTTTCTTTCTTCCTTGGAGAACTGAATCATAGATGGAGTTTCCATCCATGGGTTACAATCACTCCTTTTTAGAAGGGAAAGAGGGCCTAATGAATGTTTTCTTAGCATGGTGTTGAATGAACTGTTTCAAATTCTACTTGCAAGTCCGGTTTGTTTGTGAGGTTGAGAGGAGGCCATGGAATCCTCAACATACTTGTCCTTGGGCTGGTCAGTCATTGGTTAATAATGGAGAGAGATTGGTGGTTTTGAATGGAGGTTGGGTGCTGGATAGTAGGTATGAGAGGCATGAACATGGGAAGGGGTAGTTGAGATCTCTTTTAGACCAAACCTTAACCTAATAAAGTTTGCAAACTCAAATATGAATCAAGAGATGATTGTTGCTTGAATCGGGATTATGCCTAGAAACAACTTATTACAACTTCTAACTACCTTCTATACAAGCCATGGGCTATAGAAATTGAGATAACAAACAAAATACCATATATGCAAACATTATTTCCAAAAACAGAGGACAGCCTGGAAGATGCATTCCCGAAAATAGAAATCAGAATTAAAAAACAAAGCATTCTGGGATGAAAATATTGAAAGAAAAGCCAAGTCATTTCTTACATTTCTTTGAACTTATCAACCTCGGAGAGTTTTTCAACCCCATTGGATTCACTCTTTGTTCTAGACCCAACATTATGTTTTAACACACAATTTGCCTGTTCGGTGTGACCATTCCCAATATATATGTTTTCCTGTTCTTCTCTTCGTCTCTTGGAGACTCTTTCTTCTGAAGAATTTTCCCTTCCATCCAGCATAGAATTTTGAATATCTTTCCCCACATGACTCCTAGAATCAGACCCACTCCGTTTATTTTTACCATTGCAAGAAGTAGGATTTCTTGTCTTTTGCAATGTATCCATAGGCAAGTAACCATTCACTTTAATAATCTCACCACCATGTAAACTTGTTGACGTGTTTCCATTTACACTTTCATTCTTACAACCTTCCTTGTTCGTTTCAAACAGGCACTCTGAACCCCTGGTGAGCGAAGATGACAGAGACAACAAAGATGAGTATTTTACAATACCAGACTGACCATTGGATACAGAAAGTTGTGTGTGCATCAGTTGTTCCTCTTTGTTACCAGAACAAGGAGCATCATTGTAACTCCTCTCAGATGTTCTTCTTACATAGGTTTCAATTTCTCCCCCTCTCACAGTAATATCAGGCTTAGACATCCCATTACCATTTTCAACAGCACCAGTCCTCACAACCTGCGAACCAGCACAATTCATATTTTCAAACTTCATTTGTTGTTTCCGAAGGACTTTTGATGGACCACTATCTGAAATGCCTCTCACAGAATGCACTCCAGCAGATAAATTTGATACTTCAGATGTTATGTGTTTAGAAGAAACATTCTCGCCATTGCCAGATGAGTTTCTAGAATCTACACCATTACAAGACATCATTTCTTTGCCTCGCTTTGGTCTTGGATTGCTCCGAAGAAAAAACAACATATATACTTTTTCTGACAAGACAGCCTGTATGGTGGTTGCAGAAACATGGGCATCATTACAGCAATACCAGCGGGCATTTGCATCCTGCATTTAACATAATAATAGTTATATTGAATGCAACCAAGTTAAGGATAGAACAATGGTATTAAAATGAGGATGTATTATTTCAGACATAAACAAACCAGTAAACAATACATACTATCAACAATAAGCATTATTGCCAATAATGTGCCTTTCCTGAACACTAGTTCTCAACAATTATGCAAGAGCACAATGTGATATACCTTGACATATGCATAATAATGCCCAGAGTCCTGTGAATAGCCTGAATGGACAATGCTACCAAATAGTGTATACTCTGGCCTTGGGTCCTGCATTGATTAACATCAAGTGTTTAAACTCCTCTATATGATTCATAATAACTGGGATAAACTTGAGGTAATGAAAAAACACAGCACTTATGGTCAATGACTTTGTCCCAATAATGTCCAGGAGAGATGGAAGCTAATTCCCTGAGTAAGCAAGAAAAAGTAAAACACTGCTGATAAGATAAGCATTTAGCAGCTCTGAAGTAAAATATTATTCAAACAAAAGTGATTAAGAGCTCAGAACAGAAGTCCATCCCCACCTGATAGTTCACTGCCCTTATTACCCACTACAAACTTTTTTTTACTTTACTCAAACAATAGAAAAAAAAATGCAAGCACTTCTTAAATAATAGTAATTGATATACTTTTAAAATGAGGCAAGACTACTTTTTCTTCAAGTGCCTGTTATGAGCTAAAGTTACCAATAAGCATTTGAGCTTGGTGTTAAACTTCTGGTTGACCTAACTAGATGGTAGGTGCTGTCAAAAGCTGCAATCTTATAGTAGATACCTAGACTATAAAGGACAACATAACTTGCCTCAGATAATGTAGTCATGAAAAATACTCAGTTTTCTGCCACCTCTTCATCTTAAGAGTATCCTCAGGCTTACTGGCCATCTCCATAGACTTAGATCTTGCCTCGAGCAAAGAAATACAACCATTTTTAGCTCTTTGTTCTTCAGAGCACGTTGCTTCCTTGACTATCCTTGCACAACAACAGTGTTGATATTTAGAGACTATGCTTCATCAATCTATCAGTGTTTCCATTGATAGCTTCATCCCTTCAAATAAGCTTTAGAAACCCTTCCTCCAGAAAACTGGTTATTAATAACGTGGTCAGAGAGGACATATATTGGCAATATATTAATATCACTTCTCTCCCCCTCGGCCTCTTCATCCTAGGATGATGTTCTATGTGGAGCACTTTCTGCAGTCTGTGTGGGGCACAATCCTCCACCTCAATTTAGAATGATTCCTCTTGGCCTGTTGAAAGGTTCTTCTCACCATTTACAAGTTGAGACCAATCACCACATTTCCCTAGGTAAAAAGGATTTGTCAGCTTTGTTCCCCCCAGTGGCGGAAAGGGTGGACCACTTTATTTTTAAGTGTATGATTTGCTACAAGATTCGCGGAAGATACCATTAGTTGTTCAAAGATTCAGGTGAGTCACTCACTACCTTTCTCTGAATGGCCAATTAGAGATGCTTAGCTCATAACCTTCAGTAAGTGGTAACCTTCGTGTGTCAGGTTTTGTAAGGGACCCCGGGGACTGCAAATTGATCAGTTCTTTCATTCAGCCTATTTTAATGTTTGGAGGTGTAAAAAAGTCCCTTAACGCTGCAGTTACTCTCATGGTAGGTGAAAGATTGGGTAGGACATGTCCTCCACATGCAGCAACCACTAAGGTGCCTTCAACTTCATATTTCCATTGGAAACATGGTAGTTCTGACCTAAGTCACAAGGTTCGTGTTCGTGTTTGCATTCAAAACGACAATCAAATTCGGAACAAGTTCGCCAGCCTATAAAAATAGGGAAAAAGTTCATGATTAAATTCGACGAATATAAATATAATTTTTTATTATTTTTATTCTTAAAATAAAAAATAAAGCGATAAATACCTATTAATATATAATTTAGTTTAAAACCTTAGACATGGTAATTTAATTTGCCTTTATTTTCTTTTTAGTATTTCTATTTTAAAATTTAATTTTTTATATAGAAATTTTAAATTTAAATACTTGTGCTAAAATCATAGCATACCATGAAATTTAAATTTAATAATACTTAAAACAGTTATTTGATAATCATTAATGAACTAATCTTTACTAAATCTTTAAAGTTTAAACTAAATAAATTAATAGTTATTAATAAAACTATTGAAATCGCAAAACTTAAATCATGTCCTAAAGTAATGCCCTGAACTTTATAGAGAGCGAATGGTGTGAAGTCTGAGGATGAATGAATCTCGTGAATTTTGAACACCAGAATTTCAGGAAACCATCACTGGAAATCAATCAACCGTCGCTGGAAATTAATCAGCCAGACGTCACTGACAATTGTCCATTCAAGCCATAATTTCATTCAACTGAAGCCCTGCGATTCTGCAATTGAAACCCTGTGATTTTACAAACACCTCCACCATTCTTCAAGCCAAAGCCCTACGATTTAACAGTGTTCTTCAAACACCCACGATCTGACGGTATTTTAAAAACCCTAGACTATTCTGCACGTCCAAATGCGAGATAGTAACCCATGTGAATTTAGTACAGGAATTTTGACAAATTTCATAATTTGTGATGGTATTCGCCAAATTTCGAATTTCATCAATGAAATTCTGCGAATCCTGTGACATAGGTTCTGACGTTCCCCAATCTCAGAAATATCTACGGCTTCTCATCCACATTCCAAGATATCCGTCCAAACGCATATCACCAGCTTCCCATCGTACATGAATGTTCAGAGAGTTCAGAGCAACGTTCTCTATGTCCCCCTCGGTTCACTTGTGGCCATTCTCATGTGTATACCACCAGGTCTTGTATTGGCTCTTTTACACAATTCAAAGATGTATGTGTTAGGATGTGTTTTTAAGATTGTCGATAACCTTTCCTTCTTTGGCCACGGTTCTCCCTTTCTCATGGTTAAATGTCATGTTTGTAGTGCATGGCTTTATCTTCTTAGCATTTCAAACTTTACCTGCTTTCAGTTCACCACCCTTGCTTCCTAGGTTATTTTACTAGTGAGCTTTTAGTTTACTTTTACCTTGTAGCTTCTTTTCATTTCACCCCATTATTTCTACCAGATGTACTTTCAAGTCCCGCGAACTTACTTTGGTCCTTTGTGAACATTAAGATAATTTCTCTCTTACCGACATCCAATAATGTGGATTTATATTCATTTAACCCAAGTGTTCATGAGGCATTATTTATTAACATTAGTTTCTCCAACTGGCCTTAAACTTGGATTCAGCTGCAGTAAAGACCACTTTTCAATTATCTATTAACATTGGTTTCTTCCAATGAACTTGGAACTTAGATTTAGCTACATTTACAAGGTTTTACCATCGAGTATACTTCACAATTTTGTATTCAAATTCTTCCAACAGTCCTTAACTTCAAAGTTATTATAATATGTACTTCATTTCTTCATATTTATGTACTGATCTCAAATTAAATATACTATATCACTCTCCTAATATCTCATGGCCAAAATAACCCATTTCCTTAAGATATGCTCGATTTTCCAAGATTGATCTTGATTGGATGGATTCCCCTCTTTTGCTATTATAAGTGACCTTCTAATAGTATTATGCAGTATTTAAAAACGGTTTCAAACAGTGGGGTAAAAAAACATTGACTATAAATTTTTCAACAGTAAGGTATCTACTCTACTACAGTAGCTTAGATTTAGTATAACAGATTCTTGTCTTCTCAACATTTTGTCATGATATGATCATAGAGGTGAGACTTTCAAGGAGTGCTCTGCTTGTGGCTAGCTGAAATGCCACCCGCCATTAGAGTTTCTTCAAGGTTCTACCCTCTGGGGCATGCAAGTTAACAAGACTCTTATGCCTGATATGGTCATAGAGGTGAGGCTTTGAAGGAGTGCTCTGCTTGTGGGTAGCTGAAATGTCACCCACCATTAGAGTTTCTTCAAGGTTCTACCCTCTGGAGCATGCTAGTTAACAAGACTCTTATGCTTTAGCATAGGCTTGCACAACACCTGTTTCTACAAAGCAACTATGTGCAGAGATAGTGTGAAGGGTAATAAACAAAAAGAAAACTTGGAAGTGGATACATCTTGCCTTGCATCCAATGAAAATGTAAAGGTACATCATATAAATTTGAATGCAGTTGAGAAAATCAAGTGAAAAGGGTATGTGTCAATCCATGATAAAGAGGTAGAAATTCATTCAAAGTGTGAGAAAACAACAGCTAGGATTTTTGGAAGACGAATAGACAAACAAGAAGCATCGCCCAAATCCTTTGTGGAGTTCATGAAGAACGACAAGTGGTGAACAAGAGGAAGCAGTGAAGACCAAGGATGAGAAGCAGGCAGCCTTGGGTAGGACTTTTCTCCTCACTCCTAATGCAAAATAATTCGAACAAATTGAAAGAGAAGAATTAGCTCTAAAATGAACTTGACCTTAGGGCGAATGCCATCAAGGAAGTTCTTTGAAAATTGTCTTGAGAATATCTGGCTTACTGAAAAATGTCTTAAGAATATCTGGCTTAACAATGTTGCTGTGCATACATTTTGTTGAATACTTAAAAATGGTCTCTTTTTCTTTACATTTAAAATGTCAAATATGGAAAAGACGATTTTGCAAAAAGGCTTTTGGTATTTTGAGTAATCTATCTTTAAGGCCATTCCTTGGAAGGATGAGATAGACATTGATAAGTTGAAAGTGACAGGGCTGCCCAGATGGGTTGAAATATGCAATGCACTTGTGCAATTGCAAAATCTTCTGCCAGAAATGCTTAGCCCTAAATGAGATGTTTTAAATTTTGATAATACTTGTGCCCCTCTTCCTCATATAAATGCTAGGATTTCAATATCATTTGCATTTAAAAGATTGTTTGCATGTGATATTGAAAGTTAAAGGCAAGTTTTTGCATTGTTAAATTTTAGGATTTGGGGATTTATCTGCTTGCTTCTTCTACAAAAAGCCAAACAATTAGAAAAAATAATTGCCCAAGTTTCTTCGCTATGCAGAATAATAAAAAGAAAAAATTCATGGTGGAGATGAGACTCAACAATACTTCTAGTGGTTCTAAAAACCCTAGTAGCTAGGAAACCAGGTATGCCCCTGCGGGACTGGGAAACGAGTATGTATTGGGTACGTGTCATAATACAGCGTGGGGACAAGAAGGGCACATGGGACAATACCCTGGTACATCCAGGTACATCGAATGACAAACCTGGGTACTGTCCCACATACCTTGCATGTATTTCAGGCAAACCTGCAGGTATTCAGCACAAATAAAGGTATTTTTTTATCCTTTTTGGGGTTCAAAAAAAGTCAAAATACCCACATAACACTGAAAAAACCTTAAAAGCTCAAATTTTGAAAAACGGCTAGCTGTTTGAAGCTAGCTCTTTCTCAGGGGATCCTTTACAAGGGCATTTAGTAATCAACTAACCCAAAAAATTTAATATTGGATAAGAAAATTCACAACTCTTGGGGAGGTGATAACAACGTCAAAACGTACCCAGGACATGCGCGGACGTACTCGAGATGTATCCGTACCATACCTGGGATGGATCTGTACCGGGTACATATCCAGGGGGTACGTGAGGGAGGGCAAACCCATGCATCATAGGTGAAGAGTACTTGGGTGTTCTTATTTTGTAAATTGTACAAGAAATCCTTGACTGGATGCCATATCATCTATCAAAACAGAACATTTTATTTTTCCACAAATCACCTTGGTGTGACCTTCTACCATGCAATCAACACACAAAATATCCTTGCCTCCGTTCTTATTGTCTTCCTTTAGCTCCCTCATCATTCGAAGCATGTCTCTTCTCAAGGCTCACATCAATACAAGTTCACTGTCGTCACTAGACTCTAGACCATCTTCGCTTCTCCTTGAGTGTGAGGATGACGTATGTTCATTTTCAATATCCATCACTCTATTGTATGTGTCTTCATAATACGAAATTGGGACCACCTTCACCTTCCATCATAATGAGGGTACCACCCCTCAATGACCCACCACTTCTTTATACCATTGAATGGTTCCTTCTCAAACTTTCTATGCAATTCTTTGAGAATTTTGCTAAAGAATTGCACATTCTTGTATTTACCCTAAGGGGTACTATAGATTTTTGCGACAATCTCATTTTTCGTCTTTGAGGAGCTTGAATTCCTTTTCAAATGCATTATGTAATTTTCCTCAAGATTCCTTATCAGTGTTTGGTACATCTATGAACCAATCAATAGCCATTCCAAGTGTAGCACGAAAGCACCACCACCAAAAATGCTCATCTATGTGCCCATTGGAAATCCAAACTTTAATGTGTCTTGCAAAGCCATACTGGATCTTCAACTCTGTCACCAATGAAAGTTCGCGGCTTTTTTTTTCAAGATATGAAATTGATGTGTTGCCCCTGGCTATGGGTGTTGGTTGCTTCTAGTGTGGCTCTTTGAATATGATTCTCCTACTCAAAAAAATTTGTGTTGGATGTTCCTTTGTTCTCTCAATACAACCAAATATGTCCCAATACTCAACCCTTCCATTGGCAACTATCCATACATTATCTTTCTCAACATCAAGTTCCCTTTGTGTGCTACTTCCTCACACCTGTTGTTCAAGTTTCCTTGGTGTATTCAAATATTAATCTTCAATTTTGTAGGTGTTTGTCTTGTGTGCAAGTCATTCTTCTTCTCTAAAAAAGTTGTTATCGAACTTAGACTCAAATTAAAGACTAACTTGTGAATGAGGGGACTCAGTTGAATCTTCATTGGATTCTATGGATTCTTCACTTGGTTCGTTTGCAACACCCTCTAACCCAACCTAGTCGGCAAGGTCCGCACTTCCTCCAAACAGGAAAACATTTTTGCAATCTCTACCCACTCCGTAGTCGTGAGTGTCATAGAGTCCACTAGTTCCAACTGAACCCTTTCTTGGTTTTGGTTTTGGCTTTGTCTCCGGCTCCAGCTTCAACTTATGCTTTGACCATGTCTTTGGCTTCCGCTTCATCCTTCTCTAGATATATTTTTAGAATTGATTGCCTATCGCGGCCTTTGACTTCTTCTTTTTTATTGTTCTACCAATCAAGTAGACTGTCTAATTTCTTGGTCCACTCCTCAACTATGTTGTCTTCTTTTCCACCTTTGTTCAAAGTCTATGGCATTGATTATTTATCGTTTGGTGTTAGTCTTCTCCTTCTTGACAACCCTTCTCTTCATGCATTGTACAATCTTATGCCATTGTGCTTCACAATTACATCTGGCATGAAGATGTTATAATATAATGCAATGCTTCACCATCAATGGTTATTGCCAACCAACATTTGATGCTACCCAACATTACCCTAACCCCATTTCACAAAGGCAACAGCACCATCATGTTCATTATACAAACTAAAATACCAAAGGAACATCACTTACAGAATAGCAAATACATCCGACAATGCAGCATAGAAGTATATGAGAGTAATCACAAGCCTTTTTTAATAGGTGTACTCAATACAAGTTGTTTGGTACGGGGAGGACCTCACACGCAACGCCCTTACCCTACAGTACTTCATGCTATTTATCTGGGACAAGAAGACCTAGCGGTTGTTGGCTAAACACAACCTTCAACAACCTAGCATACTAAAGAGAGACATTACAATACTACCTAATGCCAACAATACAATAATTAATAATGTTAGCTACCAAAACATGTGACTAAAAATACACAAATAACAATAACAATAACAATACTAACTTGACGGTCTATGTGGAGAAGGCAATACTGGATAAGACTAGAGCATATCTAACTATAGAGCAAGAAAAAGGAAAGACTATCTATGGGGTAGCAAATCATTTGAAAGACTTAGTTATGAGAGCATGGGAATAGGTCAAAAAGTTGTGCAGGACTGTCTGTAGCTGAGTAACTGATTCTCCACAATCAGTTGCCACTATAGCCACAGTCTTAGAGCTTGGCCAGCCATTGCCATAGTCAAAGAAATCACTTCCACTTCGCTTCCCCACAATTGGCCCCAACCTCACACACCCCCAACCAATATTTGAGCATCATTAGGGCACCGACAAGTCTAGAGGGGCGGGCAGATGTAGGCATTAATTTGAAGATATAATTTTGTTTTGCACTGCCTTGGCGTATTTGAGTAAATCAAGTATTTTGGCATGTTCAGTTTCCAGTTGAGTGTATGTGTTTGTATGGGTGCTTTAATTTTTGGATTAGACATAATCAATACCACTTGTGTACGGTAATATTGGTTGTTGGATGGTTGTCTAACCCATAGATGGAAAACTCGCCAAAAACTCGCCGGTTTTCAAAAAACTCGCCAAAAAACCCTGAAACCGGTTAAACCGCCCAAAAACTCGCCAAAACAGGGCTCGCCGAGTTTTGGCGAGTACTCGCCGAGTTAACTCGGCGAGCCCGTACAAAAAACTCGCCAGACGCGGCCTGTACGCGGAAACGCGGTTTTCAAAGGAAAAAAACACGGATTTTACACGGTTTTGGCTCTTTTTAAGGCCCTCAACTCCCTCATTGTCACTCACACAACCATTTGAGCTTGCATTGCTTGTGTTGAGTGGATTTTGGAGCGATTCGAGGAGAGAATTTGGAGATTTGCATTTGGAGGTAGGTTTTTTTTTTTTTTTTTAATTCTTTGAAGTTTTTCCAAATTTTGAATATATTATTTAGGTTTTATAGATTCCTATTGTGATTCTAAATACATGCAATGTAAAATCGAATGCTTGTACTTTTTTTATACTCATTTGCAGCCAGAGGTATGTAATTTTATTTTATTTTAACGCAAATTCATTGTAAATTAGTTAAATTTTATGTATGTGTATTGTAATCGATTCGTTGTGTAATTCTAAATACATGTTATGTAAAATTGAATACTTGTAAATTTTTAATACTCATTTGCAGCTAGAGGTACGTATTTTTTTTTTAATTAACGCAAATTCATTGTAAATTAGTTAAATTTTATGTATGTGTATTGTAATCGATTCGTTGTGTAATTCTAGAACCTAAATACATGTAATGTAAAATTGAATGCTTGTAATGTATTTTTTTTACTTACGCAAATTTGTTATTCAGGCATGTTTTGTTTTTAAAATTAAATTAAGTTTACATTTTCTAATTTTTTAAATGTGCATTGTGTTACAGATTAGAGTTTAACAATGGCATCAGGCTCGGCATCAGGTTCGGCATCTGGATCACTAGCAGGGACCGTTCCTCCGAATGCCCGTTCCATAGCATGGAAGTATGTTGTACATGGAACTTGTGCGGGCGAAATTTTTTGCACTTTCTGTAACAAGAAAATGAATGGAGGCATCAATCGTTTGAAATATCACCTTTCAACTATTCCTTGCCGAGATGTTACAGTTTGCCCCAACGTGTCAGAAGAGGCAACGCGAGAGATTAAAGCAGAGCTGGCAAAGTTAGAGGAGAAAAAACTAGAGAACGCAAGGCTGAAGGCAGCCATAGCACAAGCTATTAGACCTGGGGCTGCAATGGAAGAGAATTTAGACAATGATGCAGCAACAATTGTGGGCTCTACTCGTGGTCCACGCATACGAAGAGGAAGAGCCGGAAGAGGCTCATCTTCATCGAGTTCGAGCAAATGCATACCGAGTTATTTTGTGGCAAGGAACACACCTGGAGCACAACCTTCATTGGATGGTGCATTCTGGAACAAAGATATGCACGAGGAAGTGGATAAAGCTTGTGCAAATTTTTGGTACTACAACAACCTGCCATTCAATGTGGCAAAGAGCCCATACTGGGAGTACTTGGTGACAGCGTTGACAGTTGTAGGGAAAGGGTACAAGGCACCCTCTCCAAAAGATTTGAGCGGGAAATTACTTGAGGGTGCGATTGCAGATGCCACTACCAATGCTAGATGAGCACAAGAAACAATGGAAAAAATTCGGATGCACCATTCTTTCAGATGGGTGGACGGATGGAAGGAACCGCACCCTTGTTAATTTTTTAGCAGCTTCAAACGGTGAGATGGTGTTTTTAAAATCTATTGATGCCTCTGACATAATAAAAAATGCAGAAAATTTGAGTGTTATGTTAGAGACAGTTGTATTAGAGGTTGGTGTACAGAATGTTGTGCAAGTTGTTACAGACAATGCAGCAGCATATGTGGCAGCTGGGAGACTATTGCAGGAGAGACATCCATCACTCTTTTGGACTCCTTGTGCAGCTCATGCATTGACCTTCTTTTGGAGGACATAGGCAAAATTGATTGGGTGAGGCCGGTTGTAGAAGATGCAAGATCTATAACGAAGTACATATACAATCACCCTTGGATTCTGAACTTGATGAGAGTACACACAAAGGGGAAAGAACTTGTTCGAGCCGGTGTCACAAGGTTTGCAACTAACTTCTTGACGTTGCAAAGGATTTCTAGTTTGTTGACATCTTTGAAACAAATGTTTGTGAGTCAAGCATGGCTAGACTCACAATATTCAAAGAAAGCTGATGGAGAGAGGGTTGCAAAGATAGTTTTTGATGATATCTTTGCAAAGAGAGCTATAGAGATCATCAAGGTAATTTCAAACTTCGATTTATATTTCATTCCTTTATTTTAATTTGTTAAATTATAAATATTAAATACATTGTTCTACTTTTCACTTTTTTATTTATTTTCTAATATGTATTGTAACTTGTAAGTTTGCAATCTTACATTTTAATTTGTGTGTAGGTGTCAGAGCCGTTGGTGAGAGTTTTGCGTTTGGTTGATGGGGAGCAAAACCCCATGGGGTTTGTATATGAGGCCATGGATAGGACTAAAGAGTCTATCCAAAACTATTACAGGGGGGATATCGTCAGATATGGTCCCTTTTGGGAGATTATTGATCGGAGGTGGAACAATCAACTCCACCAACCTATTCATGCAGCGGGGTACTACCTCAACCCCAAGTATTTCTACTCTGACAGCTTCACAGATGTGAATGGAGAGGTTATGGAGGGCCTTTCGACATGTATTGAGAGGATGATACCGGATGTTGAGACGAGGGACCTCGTTATTTTAGAGCTGCAGAGTTACAAACATGGTAGGGGGAGACTCTTTTCATCGGTGCTAGCTATTCAAGGGAGAACCACACAGTCACCAGGTAATACCAAGTTACTTAGAATGTTTACCAAATTACTTATTAGTTACATATTTGATTTTATTAATTAATTATAAATTTTTGATTATCTTGTTAAATGTTTGTAGGTTCTTGGTGGGAGGATTGGGGAGGGAATACCCCAAATCTTCAAAAGTTAGCCCTCATAATTCTATCTCAACCTTGTAGCGCTTCTGGATATGAACGCAACTGGAGTTTGTTTGAGGCCATTCACACGAAGAAGCGCAACAAGTTGACTCAAAAAAGACTCAACGACTTGGTTTTTGTGCAATACAATCTCCGGCTTCGCACAAAAAAAGGTTGAGGCGACATCAGAGGAGCTCATTGATTTGGATGAGATAGATCCATACAGTGAGTGGACTGGGCAAGAAGAGAAAAACCCTGCATTCACAGCGGACGAGATTGCTTCTTTTGAGAGGGAAGCTATGGAGGGAGAAGCACTAACATGAGATACTGAATTGGATGACATCTTTGGAGGTGATGTTCAACATTCGGCAGAGGAGCTACCGCCATTTACTGTTAGGGCGGAGTCACAGTCACAACCTTCTAGGAGGAGCAAGCAGTCGCAGCCAAGTGTGGGCATTGGTAGAAGCAATAGACCCTATTAACGCACAAAAGTAGCACCCTCGAATTTGATCATGAAAGATCACTACTTTTAGCTAGCATGGGAACGTCTCCAAGGTGTAGGACCTTGTTCCTTGAGACAGACCTCCAGAGAAGGTTGGCTCTTTCTGTTCTAGTTCAATACAAACTAACCTAAACAACTTCAAAATGCAACTACCTAAATCTAATATAAAATTTGCCAAGATCCATGGTTGAGAGAGAGAGAGAGAGAGAAAATGTTGCAAAATGAAGGAGGTAATGCACCAAAACTAGAACAGGGATCAATTATGAACTTTAGGAGACACAAAGATAATCACACATGCAAGAATCTAAGGAGAACACAGAGCTTTGAAGGAGATAAATGAATAAAAATAAAGGCGAACAAGACGGCCAAACATTCGCATCAAATACAAACGCATTCAAAGGGGCAAACCACAGTTGTATTACACTTAGAAAATATCCATTAACAGAGAAGAGGTCCGGAATTCTTGCGAAAATGCGAGTTATAGAGGTTTGAAGGCAAGAAATGCAAAACTCCAAGGTAGAGCTTCCAAATCAATAGAAATGAACCTATTTTCGTGCATAAGCACTTACATATATAGAGTATGAGAGAGTGGCAAAGGGAAGCAACCAAACAAACATAAATGGCACGTTTATGAAGCAATAAATTCGAGTAGGTGGGGTTGTTGAGCACCTGCAACCAACTAAGTTGTGCTTTTTCTCTACAAATTTCATGTTGTAATGGTTCTCCCTCGAAACAATATCCTTTCCCGTGTTTCTTTAGTGCAAAATGTAGCCCTTGGAGAGACGAAGCAAATGTAACAATTTTCATGCAATTTATAGCTTCCAGTCGAAAGTGATGGCCAAAAAACCAGTGCGCAATTGTGGGCAGAGATACCTTTGTAATTTGCAATTCCGCCTTATTCCACGGCTTCCAGAGCTCTACGGGTTCTTTATTGCACGGATTTTGAATGTTCCGAAACATACTATCTTTTGTCAACCCGCATATTACCGTAATTGACCTCCACGACCTCACGTTAGCCTTCGTGGCTATTCCTTGTGCGGATTTTGAAACCTCTCATACTTGGCCATTTCATGTTCACGCTATGCCGTGAAGCTATCCCTCCTTGTTGTGCGGCATTTTTTACCCGCAATCATGTTCCTTTGTTTCGTGGACTTTTAAGATCCACGGAACACTACATTTTGGGAAATCTGCGGGGCACTATGTCAGTGGCTCATTGCTTTCAACCTCAGTCGCTTTATAACACACTTACCTTTCTTTGTGGCCCTACACGACTTATCCCGAGCAGAACCCAAGTTTTGTTTCCCACCACGAAGTGTTAACTATTTTCACCACCGCTGCAGAAGACTAAACTCCTTTATTCCGAGAGTTTCATATGTAAAATCCATGGAACACTAAATTTTTGTAAACAGTCTTATGCGGCTTTTCTTCCTTAGCCAATTTTGAATTTGTAAATGCAAAGCTCCAATTTAAATGTGCAAAAAATATTAAGGCTCTTGATACACACCTACATATGCCACAAAACCTACAACTCTGCATTGAAATTCCTTGGGTTTTCAAGAATGGAGTCGCCTAAGTCTGAAAACTTTGATGAGTTGTACAAAATAGCATGGGGGTGTTATTTTGGATAACAGACCCTTTCCCCAATATTTATCTAGAACGGGGAAGACGAAAATGTAAATTATTGTAAATTGTAACTTGCATAGATATGCAATTTATGATGATAATTTTCAATGACAATCATAATAAATTCATAACACTTACCAATTGGCTGTTGTATTCACATGATGATGTGATTTTCTACACTATTTCTATTCAAACCTAATAGAAAACTACTTCCCCAATGTTTTACAAACTCATTTGATACATTTTGTAACTATGTTTTGCATAAAATTTATGTTTTTTAAAAGAAATTTAGATATATTTTAAGTTGTCGAGCATTGTCAAGTCAAAAAAAAATTGGTCTGCCGAGTATTATTTGCCAAGTAGAAGTACACGAACCATGGTTAGGACTGATGTCTTGGAGGAAGGTAAGTCTAGTTGGACATTTCTGCAAAGAGGTTACTAAGTTTTGCATTAGACAAAGACTCAAGCAATTGTGCAATGTGTATTTTTTGAATGGATTTAGAATGGCAATTATATAAATGGATTTAGAGGGGTTCAGTGGAGGCAAGGAGGAAAATGTTGAAAGTCAAGAGGAGACCCCACGTGTGCAAACTCAACAATCTAAGTTTTTGTCTCTCCATGTGTCACCGCATGTTTACACATATCAAATTTCATGATTATGAATGATTTCTAAATGCATTCAAAGTGATGTTAGGATGTGACTCTTCATTGAACATTTGTTATCCAAATAATCTCCTAGTTACTTTGGATAACTTATATTTTATCCTGACTCTGATGACACTTTTCAGGCATGTGCCCACTCAAGCTTGACCCCTTGGCACAATTTGCTTGATTAAAGTTTACTCTATGCGCCCTTATAGCGTTAATTCCTGCTTCTCCCTAAGCTGTATTTTACTATTTACAATCCTAATCCATTTCATACCCAAAGCGCATTCCCTCTGCCTCAACCGCTTTCATTCTAAATCGTCACCACCCCTCGCATCACACCTCTACTAACTTGCCTTAAGGGTGGCTAAGTCCCTGGCATTCCTCTTGCGCACTTGCATACACTAAACTCCCACACGCCCATTTTCATCCTGTCTCCGCAGTTGGATTGCTCGCGCCTTGCTTACAATATACTTGCCTTCTGCAAGTATGCCTTCTTTCCTGAGGAGGCGCATTTGCATTCACGCGCAGTTCCTTCATTGATTTGCACCTTTGCACCTCTCACTTTCGTGCCTTGCGTCTTTTGATGCTAAATCATTGTGCCGCGTCATCTGTTGGAAACTTTCCACTGTTTTACAAGCAACCAATCAATTGACTGTTCAAGCCAACAGAAATAAATGTCAGTTCTAGACAACCAACTAGTGCATGACACGTGGCAAAATAAGACGTCAGATGAACAATCGGAAAGGATTTCCTCAATCCATCAGTGTGATGCCACGTGTCATGTCAGAGCGACCTGCTAGAGCCATAACCTGCTGCAGTGCTCAGATCGGCGCTTCTAGCAGCCAAGATCGGCGCGCGCCTGGGCTTGTCAGAGAACACTGCACAAGCTGGGACTATTCAAATTCAAATCTAGGCAGGATTTAGTAGGCGGAAAAATAAGGAAATTCTTTCTGTATCATCAATACAAACATCTAATCGACCTCAACCAGATTTCAATAGACCGATCTTCTTTCTTGATTCTTGTCACACACCAAACTGGTCATGGGGAATCTGTCGCATCCGATAGCCTATGTAGGCAGATGGCAAGCACTTTTCCATCATTTGAGTTGTTGGAAGTGGTCATGCATATTTGAAATCCAGTTTCCCTCCTTTCCTCCTTTTCTCTCCTTCTAAAATAGCAAAGTTCTGGGTTTGTAAAAAGGATCCTTCAGGTTGTAACGAAGACCATGCCAAAGAATGGTGGCCAACTTCCCACGCGATTCAGACCTTGACGTGGTCTCTGCAATAGCATTGAGGCGCCTCCTGTAGTGCAAGGTAAAGATTGAGCAAATACTTGACAAATTTCCTACCTTGTGATTGCATGGAGTACTATGTTGCGTCTTCCGTTGAATTTTCATTGGATCAAAAGACAGTGTTACAAACTCTCCTAATTCCCTAGATGCATATTACTGTTGGCTATCTCGATTCTGATTGCATTTTAAAGCTGGTATGAGTGTCTCTCCTCAAGTGTGTAATTCTGTCCCCAGAGCTCATGTGGGTTGCGCGCGCTGGAATTTTTGGTAGCCTGCGTGTTGATCTACAGCACACACCGTCTCCCTCTTCTCCTGCAAACCCGCTCTATTTCCTTCGCCGAAAATGTTGAGAGAGATCAACCCTTTCTTTCTGGCACCTATCACCTTCCTTAGCTTAGGATTTCCCCTTTCTGAACATCCATCTTGCCTGGTCCCTTGAGCATCGCTTAATTTAGGATTTTCTTCAACTGCAACTTAGTAGCAGTAGCACTCTCCTAGAGATAGGTTGAGGAACCGGCCTTCTCCGGAGGTTGTCTCCGCTCTAAAGGGTCCCACAACCTAGAGACTTGTTCCCATTGTTGATCAAAATTCCAGATCCATCAAGATCACATCGAGGGCACTTCAATTTCAAGGACCAACAGGATTTTAACAAGAAATATGTTGTTCGTCAATCCATATTTTCTCTTTTGACAAAATCGAACCTTTGGATAAAATTATGCAGCAATCCTAACTATGCAAATCTGACATGCATGTTTTGTTTATTTGACTATTTTTGGTCAAGAGGATGAGCCAAGTTGGACATTCAAGCAAGGAGGTCTAATGTTGAAAACAAGACTACAGCTATTGTGCATTCATGTATTTTCAAAAGCGGATTTAGAGTAGCATTTATAAGTAAATAGAGCCCTATCTTCCCTAGGGTTCAATGGAGGCAAGGAGGAAAATGTTGCAATCTATCAAGTTGACGAGAAACCAAGCTAAGTCATGAGTTTTTGTCTCTCCATGCAATCACTATCAAGTTTATTTCACATATCAAAATATTTAAATGATTTCTAAAGCATTCAAAGTGATGTTGGGACATGACTCTTCATTTAAGGACCTGATAACAAGAAATATGTCAATATTACAGAATGTGCATTTGGATAACCCAAATGCTCCTCGTAGCAAAGAATCAATGGTCTGTCAGAAAGAACATGACTCTATGACCCTTCATCAGGATGCAAGAAAGTCAATAATTGGGGAACGGCGGATTAGCATTCACTTTAAACAGATAAGAGGTGGAAACATGATGCCTCCATCCATTGGGGTTTTGTAAGCAAGGGAATCATAAATTGCCTTGGCACTAAATATTTTCACACCCTTGAAAATCCTCCAAGATTAAAATTTATAACAAAAATACTTTCCACCTTGACTTTAATTAATAATTTAACTAATAGAAGTTTTTACCCGTAAACCCTAATGGAAAAATATAAATTAAATTCTCTGAAGCATTAAAAACTTCAGTTCATCAAAGGGCATAGAATCAGGGTTGAAATGCACCCATTTCTTGATGTCCATTGACTCACTAGAAAATTTGATGGTTACCTAAATTGTCGCGTTTATAGGAAAGCAACTCACAGAAATATTTATTTGCAAGCTAGTCATCCCAAAGATATCACACAGCTCATAATGCAGGAGGTGCTCAAGACCCTTGCCATTCTAGGACCTCGAGAATATGTGATGATTTAGCATGTGGAAGAAGAAACACCCCAACTGTACTGAGGGTCTCAAAGACTTGAGAGGAACAAATATAAGGGTAAGCAAATTGCTAGGGCCTTTACACGAAATTATTAGTCTTGAAAAGAAGAGAGCTTCCTATAAACTGGATCAAGTGTACCAGTAGAGTTCCTTCCCATATTGATGGCATCAGCTAACACGAGTGAAATTTACAAAGAAAAAAAACATCTCAGAGTCTCTAGCAAGTCTAATCATGCAACCTAGCAGTTGCAAGGTTGAGTTTTGTCACTCCTCCCTGCGAAAGACTACCGGGCAACTAAGATCGTTTGTTAGAGATTTCTCATGGATACCACCCTGCCCATAAAGGGTTAGTACTCCATGAGTTTAATAAAGCATAGCTCTGAGTTAGAAGATCGATGTTCTACACCCAACCTTAGGATGGCCCCATAAGCTCTTGTTCAGAGAACGGGGAGCTTTATAAGGAAGAAATAGAAATCTCTCATCTCAATAGCGCGTAATAACTTGATATGAAGGCATTAGGGCCGTACTTCTAGTTATGCATTTGCTTCTTCTGAAGTTTTGTGTGAGACTTCAGATGGTGTTGGGTGAAACTAATAGAACCGAAGTGTAAATTGATTACCTTGGATAGGAAATAAGAAGACAATTTAAAATAGGATAACCTTCAATGCCCTTGATATTGATGAGTTGCGTCTCCATTGCCACTAGATTTTGACTCAGAATTTATATTCATGTATTGTTAAAATATGGCCTAGTATGAAATCAAGGTAAAAGGATGTGCATAAGTACAACCTTTAGATTAGTGTTTTAAAAACTCGGCCACAACCGGTTCAGGAACCGATGCTCATTTCATGACCGGTTTGTAGCATTCTGAACCATAGCATATGAACCGGCCTCCAACTCGGATCGGTCAAACCGGTTATGCTAAACCGAGGTAACTCGTAGGAAGAACACGGCCGGTTTGGGCTAAAACACGTTCAAACCGCCGAGTATTAGTTGGAATACTCGGCCGAGTCAGCATTTCTTTCCTTTTTTGCATTTCTTTCCTTTTTTGGATTTTTGGTGAAAAAAACATAAGTATAGAAAAAAATTTGCCATTTTTTGGAAAGGGTCCGGGAAGATGTAGCAACAAAAACTTGCATGTGCCATAACTTTCATTGAAATGTGGCTCCGTTTCAGGTGTCGTTTTCTCTAAAAGTGCATATTTTCTCGAGCTCTACGCAGGTGATGGCAATAGGATTTTCTTATTTTCATAAAATCTATTTTTGCACCTTTTTGGACCAAGCAACTTCTTGCAATCTTCTGAAAGAATCATGAGCTTTGATTGCTTGTAGATAGATTAGTAATTAAAATTACCCTGGATAGCTTTCCAAAACTCGACGAGTATTCTCTCGTGCTCGAACTAATCACACGAAGAAGCGCAACAAGTTGACTCAAAAAAGGCTCAACGACTTGGTTTTGTGCAATATAATCTCCGGCTTTGCACGTGAAAAGTGGAGGCCACATCAGAGGATCTTATTGATTTGGATGAGATAGATCCATACAGCGAGTGGACTAGACGAGAAGACAAAATCCCTATGTTCACAGAGGACGAGATTGCTTCTTTTGAGAGGGAAGCTATGGAGGGAGAAGCACTAGCAGCTGGAGGAGATATTAGATTGGATGACATCTTTGGAGGTGATCTCCAACATGCAACAGAGGAGCCACCACCATTTACTTCCAGGTTGGAGCCAGACTCGTAGCCTTCTAGGAGGAGCGCGGAGACGCAGCCGAGTGCGGGGCCTAGTAGAGGCACTAGACCCTCTCCCCAATATTTCTCTAGAATGGGGAAGAGGAAAATGTAAATTATAACTTATTGTATATTGTAACTTGCATAGATATGAAATTTATGATGATATTTTTCAATGTCAATCATCATAAATTCATATTACTTATCAGCCAGCTGTTGTATTCGCATGATGATGCGATTTTGTATTGTATTTTGATTCAAATTGTAATGTTCCCTTTTTCTAGACATTACCTATATATGGCAGTTCACTCCTTTCAAGCAATGTAATCCCTTGGTATGCCTAGTGCTACAAGTGGAAGCTTCAGGATAGTTTAGAAAAGTGCACATAACATAGGAATTTCTTAGTATAAAAGTAAGAAATTAAATAGAAGTGCACAAGTAGTAGCTTATTAAATTTTTTATTTTTAATTTTGATTTAGAGGGAAAACATTAAATGATTGAATATTGGAGATTGCACCTCTTATTTCTATAAATAGGGGTCGCATTTCCTTGAGATGGGTTATGCTTTTGGATGAAATCGATTTGACTCCATGCTTGGAGTAGGGATGGATGCCTGCCATTGATACTTCTCTCTCTTTGCTTTGGAGATTTTGTTGTAACTGGTTACTGAAGATTAAATTGAAGAAGTTATTTGTGAGATCCATGTTTTGACCTTGGCAAATATTTTTTAATTAAATTTGCAAGTGAAAATCTGCATGTTTTACTGTAGCGAATCAGTGTAGCAACGTCACTGTAGCAGTCGGGGTTTTGAATACCAAATTGAAGACTTGTTGATCTTGCAAATTGATTTATTTGTGTACTCACTCCAGCTGTAGCGAATTGTCTTGAATGTGTATTTGCTCTTCATAACCCTAGTGAAATCTGCCTGTTAATTTGGCACATGGTTGAGGTATTTCCAAGGTGGATCGACCAGGCATTTGCATATTAGTGTGATGTTTTTGCAGTCCCTTTTGATAACGAATTAGGTAGAACAAGTTTGGTAATTAATTCACATAATTAATGCTCTGATTTTCATTCATGTAAATCTGCTAATCCTTCTTAGACATCAGTGACTGGGTTTGAAGTGTTGGGGATGCTTGTTGAAGGCCCAAAATATCCAGCGACTCCTATCTTGCTCTTTGATTAATATATCCCAGCTGTTGTGAACTTGATTTGTATAATATTGAGGAGATTCAAGAGTTTTGAGTGCATATTTTAATGTGAGACATTTCTGAGTAAATCAATTGGCTTAGGCATGAACTTAGGATGTGATTAAGTCTCTTGTTGGCAGCAACTTGCTTGTGGATGTTTGGTAGAATATTGAGTATTGAGTATTTTTGCAATACATTTTATGCTTAATCAAACAAGGGTTAAGGCCTGTTGCAGCAATCTGTGTTAGGAGGGCCCAGATCCATATGTTTAATGCATGTTTTTGAGTGTTCACAAACAGCGACCTCATCTTTCATTGTGGTGATTAGGAATCACAATTTTTGCATGTTTTAATGATGCTCTAAATGGTCATACCTGGCAGCGATATGTGTGAAGGCATTTGGGAGTAATTTCAAGTGTTTTATTGCAGCTGAGTCATGCTTGCTTAATGCTCAATAACAGTGATCTGCATTGATGGTGTAAGTTCTGATTTTATTCTTACTTTTGGGAGCAATTGCAATGACTGGAAAGTGACGTTTAGATCTGATTTTGTCTACATGCTTAGTTGGTCAGTGTTTGAAGACTAATTTGCAGCGTTCTGAGTTAGAAATGAAATCTGATTTCTGAGGTCATTAACTCAGCCAAGAATTCATTATTTGAACTCATTTGCTAGAGGCCATTAAACCCCTCTTCTTGGGTTTATTGAGTCATCTACTTGAATGGTTCAAGTACTTTGGCTGGATTTTACTATTTGCAGTTGATTTTGGGTGATTTATAGTTGGTTGGTTGCTTTTTCCCTAATATTCCATTAGGGGGATATTACACAAATCTAATAGAAAACACTTCTACAACATTTTATGGACTCATTTGATACATTTTGTAGCTATGTGTTGCTTAAAATTTATGTTTTAAAAAAAAAAATTGCGTATTTTTAAAGTTGCCGAGTATTGCCGAGTTTTTGCTGAGTCGATTTTTTTTTTGGTTTGTCAAGTATTCACCGAGTACTAGTATGCGAACTATGTCTTAACCAAACTTCCAAGTGTGTACCTAGTGTTTGTATTTCCCAGGTAGTGAGGGAAAGTGGATACAAAGTGGCAAGGGAGTTGCGCATTGTCGCTCATAATGAGGAACATTTTTAATGAGACAAAATATGTGAAGGCTACATCCCACCTCATATTCTCTGGAATATGTGAACTAAAAATTATCTTGGGATATCAAAAATACTTGAAGAAAGATTAATCTCGAACCCTCCCTCTTAGGCTCTATTTCGGGGTCACAAAATGGAAAACAACTAAAAAATATAAGGTAAGTGTTATTACTTAATATTCCCCCTTGACGAAAATTTCCTTCAAGAGAACAAATACCAAATTACAATTCTTTGAGATAAGAGATAAGAAAAATATAGATGTTTTCAATAATGTTGCAAAGCTAGAGGTGAAATTTCCCAAGAATCCTCTTCGGTTAAGAAGGTCAATCCTCTTTGGAACAAATGACCAACAAAAGGGGGATGACAAAACAAATTCGCTCTAACTTGCAAAACACAAAAGTATACAGCAATCTCGGGTTAAGCAAAAACAGTATGCAAGCATAGAATACAATCTACATACAATTTTTTGTAATAAAAGTAGATGTAAAAAAATGCATAAACAAGATAACCACCATCACAAAGTGTTATTTCCAATTTAGATGGTGCACGGTCAAAACAAGCTTGTCAAAATAAAAAAAATATTACGTGCATGACATACATTCAAAAGATCTAAAGATCACCAATGTCGGTTGAAGGTAGTTTGCAATCATGCGACTTTAAGAAGCCTGATAAATTTCACCTAGTATATTTTTCCTCTAAGTTGGTGATATGTTTTGGATACGGAAAAAAGAAAAGTTGGCCCCGGATACAGTGTTGGATACGGCCATACAATATGTATATATATATATATACGTACTATAGGTCCCCGTACCAGCTATGGAATACGTACCAGGTACTGGTATATATATGTGGCCATTATATTGTACGGTATGTACTGGATATATATACTAGACTGCACAAGGACAGGGTACGTATCTGGGTACGGTTTTACCGTACCAGAACTGTACCTGGTCCAGGGCTAGGTACGTTTCTGGACGTACCCGCTTTTAAAAAACATTTTTACTAAACTTTAAACTCATTAAAACTTTAAAAAAATGCCTTTTTTTTTAATTTTAAAAGTTTTTATAATCTAACCTAACCCTAAACTACCCCCCCAAACACTTATATAAACACCCACTCCCTCTACTTTTTTCTCACACTCAATATTTGATATTTTGTTTGAGCTTGAAGGAGAGAGAGAAAGAGAGGTTAAAGGAGAAAGAAAGAGCTTGGAAGAGAGAGAAAAAGAGCTTGGAGGAGAGAGTGATTGAGCTTGAAGGAGAAAGAGAGAAGGAGAAGAAAGTCTACAAACATCAAGGAGGATTTTTCCAAGTATTTTATATGCATTTAGGAATTTTAAAAAAAAATTCTTTTGAACAATGTTTCATTGTTTTGTATATGAATATAATCAATGATCAATATCATGAATGATGTGTTTTAAACACATCATTCATGATTATTGATCATGATCTAAATTTACTTTTAATATTTAATAATTTATTTATTTTACGGTTATTAAAATATAATATATTAATTAATTTTTCCGTATTTTAAGTTTAATAGGGAAGTTTTATTTAATTAAACATATACCCTCTGTGTATGCTCTCACCTCACACCATTTATGGTGAACTTGGTGATTAGAATCAAAGATTGATGTGTAAGATTAACTATTTAATCTTTTTAGTTAGTTATGTGTTCATTTTTTTATATTTTAAAGTTTTAAATTGAATTTGTTAAAAATTTAAATGTTTACCCTTTTGTGTATGCTCTCACCTCGCACCATTTATGGCAAACTTGGTGATCAAAATCAGATAATGATGTGTATGGAGTCAACAAATTAATTTTCTAATTTGTATTTGATGTTTTTAATTAAATTATTTTAATATTTAACAATGTTTTAAAAAAATATCTCTTATTGTAAGTTATTGAATTAATCCTGCAATCATGGCATCTAGTTCATTTTTAGTGGGGCAAGAGGGGGAAAATGTATCGAGTGGTATGGCAATGAAAATGGAACCAAATTATCCTTTATGGAGACATGTGGAAGTGATAGTAGCTTGTTGTTGGTGGTGGTGCCCGTGTTTGGACATGTCCCCATTGTGTCGCCACATTTAAATCCTCATATACCTGTTTGAGAGCTCATCTTAGTGGGGCATCGAGGATGGGTATTAGATCGTGTAGGAAGGTGGAAAAGAAAACCATAGCCATGTACCTAAAAGAGCAAGAGGATGCAAATATTGAAGTAGCAAGAGCTCGCTCTAGAATTGTTTCTTTACGGCAAAGGTCCGTGGGAAAATCCACCAACATCAACACCATCATTTCATCCTTTCATTGAGATTCGTGCTTGAAACTATTCCAGATGATGACCCTTTTGATGTAGATACCTCAGGGCCAGCAAGCAAGAGAACAAAAGGCCCATTAGAAAAATCATTTGACATCAAGAAGAGGGATATTGCAGATGAATTGGTGTCTCAGTGTATATTTGCATGTGGACTACCATTCAATGTCTTGAGATCACCTTGTTGGCAACAGATGGTGAGAGGCATTAATGAGGCACCACAGGGGTATACAAGCCCTAGCTATGATAAGATTCACACTTCTCTTTTGGCAAAAGAAGTGCAACACATTCAGACATCTCTACAACCAATTAGAGATTCTTGAACTAATTTAGGAGTCTCTATCATTATATCAGATGGATGGAAAGACTCCAGAAACAAACCTCTCATCAACATTTTTACAATATACCCTAAAGGACCAATGTTTCTGAAAGTTGTTGATTGCGAGGGGGAAGTAAAAGATGTCGTAATTCATTGCAAATATTCCCATTGAGGCTATTGAGTCATTGGGTCCGCAGAGGGTTGTCTAAGTCATCATGGATAACGCCAAAAATTACAAGGCAACAGGATTGATAGTAGAGGGTAAGTATGAGCACATATTTTGGACACCATGTGCAATACACTCCCTGAATCTAATGATGTAAAAGATTGGGAAAATTGCATGGATTGAGCAAATATGCACACGGAGGCAAACGAGATTCATATGTTTGTCAAAAACCATCACATGTCTCAAGCCATATTTAGAAGATTTTCAAAGTTGGAGTTGATGAAGGTAAAGGATCAATTCATTTTAAATTTAATATTTGATTTGAAATTTTTAAATCAATTTCAAATTGTGTTGTTATTGAATTGTTTCCATTATTTTTTAATAGGTTGTTGAGGCTAGGTTTGCCTCTCACACACTCGCCTTGAGACGACTTTTGAAGGTGAGACGTGCTTTGAGCATGATGGTGATTGTTAATATTTAGACCATTTGGAGGCAATCTAACATAGAAAGAGCCCAAAGAATAAAATCATGGATCCTTGATGAGCATTGGTGGAGAAAAGTTGAATATTTGTTAAGTTTCACAGAGTCTATTTTGAGTCTGATATGATTTGTTGACAAAGATACTGCTTGCATTGGAGAAATATATGATGGTATTGACTCCATGCTTGAAAAAATCCATAATATCATACAGGCCAAAGAGTAGGACCTTGAGGAAAAATTTTACAGTGAAGTTAAAAATGTGATCGTGAAAAGGTGGAACAAAATGACCACCCCATTGCATCTCCTTGCTTATGCTTTAAATCCCAAATATTACAGCAGTGAAATAGTTGGGAGAGCTGGTAGACAGTGACCATATGATGACCACGAGGTTGCAAATGGGACAAGGTCAGCATTCAGGAGGTTGTTTCCTGATCCAGCTACATCACTTGCAGTCCGCCAGAAGATGTCGATGTTTGTAAATGGACAAGGTAGCATGGGAGAGATAGAGGCTATTTGTGACAAACCCACCATGGATCCAATCACGTGGTGGACTTGTCATGGCCATGATGCCAAGTTCTTACGACCAGTTGCGATCAAATTTCTCTAACAGGTATAAAGTTTGTAATTTGTTATTTGATATTTTAATTACCAATTACGAATTAAAATTCAAAATGATATCATTCTTTTTTTTAATTAATAATATTAATACTTTGTTTTTTGTGACAGGTGGCTAGTAATTCTTCTGCAGAGCGCAACTGGAGTACTTATGGCTTCATCCACTCAGCCAAACGCACCATGTTGGCATCGAAGAAGGCTGAAGATCTAGTATACGTTCATTCCAACTTGCGCCTCTTAACCCACAGGACGCAAGAGTATACTAGTGGTCCTAACAAGCTTTGGGACCTCCAACCTGAAAACACATACTTTGAAGCTTCTGCTGCTTGTTTGGCCAGTGTTTCACTTCTTGGCATTGATGAGGAACTTCCAGGGAGCCCTTCACAAGGGTTCGAAAGTGGAGCTAGTGGGAGTGGAGCTACAAGTGGCATCCATGAAGATGATTTTGACGATTTTGATATGCTCTAGATCATCTAGATGATTATGCTCTAGAAGTTGAAATTTCAACTTGAATGTATTATGTTATTTACTATCATGTTTTGAAAATGCTTGTTTAAATTTATGTCATTATGAATCAATACAAACTCAAGTCTCAATTCTCAAAGTATTGGAAATTTCAATTTTGTTTTCGTGTTCTATGAATGATTTTAAGTTGTATGACTCTATGAGTATTAAATTTCAATAAGTATGCAATGTATGAGAATTAAATTTCAATAAGTATGCAAATGCTTCTTTAAATTTATAATTTATATATATATATATATATATATATATAAAACGTACCCAAAAGTATACTGTACCCAAGATTTTTAAAACTTTGCCGTATCAACATATTGTACTCGTACCAGTACCCGTACCCGTATCCATGCAGTCTAGGTTATAACTCATGGTTGTTTTTCTTGTTTATAAATTAAATTATAATCATTGCTTATACTTATAGTTATCTTCCTTTTTTAAATTAATTCATTGCATATAGGTATGGTTGTTTTTAATTCATTGCAGCCCCAACAATCATCAGCATGAGTATTTCTTCTAAGTATGAGTATGAATCAGAGGAGGGGAGAGTTGAACTTGAGATAGGTGGAAGTGTTGGTGATGCCATAATGGGGGGGAAGTGGAGAAGAGAGACAAAATGTAGTGTCAACGACAGCTGGTAGTGCTACCAATTGCCCCTCTCAAATGTTGTCCAAATTTGCCATTGGACCATTTGATAAGAAGTCATTACAACAATTTGTTGAGATACTTGAGAACCCCAAGTCTAGAGGGGGGAGTAAATTATGGAAGTGCAACATATGTGCACTGACTTGGCATGGCAACATCACCAGGACCAATGCACGCTTGTTGCACCTTACATGAAGGGGGGTTGGTCTTTGTAAGGCCCTTTCACTAGAGCAGAGAGCAAAGATGGTGAGAATTTTCAATAGAAATACAGCAGAGAATGTTCTAAAAGTTTGTGGTACTAGCAATACGATTAACACTCCTTTGAGCTCTCATAGGACTAGCAAGAATACTTTGGCTAGTTCTAGTTTTGGAATGTCAGAAATGGAAAGAAGAGGGAAGAGAAAGGTTGTGGGGGCAGCCCCCAACCTAGTTGTAGACATGTTTGATTCAAAGGCAAAGGAAGAGGCAGATGATGTTATCGGGAAATTTTCTATGTTGTTGGGATCCCATTTAATGTTGCTCACTCTCCTTATTACAAAGAGTTTATGGCTAAAGTAGCAAAAGCAAGTACAAGTTATGTGCCTCCTGAAGACACCAAACTAAGGACAACAATCTTGGATAGAAACTATTCCAAGATTAATTTGTTGATAGAGGAGATGAAGGTCAAATGGGTGTCACATGGATGGGTGGACGGATATTAGACATTGGCCTCTCATCAATATCATTGTCTCTTGCAAAGATGAACCATACTTCTTGAGAGCATTTGATTGTTCTAGGAAGCGGAAAGATACTGAGTTCTAGTTCCAAATTTTGAAGGATGCCATTGAGAAGGTTGATCCTTCAAATGTTGTACAGGTCATCACGGATGCAGCTTATGTGTGCAGAGCAACAGGCAAGCTAGTGGAGCAGGAGAATAATCATATCTATTGGACCCCATGTTGTGTGCATGCCATGAACAATTCACTGAAAGACATGAGGCCAGGGTCGTGCAGAAGTTCATATGCAATCACCACACATCATTGGCACTCTTTCGAAATTTTTCAAAGGAAATTCTGAAACTAATTGACACCCGCTTTGCATCCTATTTTATTTTGTAGGAGAGGATGTTTGAGTTGCAGGAGCCCTGCAAATTATGATTATGATACAAGATTGGACTAGGTGGCGTGAGTCCAAGACAGAGCAAAGGAAAAGAGTGAAGGAAGTGGTGTTGAGGGAGACATTTTGGGTTAACATGCAATACATCATATCAATTATAGCTCCATTTTTTAGTATCATCAAATATAGAGATTGTAACAGCCCCAATTTTGGTGAGATATATAAGTGCATTGACAGCATGCTTGGGCAAATGAAGGTAGCTATTCACGTGAGGTACCCCACTTTAGAGTTCTACAATGAACATATCCAGCCCATTATTCAACAAATATGGGAGAAGTTGAACACCCCTCTTCATATGGCTATGTATGCACTGAATCCCAAATGGTATGTGGAGAGGCCAGGTAGAGTTATCCCTTTGGATGATGATGAGGTGAAGAAGTGCCTTATGAAGGCCTTTAAAAAAAATTATAGTCCACAGGAGGCTTCACAGATCAGATTGGAGTGGCTCAACTTCACTAAACTTGATGGGTACAAAACTCATGCTTAATTAAGGTTTTGCCCAAGATTGATTCAAATACGCAAAAAAGTTTTGTGGAAGGTAGATTCATTTTGGATAAATTGATCACAAGTTGGGAAGGTATGGACTTGGGCTAAAGAAATAGGTCACAATGTATAACTGACAGATTTTGAAAAGGCTTGTGATACGAGGGAGTGGGGATTTATAGAGAGAATGCTGAAAACAGTTGGTCTTGGCAGAAAATTTATTGTTATGATTATGACCTTTTTTTAAGAAAGCCTTAGTGCAGATTGATGTTAATAAAAACCTTTCAGATTCTCTCTCTGCAAAGATCTATGATCTATAATACAAGGTTGTCATTTGGCTCCTTTCCTCTATATTATTGTTGCTAAGGCTATGCATGTCCTTTTGAGAGACAATATGTTTGGACCTCAAGTCAAAGGCATTACTCTTCCTAATAAAGCCAGCCTCATTGATGTAAAATTTGTTGATTACACCTCTATCTTGGTGATCTTGGATCAAGATAGTTCTATTAATTTAGAGAATAAAATGTAGATTTTATGTCAGGCCTCAAGTTCTAATATCTCCCTTCCTAAGTCTCGTGCTCTTGGATGGGAAGAACATCCTCTGCAATCACTTATAAGTTGGGGTTAGCAATGGCGTGGTCCCAGAGATATTGATAGGTATTTAGGGATTCCATTCGCATTGGTTCCCCCTCTCAAAGATGTAGGAATGGATCTTGAAAGATATTTAGTAGAACAGGTGGCAGGGGTATTTGCTATCTCTTTTTGGTAGATTTCAGGTGTGTCGTAAAGTTCTGCCTTCCTACAATATTTACTATGCTTCTTGTATAAAGTGTACTAATTCTCATTCCAAACACCTGCGCAGAATTGTGAAAACTTATCTATGGTCTGATGGAAAACGTAGCAAGAAGATATGCGTTGTAGGACGAACTATTTGTTCTAGGCCTAAGAAGAAGGGAGATCTAAGTCTGACAGGCATTTCCTATCTCTTTTTGGTAGATCTCAGGTGTGTCGGAAAGATCTATCTTCCTACAATATTTATTTACTATGCTTCTTGTTGTATGTGTACCAATTCTCGATTCTATCAGCTGCGCAAAATTGTGAAAGATTATCTATGGTCTGATGGAAAAGGTAGCAAGAAGAGACATGTTATAAGACAAAGAATTTGTTCTAGGCCTGAGGATATGGGAGATCTAAGTCTGAAAATACTTGAAATCTGTAAGAAATGACACGGGCTGTGGAATGAAACCTCAAAGGCTGTGTAGGCAATGCTCCTTGGAAAGATCTGACAAGAAACAGTGGGAGGTTCTTCATTTGTTTGATATTTTTTTGGAGGTTTTAAAGTGGGAGTAGAAGGATTTTCTATTCCCAAATCAATTTGAATAAACCCTGGTTAAGCGTCATGCATTTGTCTTGTATAATTGTGCTTTCAAAAATGGAGAAGAAATGTCAGGTTTTAGATCTATTTGATTGAACCTTTCTTACAAAAATTTAACGTTGGCTAACATTAGAGGATGCTCTGCTCTAGACTGGGTACAGAAAAGGCATCAAGCCCTTTACAGATATCTTTAGAAATGGACATTGGAGAGAGTAGGATCATTGAAGGTTTGGTATAAATTGTCTAATAGTTTTAAATGGACTTATCTGATTAAAGCTCTCCATAATGACCTTGTTATGGATTGGGATGAAGAGGAAAAGCATGGTAATACTAAATGGGTACATGGCACTCATATGTAGGAGGTTTCTTCCAAGGATCTTTATTAGCTGCTGGTCAAGAGAATGGATGATTACTCCAAGTTTAATGAAATTTGGTTTGTGAGTGACACGGAGCAAGCTTGGACAGGAATGTTCAATCTTAATCTTTTGTGGTCCCCTATTTTGAACAATAAAAATCATGTTTTATGTGGTTATTATTGTGACAAAAGCTTCTTGTTTCTGAAGTTTTGAAGAGAAGTAGAATGGTTGTTTCTAATTGCTCGTTGCATTGTGCACCTGAAAATATAGAGCATATTTTCTTTGATTGTGTTTTTGCTAAAAAAAACATGGAAAAGTATCATGTGCGTGTGGATCATATTTTGCAAAAAGAGAGATAAAATGGAATGGTATTTGGACTGCCTCTATTGCTAATCTTAAGCGCTCAAATTGTTTTGAAACTCTTTGACTTTTCTGTTCTACTAAAGTTTTGTGGTGGATTTGAGATAAAGGAATAAAGATTAATTTCTTCATAAGAGCAGAGACCCCACTGACTCCACAAGTGAAGTCACTTTGTCCTTTATTGTCGAGCAGGTGTCCTTTAAGTTAGAGATACAGCAAACTGACTTGAGGCAGTTCCTTGAAATTTGATTCATCCTCAAGCTAGTAAATACAAGAGATTAGGGAGTAGATTATCAAGAGCTCCTCAACCTCCCAATCTGTTGTGTGGGCAAAATGTTTCACTGCTTGGGGAGTACAAGGAGGATATTGAAGTATTAAATATATCCCTTCTAGCTGAAGTTGGTCGTGGAAAAGATATTTAGGATGTTAGTAATCGGATAAGGCTAGATTATTTGATATGTGTGTGTATCAAGATAAGACTAGATCATTCGATATATGTGTGTCCTCGCGTGTGTTACAGCAGCTATTGCGGATTATGTTCGGTTATTACTTTCAGATGCTATCTTGTAATCATTATCTTATGTTTTTCAAGTGTTGGTGCTAGATACATTATATGGTTTACAAATCGTCGTGCGTATTTGCATGAAATGCTGACTATATCCACCCATGATGGATTATGTGTTAATACAGGTATAGCCAAAATTGAAGAGGAGCCAAGGGGCTCCATTATAGAACGCAGCCACTCCATCTTAACTCGTGATTCCCCATGACTTGGGGGGTTATTCTTGGACCTTAATATTAAATTAACGGTTAACCTTGCCATGCACCTTTGAAACCCATCCACTACATGACAAAACTGCTAAAATCACTCAACTGAATAAGTATACACCTAGAACTTTCTATTTACAGAAACTCGGCAATTGTTGATAAAGTCAAAATTGATGAAGAATGTAGTGCAAGTTTTCCTCTTTTAGTATCAATTTTAGAGGTGGGACCCAAGGGGTTATATATGGTTAGGAGCCTTTAGAAAATGTGGATAATATTGAAGAAGGTCTAGAAGCTTCTAGAAAGATGACCCTTCAGGATAGGGATGAAAAACAAGCTAATGAAGGGGCCAACTGTGACACATGTAGTACACAAGTTGGTTCTATAGCACTTGACAATATCACTTTGGCATTTATACAAATACTATCCCATTTACCTACTTATTGACCAACTTAAAAGCATCTTGCTCTATACCGTACCCTAAGTCCACTTGGTCGTACCTTGTTCTCCAGCTTAACACTTCAAGAATCACTGTGTGTTTTACAGAAGTGCATTCATAGACTATCTAAAGACTACCTCATGTCTAATAATCTGATTCCAGCTTTAGCCTGGATAGGTTTGTGGGCCTAAGAAAAGTTCAGCCGACAAATATGTCCACATGCCATGAAACTGCCACCTTGCAGTTGCAACTTTCATCTTCTCAAATGCACAAGTTACCTTGGTTGGCTTATAACTTGTTCGGTTGAGTCGGAAAACGAATATAACGTCTAGATTCTATATAAACACATCCACCATAACTCATATGTGGTATCTAAGGGATCTCATATTAAAGGCACACTCTAAGAAGGTCATGTTTACAAAGCATTATTGAAGCATCCATTCCCTTATAACACAATTATAGTAAAGCTACTCAAACTCTTAAATAGCATATCTATTGTTCTCTAGATCACAAATTCATGCAAGCACTAATCAAGCCAAGCCAATTGTGGTGTTGAGGGCCAAATCAAGGGCTCTATCTTGTTTACTTTCTCTATTAATCTCCACCTCATCATAGAATTGGGAGAACCATCTGTGGCTTGATCCCTCTTCAGAATAATTAGTATGTAGTGCAACACTCATCACACCATTGGAGGTTGGGTGAGATCATTCCAACACAAATCAGGACTAAACCCCTTTTTAGGTCAAAGCAAGGAGAAGACATATCCAGGTACAAGGAGCATTCATTGTGAGAGATCCAAATACAGATTTTATATCCAAAGACAGACAAGTGAAACAACTCTCGGAGTTAGAATAAGTCATATCCCTAAAGGACACATTCATACATTCCTAGACTGTTGGCCACAATCTGTCCCATGCGGGAGATGAACCGGTACTATGTGCATTTCCAGTTCCCAAATTTTACAAGGTAGCTTGATGACATTTTACATAACTTCTCATCTCAGTTTCAGCCCATTGTCATGCAACCTTAAGCTCGAAGAACATGACTTCTTTCTAAACCCTAACCTTAACTGTACTTTCACAGTTATATTTATAATAAATTGAGTGATCTGTATATCATTATTATAAACCGCAGGTTTATTATTTATTATCTTGAATTTCTTTGAATGCAGGGGTAATATACAATTTAGTAATCAGATTGTGCCAAACCTAATTTAGAACATATTGCATTTTGGTGAACCTGCTTACGCCTTTATGTATCGGCAAACACACAATATAATTATTATAGGTTTCATTTTTCAATCAATCTTTAGTCCATGATAGTTTGATAACTTTATATTAAGGGTTTTATAAACCCTTCTACATTCTTGTGAAATTTTCTAAGCATTTTCTTGATGCTCAACTTATGAATACTCAAATAGTCTCGAACACCACCTAAGGAAAATGACCTCAATATACCAATGATATTTCTAAGATAAAAATTATTTAGAAGAACTCAAAAGTGTTTGACTGGGATAGATAACTCCATGATGTAATGAAAATGGCTGATATCCTGATACCCATGTTTCTTTCTTCTATAGATGCTACTATTAATGTTGAGGGTAACACTATTGATGTTCATTGATAATGCTACACATATCATTACGGAGGATAAGATATCATTAAACCATGTTCAATAAATGAGGGTGATCAATTTGCATAGTAACAACCATTGACCAAGCTCAACCACTTAATTAGATCCAATTCGCTATAAATTCTTAAGGGCAAACCTAATTTGATGCAGTCCTAACTTATTACTAGAGAAGCACCAACAAATGGTTTTGACACAAATCTTTGACTAATTTCAGTGCCCCCGCCTTCAAACAATACAGATCTCATTCCCCTTCGTAGGTACTAATAACCAATTTGGAATCTTAGACATCAATTGCCTACATCTAGTGTTCCTACTATGAGGGCATCACATATGACTCCCCAAGTTACCATGCATATTCCTACAAGAACATATGGCTTACATTATAGACCTACACATACAATATGTTGCTCATAAATACATCTTAGATATACATGTATCCCAACAACTACAAGGACATGGTAAGCACAGGTAGGGGTCTACACAAGGCAAATCATATGGCAATACAAGCTCTTATTGGTTTACTCATATAATCCATTAACCCCTGAGGTCCTTAGTTATCAACGTTACCACCTAGATTTGTTCCACATAAGATCCTAGGGTCCACATATGTTTAGGCCAAGACCACAAAAGCATCTTCAAAAAAATTATTGCTTCATTACAATGGATTATGTCTAACAATACCTCCTTAGCCATGAGATTTTTCATGGTAGCTTAAGGAATATGCATTATCATGGTTTCATGCCCTCTAACAAGTTTCAGTTCACTCATTTCAACCTTTGGCATCTGAAGTTTCTTTCTCATTCATTCCATCAATATTGGCTCAACACCTCTCCTTTTGCCCAAAGTCCCCCAAGTATAACAATGTCAATCTAGAAGACACAGACTATGTCCTCATGTTATAAGACCATGCTCTCTCAAGGGACCTAAGCATATCGATGAGGCCGAGTTGCAAGTATTCATTGCTAGCCTTATTCCACAACTTACGGAAAAGGTCATGTTCTCTAGCTTCATATCCTTTGAAGACCTATGCCAAATAGTTAAAATCTATGAGACCATGCTCCTTGCAGCCAACATGCTAAAATATGGTGACAATATACCTACATCTAGTGGAACCAAATTCCAATCAAAGCCATCATATAAAGGTAGGACAAATGACTAGTAAGAATATTTCGACCAAGTTGTTAATACTTGCACAAGAGAGCTTTGCCACCATCATCCTTTCTTAGGCTCAAAAAAGACTTATGGACCCATTTGACTTAAACCTCCTCTTCAGATCCACGTGACGAAATCCTAGCAAGGCAATCATGAGAGTTACCTCTATCCACTATTGGGTCGACATTGAATATTCCACAAAGCTCGAAATTTCAATAAAGTATATTGTGATTAGGATAGAATGCATTAGGCAAATACCGTATGCTGATTAACAATTGACAATATCATGCCATAAAATTTAATAGCTAGTTTACAACATTAATTATATACAAGACTTGGACACACTTGCTATGGTTTCAATCCAATTCAAATGCAATTTTGTTGATCTATTGTGAAATCATATTCCACATGATCTTACCACAGAGTATAATCTTCTACTGGGGAGACCTTGGCCATAATATGGGTGCAATCCCCTGTACCATTGGCTTACCGCTGCCTAGAAATATATACATCAACGATTATGAATATACATGTCTTGATTCAACTAATGACTCTTACCCATGAGGAAGCTAGAAGTCAAGTTTTTGAGTCAACTAAAAATTTCAATCCCACAGACTAGTATTCAAAGTGTCCATGGTAGTCAAGTCGCCCTCATCCACTATCCAAATGTTCGGATTGGGCACATTTCCGTAGTAATCCACGATGCATTAAAGGTAGACCTAATCCAGTACAAAGCCAATATATAGAGCCAAGTGTTACTTGTATGCAAGACAATAGTTGATACTCAATTAGGAGCATAGATATTACCTCGATGATAGGTATGGGCCTATGAGGAATCTTATAGTGGATGGCATGTGAAAACATTTTGGCTTACCTTAACTTTACCCACTTGGATGCCCATGGATTTGTGATATGCAAACTATCGACATCTGACTCCTTTAACATAAATTAATTATACAGTATAGCACCAAAGCAAAATCTTCCCCTTGATAAAACTAGGTGTTCCTTATGAACACTCTATTCATCCTATCACATTACCTATTGTAGTGTTCAATCAAACCTATGATGTATCCCATGATTGCCTAAAGTAAAATCAATCAGAATGCATTCAACGTCACTGACAACAATGGTTTGGTCACATTCACTAGACAGATTCCATAGTCCAAGACGATCGATGCAGACTCTTCATGATCAAGCCTTAACAATGCATCTACTCCTCTCATGCTCCATGAGGGGTGTTACCCTAGCCATGTGTTCGAACAACATCATATTTTACTACAATAGCCTTGTGAGTGTGACCCATACTACCACACCTTGACACACACTCCCACTACACAGTTAGCGAGAGCCTCCTTTATTATGAATCACTTATGATTCGTGCAGATTGCCCATTCACATATTATCATACCACTATTTCTAGGACTGTTATCACATGTGGCGACACCTTAGAATCAGTGTGATGACTATACGGTAGATCTAGTATTCCCCCTTGTAAGCATGACCACACACTTTACACCACTTGATGTAGGACATCTATACAATCATCAACGATTAATGGGACCATAGGATAGCCTTCTAATGATACCCTTACTCACATTGGGTAAGCACAATGATTGTACATAAGCTCCTTCAGCACTCATAGATCAAGATGCTATGGCGAACATGGTCTCCTTATGACACAATCTCCATTTGTGACACCTACTCTCTATTTGTAACAGGCATATTTATCATCCATCACATCCAAGGTTTGGATGTGAATGAGGGAATAATCACTAGTGGGACCCCAGCCCCTTCAAATTTTATTAGCAATGTACCCTTTTTCACTAGGACTATGAGCAAGTTGGCACATTTTTCACATAGCTTCTTCAAGCACAGATGCATACTCCATGATTTCAGCCATGCAATGGTTATTTGACTCATTTAGTACAATAGTGATTCTTCTAACACCTACCTTATAGTTCAAGACTAAAGCATAACCTCACGATGCAACACATTTCAGGGGGCGATATGATTGTTGAGGGAATAATCATTACCTAGGACACCATCCCCTTTCTTCTATTGTTTACAACCTATGGCCTAGGGCCCTTAGTACATTACAATATTTTAGCAATTTTTTAGGGTAAGTATCTCGCTTATGGCAAAAGTCACCTAAAATTACAATATTTGCAAAAATACAAAACCAGGACCTGCATGTGATTGGCTTATTCATTACAGACTTAGACATTGTCTTTATTCGGGTTTAGCACTTTACACATCCTACTTCCTTACGCACTTGCTACCCATAGCACACATGAGACAGTTGCAGATACACAGTCCATGGACACTCATACACACATTGCGGCTTTATAAAGCCCTATACCCTGGGGGCAGCCCATCACATCGGGGGCATGCCTACAGCGAGGGCATCTTACATACAAAGCTTATTCAGGTTATATGTATTTTACGGTAGTCCATTGGTGATACGGAAATTCTACTGTGTTATCTTGCATTGTCTTATATCTTATGGCATGTGTCATATTGTGTTTCATTCAATGATTACACTATTTACTTCTATATGTTGACTCGACATACTCTCATGCTTACTCGTTGATCTAATTATGGGGCATTTACCACATGTAATTTATTACTTGTTACATTAGCGTGATTCTATGCTTTTTTCAATACTATTAGCCCTGAGGCTCCAATTATACTATCACACATGGTCTGATTCATTACTTGCTCTACGCACATTGTTTGATACACACAGTCTGATTTAATACTTGCTCTACGCACATTGTCTACTGCACATTGTTTGATTCATTACTTGCTCTACACACATTGTTTGATTCATTAGTTTCTCTGCACACATTGTCTGCTCCAAATTGTTTGATTCATTATTGTCTTTGCACACACATTGTTTGTCATATAGTTTTTGACACAGTGTCTGGCATACATTATTGTTTGATACATACTTGTTTTGCACACACTACTAATTGCTACTAGCATTGTTTGAGTTGCCATTGTGATGTCTTGTTAGTTGTCTATGTCTTACGGCGGGCCTGTCTTACCAAGCTACCCACTCTACATACATCTATTATTGCTCACAAATTTGTGTGCTATAATCAAGTCAGGTGTCAATTGTCAAGTGTTGAGGACCAAATCGAGGACCACCTTGTTTACTTTATCTACTAATCTCCACCTCATCATAGGATTGGAAGAATTACGTGTGGCTTGATCCCTCTTCGCAGTATTGATACGTAATGCAGTGCTCATCACACCAATGGGGGTGGGGTGAGGTCAGTCCAACTCAAATCAAACTAACCCCATTTTAGGTGTAAAGTGAGGAGAAGACATATATAGGTACATAAGTGTCATTGTGCAGATCCAAAGGCACAGGCGAAGCGGATCCCGACACTACTCCAACTCAGATCGCTAGAGAAGATATTCGTAGGTCCCAAGACAAGTTCAGACATAAACTTGTCCCCTGCCGGATGAGCCTCTCATGCTCACATCTAAGTCCCCAAATTTTCTAGACAGCGCGATGATAGTCTGCACACCTTTCCCATCCAGATTCAATTCATTGTCATGCAGCCTATGCTCCAAGAATGGTGACTTCTTCCTAAACCCTAACCCAAATTGTACTTTCACTATCCTATTTATGGTTTGTTGAGCAATTGGATATCCTTGCATTACTTAGTAATGTGGATTACTTAGTAATGTGGATGTGTAGTCTTGTTATTCTAAATTATCTTATGTAGTTAAATAATATTTAATTACGAACACAAACACCAAATTTGAGTAGAGTTTTGGTGCTTTCACGGTTCATAAAGATTGGATTATGATTTTGGAACAACCTGTGTTTCCATTTTTTACTCGACGTTTTTGATCAACAACCATGATCCATCATCATGAAGAGACTTATGTTGGAATAGCAAACCCACACTTCCTTAAATAGGGGAAGATATTAACGGGTCACAAGTGTCATTAAAGGAGGGAGCCGCCATGTATTTAAGCAATCAGCTACTTTATATAATGAAGTGGCCATTTACAATAAAATGTGTCTACCTCCTTATCTAACTCCAGATAGCAAGTCTCTGTCACATGGAGGTTACTTCAAAACAAACTAAAAAAGGCCCCAAGAAATAAATTAATTAAAAATGTTGATACAATTAAAATTATTAGTTATTAATGGGTTATTAAGAGATATTAAACTCCACTAAAAAGATTCATTATTTTTAAATTATTTATTTTTCAAAAAAATCATGATTGAGAACACCGACCTTTTAATAGGTTAATAATAGGTCTCCACACGTGACATATCCCTAGGCCCTCATCTCTATTCAGATTGTGGTAGTGCTTGCTAACTTTAATAGCATCCCTTATTTTCTGTTTTTGAAAATGGCTTTCAACCGCAACAACATTGGTGTCTTCTATAAAAAAAGCATGCTTAGTTGTGCAAGAGTGCTCAGCCAGAGGACTCCTTGTGTAAGGTTTGGAGGGACTTCTTATAAGGAGGCAAAATTTCCCATAGTATGGAGTCCCTATGGACTTTTTCCAATCTTGGAAAAGGAGACTAGAAAGGAGAGCTTGAGCTAGCTTGTCCAAGTGGAAGATCTTAGGTCAAAACTTTTTCCCTCAGGTTTTGTACCCCACTTGCTTCGGAAATTGTGATGTCTTTTCTTAAATGTTATAATTCTGGTTTTATTCTTGATGAAGTCTCTATTGTAGTTTATTTTAATCAGTTTTATTGCACCTTGTTGTGGCTCGTTAAGCCTTGTGTTCTGGACTTTTATTTGGCATTTTTCTGCTTGCTGGTTTTGTTGATTTTATTTGTGAAAAATCATGTACCACTATGCTGCCGAAACTTTCCTAGCTTTGTGAGTTGTTTTGGTAGTGGTAGGATAAAATTGTTCATTTTTGCTTGAGCTTGTGGAACAAGTTAATGGGTTGGTTTTTGTACTTGTATGGGCGAGCTAATGGACAAACCCCCATTTTTTCTCTTACTCTTGGTGGGTAATTGAGGTTTCTCTTACCCTTGAAGAGTAATCGATTTTTCTTTAACCCTTGGTGGGTAATTGAGGTTTATATCGAATGCTACTGACCATTATTGGATATTATGTGTGTGAGCAATCCCCTCCTATTGGGTAACCCTAATGGTTACCATAGTGCATTGGTGGTGTTTTGTGTGGCTGATTTGTATATGTTGGTAGCATATAGAATAGCTTTGCCCTCTCCTAGTTGCTGGTCTAATCAACACTAGGATTAAAGAACATGGTAAAGACATTCAATTTGATAAGTTACACAGATCTGGCTTAGCTGAACATTCGCTCAATACCAAAAATGTCATTTGCATTGATAAGGCCAAGGTGCTGACCCCTAAGCATCACTAGGTGAAAAGACACTTGAGGGAAGCCATTGAAATTATACAGCACAGCAGCAACCTTTAAAGAGATAATGGTAAATTCACTAGTAATACTTGGAAACCTGTAATTCATAATATTAGCAAGAACTATAATTATATCAAAATTTATTTTCGTGATATCTTAGCATGACTAATAGGTTCTAAAAAACCTGATGTCATAAATTCGGAACCTAATGAAGATTGGGGTGTCTTATTCAATATATTTCAATCCTATAGAAGTTCACCCTATTATTCTTTAAGAAGTTACAGTTATATCTAATTAAAAAAGACTCACACCTAATCTAATTCTCGTCTAGTTATTACACCTTTTTCAACTATCAAAAGCAAAGAAAAATTTTATATAAATTTAGAATCATTGATCTATTAGATTAATCAATATGATAATCGAACAACTCACTCTTTGGTCTCTGCATAACCTCGTATATTTATATTTATGTGCATTAATCAGCATTCCAACCTCATATGTTCTGGATATCCTTGAAGAGGGATCTAGAAGTTAGACATGAAATGTCAGAAAGCAAAATATGCAACACAGCGAAATCCAAATATATCTTATATAATGTCTGCCTATGTAAATCTTGGAGAATTAATTAGCTATCCTACTTCATCCATGGTTTGTCCACATTGTGATCCTATGTGGCATTGTGTGGATTTGCACTCTTGGGCTAGAGGGTTGACTGGGATCTCCTGCCTTACGATGCCAAATAGGTTGGGAGGAGAGCAACCTTGTCTCTTGGTTGTTTGAAAGTGAGTTGGATCTTCTCTACATTTGGCAGTACTCTTGATTTGACAAAGCTGCATGGACGTGTAACCAATGGATCTTCCTTGTTGAAATTAATATGATCTAATCCACCCTTCAAAAACAGGGGTCCAAGCCGAGACTGTCGCGAGGGGTTGAAATTTTGCAAAGGTGCACAGGCGAATGGAGCGCATTGGAATGGCCGGTGGCAGAAGCCGGGAGGGCTCGCAGGCTACGAAGGACTTCGATTTGGCTCCGAGGGGATTCCGGCTTGGTGGAGGAGGGCACAGAAATGGGGGACGGGAGAAGATTGAGCAAAAGCGGTGCCCTAGCCCTAGGGTTTCAAAAACCGTCAGGACTTCGTGCGGCACAGGTGGGCAAAGCAAGGACAGTAACGGATGTTGCAAGGGCGATGCTAAGGGTCATCAAGGTACGACTCAGCATCTGAAGGCAACCTCTTTCAAAGATGCGTTGGATAACAAAAGCGGCCGATCATCGGGCAAACAATCATCAAGTAATTTGTCCTACCTAGTCGATTTGGCCGCGGAAATCCCCTCTGTAACCATTGAGAACCCTGAAGTGGATGAATATTTCAAAAACTTATCACAGGATGCAGTGATCGGCAGGTTTAACGGTTTCTGGCCTTCCTCCTCCGCTCTGTACCAGTGGGTATTCGATACTTGGACCAATAAGTGTGAAATATCCCTATGTTCTAAGGGTTTTTTTGTTGTCTATTTTAGAGAATCTAAAGACTATCAGAGATGTTTGACAAATGGTCCATGGTTCTGGGGGCATGCAAGTTTATTTATAGCTCCATGGTTTCCAGATTTCGATCCGAACACTTATTCGGTTGCCAAAACGCCTGTTTGGGTCAGGCTTCCTAGCCTCCCCTTGCATCTGTGGCATGTCCTGGAAGACATTAGCAAAGGCTTAGGCAAGTTTATCGAAGAAGATTTGGATAGAACACACCCGGGTCTGTGTTCGTTTGCCCGTACATGCGTTGAAATTGATTTAAGCAAGGGTTTACTTGATCGAATCAATCTTAAATTTGGCGACCTTCAGCATATCCAAATCCTAGACTATGAGAATACTGCATTCCGGTGTAGAATATGCAGAAATGTGGGTCATCTACAAGCTTCTTGTCCCTTCGATAAAAATCAGAAATCTACAAAAAAGAATGGCTTGACTTCTTCTGGTGGATGGGGCTCGGTTAATCCGGATTTGGTATCCGCTACAAACTTTAAGGATGATCTGTGTAATCCGAACTCCGAGAACAAAGTGGCTACTGAGAAGGAAGAAATAGAAAAGGGAATCCAGGAAAATCACCTGGTTGTAGGTGGATTGAAGAGGGGACATACATCAAAGAGTTCAGAATTAGATCGGGATTCAGTGTCAGAAAAAATGATGGCCTTGGCAATTGCTAGTGACCTTGCACTGGTAATTCCGACTGACTAGGGCAATTGGTTAGAAGTAAAAAAGCGGAAAAACAAAAAGGGTCGAATGGGCAGCATTGAGGATTATTTTCCATTCCAGGGCGGGAAGTAATTCTGGAATATTTTTGGTTTAGGATGTTTTGGTTATAGTTTTACTATATGTTGTTGTTAAGTTGGTGTTCAGCTGTAGTTGCTGTTAACTTTTGGGTTTTATAGTCTTTCTATCCTGAGGATCTGGCCTCAGCTTTAAATATAGGGAACGGGTCCCTTCAACCCGCTTTATCAATCAAATAAATAAAAAAAAAATGATCTAATCCACCTTGTGAACAAAGATGTGTTAGAAGGCCTTTTGATCACGCGTGGATCTATTGAACTTTACTCTAGTTCAATGTTATGTTATACCTTATTATTTTATTAGTAATCTGGTGTACCTTAAGATTGAGTTGGATTTAAAATGACTTGTCATTTGCTGATGTGGATCTGAAAAATAAAATAATCTAAACATATTACAATAACTACAAATTTAGGAATCGTGGTATGATGATTGCAGGTGAGGTATACAGATATTGCCAGAGTTAACTGATTTTTTCCTTTACTCAAGAAGTTCAAAAACTGACCTAAAACGGAGCAAAGTTTAAACCACTCCTCAATGCCAATAAAATTGCTCAAGAAATTGAAGATTTATAGGTGAATGGTGACTCAAAGATGGTTATTGAAGTCGTGTAGAAAAAGAAAATTCGGAATTGACATTAAAAAGGAATCCTTGAAGAAATAATTAAGTTCGCCAACTCCTGTAAAACCATCAGTCTAAACCATGTGTATGGGGAAAGAATCAAGGTGATTGATTAGGCAGCAAATCTGGGCAAAATGCTGAAATTTCAACCGAGTGTAGTATAGAGAGTACTGATATGGAGGAAGGTTATTGTGAGAAGGTCAAGGCATAAAAAACCTTTGAAAAAAAGAAAAAATCAAGTAATGAAGAGATAATTCAATAGTTATAGGCTATAGCAAAAGCATGGAAGGGAAGGTTAAAACGTATATCAGCGACATGAATAAGAAAAAGATGGTAAGATTTTGACCCTTTCAATTTTCAATATAATTCCATGAAATATAAATTGGCATTAAAATGACCAGAGAGGTAATACTAAAGCCCACTGAATCTTCTGAAATCCCGCAACAGATCAATCTGCTGATATAACCCAGAAGACAGAGGACAAAAGGACTTATAAGGAAGGCCACACAAGCCGGCTCAGTAACAAGAATGTAACGAACAATGATAGGTGCAATGGGCACACTGATCCACTCATGTCTCCCACCAGAACTCCATTCTCTATTATTGCTAAGCAGACTGATCCGCTCGGCAAAAGCCATATGTACATAAAAGCAAACAGGCAGCCGCAATAAGACTACACAGATGGATGAAAACCACATAAAGATGCCTGTGCTATGGCTTCAGCTTGGAGGACGCTACTGATGAAATGTGCCTCATGTACCACGCATGAGAGTATACATGACTGGCACTTCGACAACAGCTTTCAAGGGTTGACTCTTTCCATTTCTTAAACGGGCATGGTGTGATAGTAATCAATACAGAGATTGAACATATTACCATGTAGGCAGCACAAGGTGGCAGAAGATAACTTTATAGTCCTGGTAAGTGTTGAAATTTCAGTTTGTAATGATGGAGGGGATGAAAATTCTGTCTGCGAAAAAGACCAAGAAAAAGCATGATGACTGATGAGGGAGATGTATTTAGTTGTCTCTGTACTATTATGTGTGCAATTTTAAGCAGTACCAGTAAATCAACACAGGGGAAAGACCTCTAGGTCAACGAGGAGAGAAATAAAGCACAACATTGATACAATCTGTGATCACATGGAAAAAGACTTGGTTGCAACAACAAACAAGCTGCAGTGTTTATGAATGAGGTGATGGAAGGGCAGCATATCAGGGAGATCCAGCAGCAACAGGAGAGCAAATTGATTCTCGGCAATGTTTGTTGCATCCACAAATAGCTGCACCCGGATGAGGACATCGGCAACATTGTTAAAGAATGATTATCTGGTTAATTTGTTTGTTTTCAGTTTGTGCTTTAGTACTATGGTTTATGCAAATCATTAAGCTGTTTGGCCACAGTATTTATCCTCTGCTGACCTATGACATTTTCAACTCTTTTGGTGACTGTAGTCATTGCTTTTATGAGTTTTGTATATAACATCAGGAAGAAAAAGTAACTAAAATTTTACATAATGGTGACAAAAACTTATATTCCAAAAAAAAGCACGATGAACAAAGGAATGGGAACTTCAAGGTTGATGCTTCCTGGGGCCCACTGATACTTTGCAAGTCAGCCAAGCTTTCTTGAGTGAAACTTTGGACCTGAAGGACATTTTTCTGGACAGGGACCTAGATGACTCTGCATGGCACCCTCATTATCTGTCAGATCTGCAGGAGCACGAACAAGCCTTGAAACATAAACAGAAATTATTCTCTCCCAAGTAAGATTTAATTGGATGCAGATCATGCGCAATTCCAACTTGAAGAGATTCTTTATGCACACACTCAATCTGTGGCTGCAATGATGAATAACAAATGAGTAGCAACCCGCAACTGCAGGATAGTGATTGGTGATTCTCCCCCCACCCAAGGTGATCAGATCCTTGACCAACTAGTGATGGGCTCTCAACTCTGTATAGGTTACAGTGGCGATTCTATACCCTATTTAATTTTCAATGTCATTAGTGTAATCTTCTTTAGTGCCTTCCGACATGTCTCATTGGGGGAACTTATTTTTCTTACTAAGACCCATACGAGACCAAACCAAGCTCTCCTTCCTATAACAAATTATAGTTGGGCCTTGGTCTGCCTCATCCAAGATGCCTCTAGTTCAAGGTATCATTATTAGCTTTTTAGATGTGCATTGGTGATATATGTGGCTTCAAGTTAAATAGGGGCAGTCTGCCACAATATTTATGCTCTGCTGAGATATGACATTTTCAACTCTTTTGGTGTCTGTAGTCACTGCTTTTATGAGTTTTGTATAACATAAAGAACTATAAATTTACATAATGGTGACAAAAACTTATATTCTATAAAATAGCACAATGAACAAAGGAACACAATCTTCAAGGTTGAAGGCTTGAAGCCTCCCTACACCCACTGATCCTTTGCAAGTCAGCTATGCTTTCTTGCATGACACTTTGGACCTGAAGGACATTTCTGTAGACAAGGACCTAGATGACTCTGCGTGGCACCCTCATTATCTATCAGATCTGCAGGAGTATTTCCAACCATTGAAACATAAAACGAAGTTATTCTCTCCCAAAGAAGATATAATTGGATGCAGATCTCACACAATTCCAACTAGAAGAGATTCTTTATGCACACAATCTATTGATGGCTGCAATGAAGACTAACAAATGAGTAGCAACAAGAAATTGCCGGGTAGTGATTGGCGATTTTCCCCCCAAACAAGGTGATCGCATCCTTGACCAGCTAGTTATGGTGCTCTCAATTCTCTACAGGTGATAGTGGCAATTCTATACCCTATTTAATCTACAATGTCCTCAGTGTGATCTTCTTTGTTGCCTTCCCACATGTTGTCTCATTGGGGAAACTTAATTTACTTACTAAGAACCATAAGAGACCAAACCGAGCTCTCCTCCTAATGCAAATTATAATTGCGCCTCGTAAAATCCAAGGGGTGGTCTGCCTCATCCAAGATGCCTCTAGTTCAAGGTATCATTATTAGCTTCTGAGATGGTGCATTCTTAGTATATGTGACTTCAAGTTGAATAGGACCCACCTGCTCAAGATATCATGAACAACAAAGACCTCTATCCCAAAAGTTCTCGTTACTCATTGAACAATGTCATTCTTGTGGGAGATTTTAAAGCCCAAATCAGAAAAGGCCAAAGACTTATATACGAATGATTTTGCACAAAATGAGCTTTGTCTTAAATAAGATTATTAGAAATTTACTTTGGATGAATCCTCAACAAATGGGATTGATCCTATCATCACATGATCTTATTCTTAATGGGCTATCGTTTTTCCTTGATTCCAACAAGCTTAGTGCTTCCCTCATACTGAGAACACAAAGTTTCTTTCCAGCAAGCCTCTGAACACCGATATTCAGAATTTTCATATCTTCCATCAACTTTCCCTTGCTTCTCATGTTGTCTTCACTTTCAATCGTACAACCTCTTTGATCCTCTTCCACCCTCCCTTCGAACCTTTCAATGCTCATCACACCACGATCCATTTTGAAGTTTGGTATATAAATGACTATGTCGCCAAGTCCACCTTATGGCCAAGTATTATTATCAGCAACATTTCCCAACTTATCGCCAACTACTATTCTATCTCTACCATGGTCATGTAAGGTGACAACTTCGACAGTGTCAAGAGTAATTTTAGAGTCAAATAAGGGTATTCTCTATTCTTGATTACTTTTAGTATTTAAATAGATGAGCTAAAAAACTTTCTTTAACACCGTACTCATGTTGATTGTGATTGCACAATGCATTAGGTTTTGATCCCTATAATACTTTTTACTTGGTGCCTCACTCTCCTAACTGGTTTCAAGACAGTTGGATATTCTTTCTCAATTTTGCAACCCTCAAAAACTAATGGTTTATCTTAGTGTTACTAAGGTGATGAGGAGAGCCTATGGAGATCACAAAAACATAATACTTATTGTGGAGTTCAATTTAGAGATTCATCTCTCAATCTGAAGCCTACCTCTCAATCAAGTGTTTCCTAGGGATATTCCTCTTGTTATATCTCCAAGCATATTTTCTTTCAAATAAATACTTGCATTTCAATTCGTAGATGCCCTTCTTCAACACAGAGTTTAAACCTACAATTATTCACAAGTATGAAGTTTGAGGCCTTGATTTAAGTTCTGCCGATTGGGCATATTTGAAAGGGCTTGTAGTATTGACCTTTAGTGTATGATCCATCACAAATGAAAGGTTCCTTTATACATTATCCACAAACAGTGTGTTTCCCAGACCTTGCATATGAAGAGAACTTTCAGGCTCATTTTCTATATAATAGGGTTGCCTCCTTATATCTGACTGGACATCGACACCATTCATATGCTGAGACCAATTTATTCCTCTAGTCTGTTAGCATCTTTATTATCAACTTCCTCCATGTAGATAAACCTTAAACACCCCACTTGTAACTATTTCTTCAAACGATGTGATCAATAGTTTTGTGAAAGAAGATAAATGTTACTTACTACATTCATGTATAACCTCTCCCCTGCATGCTCTCAGCCCCATGACAGCTTTCTATGTAAAGCATTTCTTACAAATTATTGATGGCAACATCATCTCGACAAACTATCTTCAGCATAATCAATCGCATGGCAAAAATGGATTATCCTTGGCCACCAAAGGGTTTGCTCCCACCAATTATGAGTTGAGAAGATCAAGCATGTTCAGCACAGTGATAGAATATTTTGTCTTTATTCTTTCTAGGATATGGAGAATGAGGAGCATGCCTACTATGAAACCCGAAAAAGGTATCACTATCATTATAGAGACTCGGGAGGTTCCCATCCACATTCTCATGTTAACCTGATCAAAGGTGCATAATTGTTTCCTTCAAGAGGTTGTCACTTTCAAGCGTTGTGATCCACAAGGGGCCTTTAGAGCAACCACACTAAATACCTACTGCCATCCTATTTCAGATGTACAAGCTATTACATACCATTTAGGTATTTTCAATTCACATGTAGATGGATGCAACTCAATAGAACAACATTCATCTTTGTTTGTTGGCATGAGGTTGACCCAACCCACTCCGACTCATAATAGGCACCATGGATTTGCTTCCTTTCAATGTCAAAGGTCGTCTAGTTCTTTGTGCACATGGCCTAGGCCACTAGAATATGTTTGTGTCAAACACCCACTTTCTCTTTACCTCTGAAGTTTTGACAAACTCACCCATTAGAAAAGAGTCTAGGGTAGTATGCTTTTCCCCTAGGAATGTCCAACCTGGCCTCTTATCCCTAAACATTCTCCTATGGACAATATTTAATCATGTATTAGACATCACTGTGGTGGATGTGATGTTATGATTTCTTCTACTCCAAGCTTTTCTACAAATGTGTCATATTGCTGATTTCTAGCCTTGATCTTCAACTTCGGTCTTTCATCAAACTTTTGTTTCCTTGAAGGTCTTCGCCCCACAAAGCTATTTGTATTTGTACTTGGATCATATGATTTGGGTTCATCCACCCAATTATGTCAACATAGTTGTAGTGTTTTAGTATTACTTTTTAGATCCTCGGGTATTTTTACCCTACTAATATTTTTTTTCAATTGAGTGTAATTTTGAATCGCATTGACCTACTTGAATCATCTATGGACATTAGTATAATTTATTTTTTCTTTCTTTTTTCTTTTTTTCCTCTTCCCTCTTTCAATAACTTTGAAAGTTCTATAATATTATTCCAAACAATTTCTTAAATATCTTTAAAAGGAGCCATTTAGTTTAATTATTAAGTAAAACTTGATGTCCACCAGAAAAGACGAAGCACCACAATGTTGCTCTTGATATACTTTTGCTTGAAATTGTGTGCTTTCCATGTTTTATTTTACTCCTTAGTTTTGCATTTTCAAGTTGTGAAGATCCAATGATCAATGGATCAAATCCATATTCGCCTTGAAGGGGATTTATGTAAATTCCCTTGTTTAATTTACAGTTTCCGTTTAACCATCTGATTCTGCACAGTCTCCACCAATCAAGCTGATTGTGGGCAATCTCCACCAATCAAGTTGCACCATAAGTTCAAAAATAAATTTGAAGAAAATTCTGGTAAGTTTAGAGTCTCTTATCATCCACACAATTTTGGGTGATCCATGTTTACCATGTCTTTGGCTTTATGTCATGCAACACAAGATAAATTCTGCTAGTTCAGTTAGTATATCCACAACAATGATTTGATTAATGTATTTGAAAATATTAGTTAAATTGGGGGCATTAAGTTATATGGTTGTCATCAAGTGTTATTCTATAAGTGCTTCACAACAGATAGGCCTTGTCAAAAACTAGTAATCAAATTAGCCTACTCATCATATTTACCATCATGTGTTATAAAATTTAGTACCTCCTGGCCTCTCCTATTATGTCTTCTTTTTATATTTTCTGTGAACAAAAATCACCCTTAGATGCTTAAAATATCCCAATCATCTCGTTTATACTATTAGCTATGAACAAAAATTAGCCTGGACTGCTTAAGACATCTCGATGGGGCTGGTTATAGTTTATAAAACTAACTTTGGCAAAAGCAGTACAAATAAATATAGTTAAACAAGTTATCAAGCAATCTAATAAAAATAGTTGAAAATTTGACACAAAATAACAATTGAGAGCTTAGTTGCAAGTTGAGTGCAGATGTCAGGCTAAGATTTAGACATTTGTGAAAAATTATTCACGCTTTTCAGTTTACACAAAAAATGGCAAAATTTGAAAATTTGACACGAAGTAACAATTGAGAGCTTAGTTGCAAGTTGAGTGCCGATGTCAGGCTAAGATGTAGACATTTGTGAAAAAATATTCACGCTTTTCAGTTTACACAAAAAATGGCAAAACCTTTGTATTAATGTAGCATGAGCCACTTTCGTGAAGGAAATGTAAACATGTCTAAATCAGGATTGTCATTATTTATGATAGTAGACAAATCGCAATTTTATAGCAAATAGAGCTGAACTGAAATAAAAGCATGCCTTTAAATTAAGAATCTAAGTATACCTGACTATCTCTAGACATATGGCCAGTAAGTCCCAAGTGTTCCTCGGAAATAATGTTGCGATCTATCTTGCCACCAAATACATCTTCAAATCTCTGTCCCAAAATAAATTTGGCAAAAATAAATTTAAATTTGTTAGTAAACTAAGCAGACAGCTTCTACTTCCTTCAATAAAAAACAGAAATAATAAAATGCAGGTTAGGGATCGAATAAATGTTCTACCTTCAGCTGAATCACTAGAACATTTGGAGCTTGAATAATCGACAACTGCTTGTGGGCTGCTGACAACTTCTTGCACCTGTACAGTAACATCAAATTAGCCATATCTTTTTATTACTTAACACATCAATCAATCATACCTTTTTATTACTTAACATACTACAAAAGCTATTCAATAAAAAAAGGATGGAGATTTTTAACTTCATTTTTCCTTTACTCATTTTGTCAATACCGAGGAATTGTGGTTGGCCTTTCTATCATCAACTGCATCAAAAACCTTTAAGAATTTTTCAGATTGAATAAGAGATGACAAAGTAATCCACAAATCCCATTTTTCTATCACTCTATCCTATGTCAAAACAGATTAGCAGTATGAAAGTTGTCTAAATTTTCAAAACTTCAGATCTTAGCAGTGACACCTCATGCATTCCAGTGCAATATTTTCGATGATTATTTGCTCAGGAGTTCCAACTGAGTGCTTGTAATTCTGTTTGGGCAATATGTTTTGAATTTTGATTTATCTCTTTCTCAGCCAAATTTAAGCTAAACCATCACCTGCCAATAAACAATAGCATGTAGCCAACACTCTTTCATTAAGACCATAGCTTTAAGTTCATCACAAAATCAGAAGCAGTACGGTTCAAACCTCAAAAGCAGAAGCACTATAGTTCAAAACCACAAAATCAGAACAATGAAGTTGCAAACACAAAAAAAAATCAGATAGATGAATATCAAGGTCCATTTCCCTATGGATAGAGTGTTCACAAGAAGCCAGATTTTATAAAGCGTTAATGCCTTGATAGAATCAAAAACATACCTAGCTTGCTTTGCAACCCACCTTAACAAATTTCACTGATAAAATGGGCCCCAATGGGTCTAATAACTTGGAGTGAACAAAAGAATTATTAGGCCAGTATGTAAGTTTATAACTCACATCTCACTGCCAAATAATCTTAAGAAATAAATTCAAATTCTTGGGTATATAACAAAATCAGATTCATTGCAAATGTCACCTTAGAGACCTTTTCCTTTAAAGCATTGCAAATCTAATATAGAATTTTAAAATACATTTCTCTTTAAAATGCATTTTGCTTCCACAAAGGAATTTCATTGTTCTTAATGAGATCCGTCTCTTTCTCTGCCAAATTCAAGCTAACCCATCACTTGACAATATACAATAGCAAATAGCCAACACTCGTTCATTAAGACATTAACCATAGAAACAGATTAAGCAAGTAGCAAACACTAAAAAATGTCAGAGAACTTACCATCTAGATCTAATGTCCTATGAATACAGTATTTACTAGAAGCCAGAGTTTAAAGATCTAACTTCTCCAATCTAACAGCTTTATGGACGTTAATGCCTTGATAGAATCAATAATATACCCAGCTTGAATAATAAGCACCTTAAAAGAAAGCATGTAACTCAGTCTAATTTGACTAATAAAAATGACTACATATTGGTCAAGTAACTTCTTAGAATGAACAAAAGAATTATTGGGCCAATATTTAACTTGCATATAACCACCAACTACTCTAGCATTGAATAACACCGTCTACATCATCGAGGCAATGATCAGTGGTAAATAAAGAGCAAGAGTGTACAGTTTAGAAGGTGGCTTTAGAAGACTGTCATATGTCAGGTGATGCAATGTCGGACGATGCTCTGCTGTCAATGCACTGTCAAGCAACACACCGCCATTATGATGATATTCTTTTTCCAGTTACAATCAGCTTTGACTGCTATCAACCAGCCCTGGCCCAATAGTGCATCATAGGCTTTCATCTCCAATTGAATGACTACAAAATTCAACAAAAAGGGTTGGGTTCCAATAATTACCTTTAGACCCATCACTATACCCAATATCTTAATGCCATGTTGATCTACTCCTACCAGTTAGGAATGTCAGAGGCCACATAGTTGGCTTTCCAAGACTTTCCAAGTCTCCTCTGGAAGAACATTCAAACCAAAAGCAACTTCAACGATGGTGCTTGTCAAAATCCTGCCCAGAACTTCCATATGCACCATTGTCAATTTTCGGTTAGGTTCATCGTCCAGAGCAAATGAATCAATCACTTGGTCAAATGACAAGGGGGTTTCGACTATAGGTTCATCTTCTACTACTTGCTTTTGCCATCACCCGACATTAGGAGCACCATTGCATGCTCCATGTTCAAGATAATGTCTTGTATGATAGCTGTGAGAGCAATTTTTTTCTACATTAGTAGCCAAAGTACTCGTAAATTGCACTAAAGTCCCAATGGCATTTACACCAATCGTACCACTAGCAAAAAAATAAACTAACCGGAATGCAGGTCACTTACATTGGACTTAGAAATCCCGCTCCCCACACTCTAACACTATTCTGTGATTGTATGTTCATTTGACTGACCTCATTCTTCGACCATGGCCCTCTCACAACAATCTTCAAAGGTATAATGGTGTGCAAGACATGCTATGCAATAGCTTTTTCAGACTCCGATTTGCTTGTCATTGTGCTCGTATGTTCATTTAAATGACCTCTTCTTCGACCATGGCCCTCTCAACTTACACCCTTTTTTCGGCAAGCCTTTCCTTCTCCATATGTGGATCAAAGTAATCGGCTTCCTTCACTTGTGCTCTAGTAATTGGCATAGCTTCCTTGCCCTCGGGGATAATCACCATCTCTATTGTCCCCTATCCCACACCGTTTACAAAGAAGTATAGTGTCATTTTGACTAGGGAAATCTCTTGCGAAATGGCCCCACTCATTGCACCCCCAAAACTATACAATTGGTAGTCCTTCAAAGTCATACTAAATTTGATTCCCACCACCAATATTATTCAGTCTTCGGCAAGTCCTTTGCGGCGTGGTGGGTGGTGTCAATGGCTATCCTTGTATGAACGATACTTGGTCGTTTGTATTCCACAAATTGTATGGGAAGTCCTTGATTGAATCCCCTATAACTTGACAAATCTTACACAAAGTACCCTTGGCCTTGTTCTTAGTGTGCCCCTTTACTTCATAATTTGGAGCATGTCATTTCTCAAATCTTGCACTCATCCAAATTCACTTTAATTGTCAAGTTAGGGTCATTTCTTAGCATTTTTTGAGTGCAAGGATGTATTGTTCTCACTTTTAATTTTCTTGGCTCAGTTGTTTGCATCTTCATACAGTGAGGGTGGGACCACGTTCATCATCCTCCATAATGAGGGCACTAACCCTTCAATGAACCCTCACTTCTTTAAGCCATCAACAGGTTCTTTTTACAATTTTCCCAATAGTTATTTAAGTCTTTTGTTATAGGTGCAAACATTATCATGTTTACCCTACTAAGCATTATAGATTTCAATGGCAATCTCATCGTCATCGCTCAGGAGTTTGAATTTTTCCCGAAATATTTCCAAAGTGTTTTCCATGTTGCTTTCTCAAAGCTTGGTGCATTTGTGTACCATTCAATAGCCATTTCTCAAAGGGCAGTTGAGAAACATATTAACCCCATACATTCATCTATATGCCCATTGGCAGTCGATATGGTGATGCACATTCAACAATGGCATATGGGATCCTCTGACCCATCACTTCTGAACTTTGGCAATTTTTGCTTTTCTGGAGATGGAGTTAATGGAGAAACCATGGCTCTAGTTATGCATTACTTATGGCATGGTTCTTCGAATATGAATCTCCTCTATAATAAGGCATGTGTTGGACATTCCTTCGCTCTCTTACCACTATCGGACACAGCCCTATGCTCGAACCTTGCTTCAGCATGGATTTATAAACTATCTTACATATCATCAAGTCCCCAATTCGTGCGACAACTTTTGTCATTTGGGCTTCCCTAAAAATTTTACATCATTCTTTCGCAACACCCTACAACTCAACCTAGTCAGCAAGTTCTACACTTCCACAGAAGGGGCTACAGAAATTTCTACCCAGTCCATCCTATGAGTGGAGTAAGGTCCAACCGTTTTGGTTGGATGCTTCGGCCTTGGCTTGCGCTTCGGCCTCATGCTTCAGTCTCACTCTTCAGCCTCAAGCCTCACCTTTCCCGTGATGGATTTTTAGAATTCACTACTCATCACAACCTTTGTTTTATTTCTAATTGCTCCACTAATCGAGTGGATCACGTAACTTCTTATTCCCCTCCCTAACTGTATGTCTCTCTTTCACCTTTGTTCAGAGTCAACATGAATTATTACTCGTACACGTTAGTCTTGTTCATGAGCTCTTTGTGCCATAATAATATATTTTGTCATTGTGTCTTACGTTCAGTTTGGCGTATAAATCTTATAAGATAATGGGTTGCCTCATCGTGCTTTTCTTTCAACCTTATTTAACTTGACCTGACATTCTACAAGGCAACAACGGCAAAATTTAGACTGATTAATGTCTACTAAGATATTGGACTATAAATAACAACATACACAACATAGTAATTGCAAAACATACCATGGTAAAGCAAAGCATATGAACAATAGCAGCTTGTATTCATAAAAGGTAAGTCTCAATACAATTCACACAATACAAGGAGGACTAGACACAAACGCCATCTCCACGAAATAGAATCTACCTTATAAAAACAAGACCCAATGGTTTTTAGTTAACCCAACTATCACAAATGACATAACTAAGAGTCTTGTAACAAAACTAACAAATGCCAACAAAAGACTAAAAAAACATTGTCAGCTACAAAACATGTTTATTCATAATCGACAATCTATAAGAACAAGCACAAATCCCCAAAAGATCAACCATGAATTCTTCCCCAAATCATGTGTAGACAATCCAAAATTTATAACTTGCAAAGTTCAAAATATCCACTCAACTCTTTACCCTGACATCTATAGAACATAGTTGCACGACTCTTTAGGTCAGTCTCAAAACTCCAAAGACAAAGAGGCTCTCCACATCCAAGCATGAGACTCAAACAGCTAGACAACAATGAAAAAGACTTATTTTTCAGGTAAAGACCACATTTGGAGTGATCAAGTCTTTTACCCAAAACTTTTTTGTCTGAGTCAGCTTGGCATGTCACTCTTGTCAAGTCCGAACCCAGCAACCATGGTATGTTAATTTTGTTTCAAAATCCCTTCTAGCTCTCACATATATGTGTAATTTGTAAACGTACATTCAAAATTAGAAGCATTAGAATTTTATACACATATGTGTACTCATCTATTACTTTAACTACCTCCCAAAACAGGACCACATGCCATCAACCAATGAATTGCATAATAAGGAATTCCATCATTTTTAATGGGACTGTTGTATATCCCACGGAAATTAGAATAGTTATATAAAAAAAATTAAAAAGCTATATTTTAAATGAGCAATCAGAAGAAGAAAATTAGCAAATATAGAAGACAAAGAACACTGAAAACAGGCATATAAATGCAACAGAAACATCAGTAAAGATACACAACTCGGCATCTTAAAGGAGAGCTTGTGACATAAGAGAAGCTTCCCAAAAACAGATTTCCAAACATGGAAAAACAAAAGAATCCATTAGGACTATCTCATATCAATGCCATTTTTGGAAAGGGTCCGGGAAAAATCCAAAAAAGGGTCTGGGAAGGACAGAAAAAAAATTGCCATTTTTGGAAAGGGTCCAGGAAGATGTAGCAGCAAAAACTTGCATGAGCCATAACTTTCGTTCTGTGGCTCCGTTTCAGGTGCCGTTTTCTCTAAAAGTGTATATTTTCTCGAGCTCTGCGCATTGATGGCAATATTTTTCTTATTTTCATAAAATCAATTTTTGCACCTTTTTGGACCAAGCAACTTCTTGCAATCTTCTGAAAGAATCATGAGCTTTGATCGCCTGTAGACAGATTAGTAATTAAAAATACAACTATGCAAGTATTGCAACTATGGTATATACAACTTATACAGTATACTGTACATTGTATACATTTATATAAAATAAATTATTTAATTTTATACAATCTATAACATACAGTATAAATTTAATTTTATTCGTTTTGTGTATACTGTACATTATTATAAATTTATAGTTAATAGTATAACTTGTCTTTTATCTTGTTTTTCATATACATAATATGTGGTTTATAATTAAATTCCTATTTAGAAGGCTGAGATTTATATATTTTTTAATTTTTATATAGTTTTTGTTCTGCCATATCCTACGCCATATCCGGGGTCAAAAAAAATTTTGCCATTTCCGCGTATCGGATACCCTGCTCCCGCTCCCATATCCAAAACGTTTCGGCTACTTAGGCTATACATAACACATGTACAACTCTTCCTTCTGAGACAAGTAAACAATCAATGATGTCCGCAGATATCTTTTTCAATTTCTGACTAGAGATCTGTAGCAACTAAAGACTAAAGTATAAAAAAAATGGCCCTAAAAGAAAATTCAAAAAAGTAAAGGAAGTTCATAGCATCTTGAAAAGTGGTCAGTGTGTGTCAATTACCTATAATTTTACAAAACATAGTTACCTAAGTCTCAGGGACAGTAAAACAGGGTTTCCGGGACAACTAAAAATTTCCAGTTAATAGGGACTGCAGGAGGACAGTGAGGGGACGGCTATTAAAATAATATATAAAATTAATATTTAGATATATTAATATATACAAATTAATATTTAAATATATTAACTGTATTCAATGAAATATAGGGGTTTAAACTTTATTGAATATTTTTAGGTTACTTTCGGGATTACGGTTCAATTTTTGTGGTACAAATAATTTTTCCAAGTAAAAGCATCAAAGAAACTTTGTTTCAAAACCAAAAAAATGGAAATGTCCCCTCCAAGTCCACAAGTCCCTGAAACATTCGGAAGGGATGTCACCCAAATCTAGGGGATGCATCTACACGTAAAGCTGCTATAAATGCTACAACCCCTTCATTCATCTTCTCAATTCTATGTGACAATACAAGGAGAGCATCAAACCCATCAAGAGAACTGATGAAATAGCATTTTAAGCTCGTCATGAAAGCACCAAATTCATTCAGCCATTCCATTCACAACATAACAAATCCTCTTCACAGAAGTCCATAGAAGTATGTTTCCACAAAATAATATTGCCTAATAAGCTTAATATTGTAGTACTTCTATGTGTACAACATGGTGATATCATTGGCAACCATCACCTCAGAATATTTCATTGGATAAATGAATCGTTTCTGCTGGAAGTAATATGTATTTATTAAGTTGAGTATATTGGCAAAGCCATACTTTAGCCTTTGATCCAGACTCTTCAAGGTTGTGCGAAGTTGGTTCGTGTGGCTACTGATATCTTCAGTCTGATATTCTTCATAGCTGTATGCTCTTCCTTTATTTCAAAAACCTTTTCAGCTTTATTGTCAATAGCTAAATTATCACCGTCATTTTCTTTAGTATTTTCTCATTTACTTGAAAAAAATGTTTTGTGATTTCTGGTTTCTTCCACTCCTACTTCTATAGCGTCACTTCTCATAATTAAGAGATTTGTTTCATATATCTCCTATTGACTGCTGCTATTGTCTTTGTTTACCCACTACTCAAAATTAAAAACCTTTTCAGCTTTATTGTCAATAGTTAAATTATCACCGTCATTTTCTTTAGTATTTTTTCATTTACTTGAAAAAAATGTTTTGTGATTTCTGGTTTCTTTCACTCTTACTTCTATAGCATCACTTCTCATAATTAAAAGATTCGTTTCATATATCTCCTATTGACTGCTACTATTGTCTTTGTTTACCCACTACTCTCTTCAGCTAAGCATCCTTTTTACATTGACTCTTGTACCACGGCAACTGCAGTCTCAATTAATTCTCATTTCGGCTATCCGTCCACTGATATATGACTCCTCCATTTAATATTTTGGAATTTGTTTAACGTGGATTGCCAGACAATCCTGATTTATGTAAGGCATAAACAACTAAAAATATTAATATAATCAACTTCGAGATCTTCAGAACACCTTAAAATTCAAAACAATCCCAGTTGAGACTGTGCCCTTAGGTGTTTTCCACCAAATGCAATGGTGCCATAGAGATTGCTTCTTAGTGCAAATTCGGTTGATGTAATTGCATGTGCAGGGTCATATTCTCAGCCCAAACTACACTGTGCATCTTCTATACAATTTGCAGCAAATAATTTGGTAAATTGTTGATGCCGTGATTGTTGTCATCATTATTTTCATTTACTGGTACTCTGAGAAACTCTCTTAGTTGAGTGAAACTATATATTTAATTAGACCTGATTTGCTTGGGCTTGATCAATTGTTAGAGATTCTGCATTTTTGGCTAATAGAGTGTTTGAATACCTGGCTGATAGTAAACTTTGGCATCCTTATAAAATATGATCATCACTTCATAATTAAAACACAGTAGCCATGTTCACTAACAACAGAGTATACAAGAGGTTCAAATATATGTGATATAGATTCAATCAGAAAAAACAGGGTAAACAAGAAAAAACAACATATAGAATATTTTTCAAGGAAATTATTGTGAAACTAGTTCCTACCTATCCTGTATATAAAGTTATAAACCATATATTATAATATATACTAAATAATTTTTCTATGTTATATATGAGCTATATATTATAATATAAGCTATACAGTTCATATGTAAGATAAGATTGTATATGAGGTAGCAAGTGACCAAGTGTTACATAAGGACATGTATCTGAGGATCCAGATGACGTCTTGGATACCTCAAGAATGGGGGTGGGAACAAAACAACCCCCATCCCGCTCTACTCCCCAAGCATTCCGAAAATCAAAAAAATGGGGAGGCCTCCGGGACATCTCCTTAAAAGCAGGGACATTTCGGGCATGTCTCCAAGGTGTCTTATGCAAAAATTAAGTGCCATGGCCCAGGACAGTCAAGGGACATCTCCGGCACTCTGATTCTTATAAAAAACTACTGCTAGAGTCTGACCTGCATCCACGAATTTTAGTGAAAATATGAAGAAATTTGTGCAAATCAATGTATTTTATTGTTGGCTTTTATCATATAGATATTTGTTTTTTTCAAAAATTGCCATTGTAAGCAATGGTATAAATTCTAGTTGGACTTCCTTCAACATCAGAGTTTTAGTGGCGAGATTTTAATCAAAATTTGAAAGTGATTAGTGCCTGTCCAAACCTGTAAACACAGCTTAAATATCAACCAGAAATCAGATTAACAAAATCTCAAATTGCAAGTTGTAAGCATGTGCTAACAGTAAATAGAAAGATTGCGGGCTGTAGGGCAACATAAGTCAACATTTGAAGTTGATTACGTGAGGCCCGATTTTGTTTCCCATAGATTACTTCTTTTATTTTTGTCTCTTGAATCAGATCAGACATTGTTATCTTCCGCCTAAGCGCCACATTTGAATTCATTTCAAATTCATGGGGGACAAAAGTCACAAAAAGCCATTGCTAAAATATCTCCCATAAAATTCCTGATAAAGTTTGACTAAAGTAAATATACTAAATTTTTAGATTAAATATTCAAAAGGATTAAATAAATCCATATTTCAAAATAACTTCATATTTAAACATACTATAGTCTATAAATCTAAATTATACAAGTAAAAACATATTTCAAAAAATTCTATATATAAAAAATATAGTACTCGTACACACTCTATTGAAAAATTTAAAAAAACTAATCAAGATATATTTTATAATTGTATAAATAGAAAACTAAGATTATAAAAGCTAAAAAAAATAAAAGGATAAACTAAAGCCAACAATATATTATGAAGTAGACAAACTAGCGATGAAAAGCTGTGTCTAAATAAACTATAAAAATTAGCGATGGAAACTATATATGTCTAAACTTACCTTCATGCTTCACGCTTCTCCTGGTTCTGCATGACAACTCTTATCTTCTCTGCCAGAGCACCTCAAAGCTCATACCATAGACAGCTAGGCTCTATACACCAAAAAACAAACCGCTGAATCTGCAGCGATTTTTTTCATTTGGAAATATGCAGAAAAAAAGGCTGCAAACTTACAGAAGAGGGCTGGGAAATTACAGACCTGGGCTGGGACAAATCAAAACACAAAAAATGAGGTTGAGCAGGAAAAAAAGGTGGACTTTTTTAACCCTCAACTAGAATGTCGAGCAGATTTGCATGAATTTTTGAACTGTTTTTTTCTCCTGTTGGCTGATTTCATTCTCCTTTCTATCTGTAGTTACATAACCACGAATCTCAACAAATTATTTAGACGAGTTTGAAATTCGAGGAATTTCAATTTTTTTGGATTTACTTTGCCAAATGCAGCAACTTAGCCTTCCATTGGTTAGAGATGTATTGAGACTTGTGATTATATGGCTCCTTTTGCTATTAGGGATCACATTTGATTATGATGTATTGTTTGACACAATGTTTCTTATTGAGACAAAGGATTACATTTAAGTGATGGATTTACATATTATGTTGATTTCATCATTGTTATAGTTATGCTATGGAACCCTGTATGGATTCATTATCTTGTTGATGTGCTTACTTGTGATTTGTAGTTAGAGATTTTTATCTTGGAAGTTTTTGATGTGTACAGTAAGTGTGCAAGACTATGGGTGGTCAAGGGATTGTTGAAAATTTCTCTACACAGTGGTAAACAGACTATGATCTTAAAGAACCCTCAACTAGATAGCTCAAAACTAAAAGCCAGTCAAAACAACTGAAATTTAAATGTTAGAATCTACAATCACATACAGTAGAGAAACATTAACTGAAAAAAGCTCTGATCTGCTCCAAATCGCGTCACTATCTTATTGATCAAAAAACAGTAGCTACAATGCTTTGGAACATGTTCTAGAAAAACTAAATGAACGAAACACCTACAACGAGCCTTCTTTTATAGCTAAAGAAGAGACCCTAAAAATAGCCTGGATCCTAAAACTAGATCCATGCCAAAATAAATCAACCCTTGACCTTTGATCAAAAGACAGTAGTTACAATGATTTGGAACACGCTCTAGAAAAACTAAATGAATGAAACAACTACCATGGGCCTTCTTCTATAGCTGAAGAAGAGAGCCTAAAAATAGCCTAGATCCTAAAACTAGATCCATCCCAAGATAAGTCAACCCTTGACCTAAGTTTATCTTAGCGATTTGCGCCCTTAAATATACAGTTAAACTTTGCAAAAGCAAACTGATTTTCTAACACTGGAAAACAAACTACATAAAAGCAACTGTGAAATCTGGACAGCCAAGAATAGGACTGGTGTTCTCTAAGATTGCATGTTCTGCTGAAGAGTATCCAGGTTCCACATGTGCAACCTGTTGGAGGATGCATTATGAAGTACCATAATCTAACACTCCCTCTTTCTGAGGAATTTGTTCTCCACTAGTCGCTATCTCTTCTGGAACATGAAACTTCAACTTGGCTACAGGTGTTGTCAAAATGTCATGAGGCTGCTGATTTGTCCAAACATAGTCTAGAGTAACTGCTCCCTTCTGAACTCCATCTATGCAAAAGTGACATCTGATGTCAATGTACTTGGAGTAGTCAAGAAGATTTTCAGAGAGTTTGATACACCTCTGATTGTCATAATTGATGATTGTAGACTTTATTTTCTCACATGTCAGCTCTGCAATCAACTTGCAAACCCATATGGCTACACAACTAGCAGTGTGGGCTGCCATGTACTATGCCTTTGTTGAATTCAATGCCAGTGAAGTTGGCGTCTTGATTTGTCCAAACATAGTCTAGAGTAACTGCTCCCTTCTGAACTCCATCTATGCAAAAGTGACATCTGATGTCAATGTACTTGGAGTAGTCAAGAAGATTTTCAGAGAGTTTGATACACCTCTGATTGTCATAATTGATGATTGTAGACTTTATTTTCTCACATGTCAGCTCTGCAATCAACTTGCAAACCCATATGGCTACACAACTAGCAGTGTGGGCTGCCATGTACTATGCCTTTGTTGAATTCAATGCCAGTGAAGTTGGCGTCTTGCTAAACCAGGATATGAATCCTAAACCCAAACTACAGCAACATCCTAAAGTACTCTTCATGTCACTTGCATCTTCAGCCCAGTCAGAATTAACAAATCCATGTGCCATTTGTAAAAACTAATCATCCCTTGCATATCTCAGATCAAAATTTATTGTGCCCTTCAAGTATCGAAGCACATGCTTTGTAGCAACCCAGTGAATCTGCCTCAGCTCAACCATGAACTGGCAAGCTTTTGCTACAAAACATATATTTGATTTAGTATTGGTCAGATGCATCAAGAACCCAATCAACTACCTATAACTGAAGGAACTACCAAATCTGAATCCAAGTCAACATGTAACTTCAGATTTGGTATCATAGGAGCAACAATTGGCTTGCAATCCATCATCTAGAACCTCTTCAGAATATCAACTATATATTTTCGCTGCACAAGGAAAACCTCACTTGTCCTTTACCACACCTATAGACCCAAGAAATAATGCATCAGTCCAATGTTCATGTCAAATTCTTTGGCCAGCTCTTCCTTGCACCCTACAATGAGCTTCTTTGAAATCCTTGTATCAAGTCATATATATAGAAGACCAAAACCGATGAATCAGATCCATCAAAGTGATGCCCAAACCTACAGGTACTCATCGATCCTAGAGTACCAAGCATAGGGTGCTTACTTCAGCCAGTAAAGTGTTTTCATCAACCTCCACACATAGGTCTTTTTCCCATGCACCTCAAATCCTCTTGGTCGATTAATGTACACTTCTTCCTCAATCAAGTCGCTCAAAAAGTTGTTTTAACAACCATAAGATGTAAGTATCAACACAAAATAGCTGCTAAAGACCTAATGGACCTGATAAAAGTATAATTGGAAATTGATGCAAAGGTTTCCTCGTAGTCAACTCTCCCTCACTAAGAGAATCCTCTAGCTACAAACCAAGCCTTGTACTTTTCTATGCTACCATCAGCTGCATGCTTCATATTCTACAGCCACCTAGAATACACCATTGATTTTCCTGAATTGGTCTCAGTAATACACTCCCACACATCATTCTTCATGATGAAGTTGTATTCCTCCATCGGCATCCTGCCACACATGTTAACATGTTTCCTGCTCATAACTAGGAAGGCTTTGCATCAATGATGGAAGACATCAGACCAACATGAGCTAGGAAACCTTCTTACAAAGAAGACATACCCGAAAAGATGTTTTTGGAGCACCAAATTGCTCCTAAGCCTCCTGTAGTGTATGTTGAAGCCATTTAGGCTTAGTAGTTGTCCTGGGGGTTAAACTTGTCTCTTGTACCTATATTCGAACCTACCTAATCTCAATTTGTGTACTCCCTAAAACTATGTGGATCATCGCTTGGGGCAGAAAGTGTTGTCTCCTCAAATATCTGTTGGAAGCTCTTGGGATATGGGAAGACCATGCATCCTCATCCACCTTCGCATCCCGACTCGCTACTATCTTCCTCTGAGATGGAACAGTAGATAATGTAAGCCTTATAAGTCTCATTCTAGCCCAGCTAGAATACCCTTCAAACTCGGAGGGCTCCAAGCTTTGTTCTCTTCTCCTCTGGAACATGATTGAAAATTGGACACCCAAATACTCTAAAATGAGAGACATATCCAGCTTCTACCCCTATAAAAACTTCCTTTAGAGTCTTGTCCTTTAACACCATGTGAGGACAGCAGCTGTTCAGTATGTAGACTACAGCACTACAAGCTTCCTGCCCAAAGAAACATATGTATATCTATAGTCATGACCCATAGACTTAGTAGTCTCTACTATGGACCTGTTCTTTCTCTTTGTAACCCCATTTTGTTGTGGCTTGTACGGTACTGTAAACTCGCTCTTAATACGTGTTTCTCTGCAATAGGAATCAAAGTCATTGGAGGTATACTCTGCTCCATTCTCTGAGTTTGAATACCTTGATATTCTTTCATGTTTGAGTTCTCAATAAGGACTTTGAATTCCTTAAACTCTGCTGAAGACCTCATCCTTGGTCTTCATAAAATAAATCCACGTCTTTCTGTGATGAATTGCATCAATAAAAGTAACATAGTACAAATTATCATGTTAACAAGATTTGATGACATAGGTTCATAGACGTCTGAATGAATCGAGGTCTAGATCCCTCTTGACCTGTGCTCCCCACTCAAAAAAAGGCCTATGTGTGCTTGCCAAGTTCACATCCCTTGCACACCTCTCTCCTCTCCACCCTTGAAGTCGAGGAATTCAACCACCATGTCCTTCAAAAGAGGCCACATGATCCATGGTTCAAGTTGCTGCAATTTTTTTGTGGCAAGAGCTTGGCACAAATTGTCATTGTTGGCTCAATAAAGCTCACTGCTTCACCCAGATCTACCAAGTAACTTGTAAAGGCTACACTTCTGGAACTCCCTTGGCCAAGACTTCGACCAAGCTTGGGACTATGTTTCCTAATCATTACTTGATGACAATCAAACTCAGCCCCAACACTTCAAATCTGTTAGACAAGAAATTGAAAGGAGATTCTTAGTCATACCAGGAACATAGAGTACCTAAAGCATCTCCAAACTTCTCCTAGCAAAATGTGATAAACCTTATCCCAATCATTGGGTACTTGGCATGATCACCAAGCTTTGCCTACAAATTGGCATGTTCTTCCTTCACTTTGAAGAAGGTTTCCCTATTCGAAGGTATATGTCTCAAAGCTTCACTATCGACATACCACCCAACACCTAAGACTTTGTTGGTGGAAAGGCGTGACGACCATTAACAAAGGTTATGTCAAGCCTGGCAGTCAACTTGTTTGTTCCTGAAGCTTCACGCAGTTCCTGCAAACTGTTTCTACTATTGCAGTTGTTTCCCGGTCCCCTTCCCTTTTTTCTTTTGTGGACAATGGGAAGCATAATGGCCATGCTTATTGCAATTGAAGCACTTGATATGACTCAAATCCTTCTACCAGTGATTATAAGGCAACGAGTCTTCTTTCTTCTTCTAACCATTCCCAAATCCTTTATTTTCTCCCTTCCTCATCTTCCTCATTGAGGGTTTGATCTAGAACATCATCCTTAAAACTATTTGACACTTAGTTGTGGTCTCATCTTTTCTCCAATGAAAGCATCCCACAATTGTTTGAAGTCGGGTAACTTTTCACAACTACGGATAACATAAACAAAATTATGCTAGCAATGGACTGAAGCCGTTTAGAGAAATCCAGAATAACTCGTTTTCTTTGACTTCGTCACCAACTGCACCAATCTGATACTCTGAGCAATGCTAGCTTAATCATATATATCATTGTATATATCTTGTTCGTGTGAGTAGTGTTGAGTTTGTTCCTCAAAAGCACCACTCTGGATACACTCACACTCTAGTTCAAGGTTTTCCACAGGCCTCATAGCATCTCCTTGGCAACTATTCTTGTTGGCGATTTGATAGATCAGATGGTTCTTCACCAGAATCCAACAAGAGTCACTTTTATTTTCATTTCCTTCTTATGGTACTCTGCCAAATATTTTGGATATGTGGGAGGCATAACTTTCTTCTCCACAATAGGTACCAGAATTTTGTTTCTTCCTAGAATAATCTGCAATCTTAACTTCCACAACACATGGTTACAGGATCCCTCCAACAAGTGACTCTCTCGAATATTAGGAGTTGCCGTTGTTGCAACTATGTTCAAACAAGCTTCAATCTATGATCACTAGAATAACTAGGGTTTCACACCCCACAACCCTTCACAGGTCCATGTGCCTACTATTGATAGAATTTTGCTTTGACCAATGAAGCTTGGATATTACCCACTGAAATCCTCTAACATCTCTCTATTCCAAACAGGTAGCCTCTCCATGCACGGAATCTAGAAGATTTCAAAAATTGTGCTTTGATACCATGGTCTAAATTCCTATACACCATGGCAAGCGGACTCTAATCTTAAAGAACCCTCAACTAGATAGCTCAAAATTGAAAGCCATCCAAAATTGTTGAGCTTTAGATACTCGAATCTACATCACATACAATAAAGAAACACAACTTGAAAAATACTCAACTATGCTCCAAATCACATGACAGTTTTATTAATTCGAAAATAAAAGTTACAATGCTTGGAACACACTAGAAAAATGAATGCATAAAACACCTATCCTAGGCCTTCTTTTATAGATAATGAAGAGACCCTAAAAATATCCCAGACTCTAAAATTGGATTCATTCCAAAGTTTAAGCAACCCTTGATTTTTACAAAGTTAAAGCAACCCTTGATCTTTACAAAGTTTAAATTTTGAAAGTAAAGCAACGTTTCAACATGATTTGAGAAAAAATTTGAAAAATTAAAATTAAAATAATGTTTCAATATGATTTCAGGAAAAAAATTGAAAATTTTAAATAAAAACGTGATTTATGGACCTAAGTCTATCCTGGGGATTTGTGTCCTTGCAATGAACAAAGTCACATTTTATAAAAATAAACTTCTAAATAAAGTACTTTTCTAGAATTCGAAAACAAACTATATAAAAGCAATTTGCTAAATTTAGACAGCCAATAATAGGACTATTGTTCTCTATGAATGTATGCTTTGTTGAAGTGCACTTAGGTTCCACGCATGCGCCCTACTAGAGAGCGCATTTTGAAATACCATAATCTAACAAGGATGAGGGAATAAATGTGTGCACACAACCATGGTGGCCAACCATTTTAACCATGTTGCTTGCATGTAATCATTGTCCTAACCTTGTAAATGTGATGTCTTCTATATGGTTATGTAAGAAGGGTTATGTGGAAAATGTATTAAATCTTTTGAATGCTGCAATATGTGGATGGATGAACATCTTGTAAGTGTTGTTTTGTGACCTTGTGACTGGTGAACACCCCTTTTCTATGTCTTACTCTTTTATCCCCTTTTATTTTTACCTTACCCTAAAGCTCCTGATGGGTTTAACGTATGTGTGGGGGTGGGTTGAGTGACCACTAGGGCCACAAGTCAATGTTGTGTAAAATTCGTATTTGGGCTTTAGGGCTACATTTAGAGGGTATGTAGATCAAGTAGGACCCTTCTCAAGTGTCTTCTAAGTCCTCCGGTCATAAGAGATAGGGTGGGTGAGCTTTCCAAGGGATGGAAAGGTTTTATTTGGGCTGCATAAAACCTCATTAATGAGTCTTGATAAGAGAGATGTAAGAGGAAATTAACTGTGTAAGAGATGTTGACCCTTTTTGTAAGGTGTAATTTGTAAAAGAGAGTTAATGAAGTTGTAAGAAGCCACGTGATATGTAAGAGCATTTACTGCAAATGTAAGACAGCTTGATGTGTCCTTGGGGAAGGGACTACCAAGTGGCAACATACTATTGGGTAGGAAATTCAATGTGTTTTTCTATTTATTCAACAAATCCATGATTTGGAGGGGAGTCTTGGATTTGAGTGGTTTTGGAGTGCATAGGAGTCTTGTTGGGAGCTTGGTTCAAGTGAGGACTTGCAAGAGCTTAAGGTAGGCTATTCTTCGTGAAAATCTCTTTTTCTCCTTCTATATGTGCATGATTTTTAAAAGTAATCCTAAATTTCTAGTGAATGAACTAGTGTTGATACTGTGCCTCTTGTGCAATATTGTTTTGTGTTTTTATGGGAAATTTTGGGGGGATTTTGGTGTTATATTTGTTCTTTTTTTTCATTTTTTTTTAGGTCTAGGGGGGGGGGGGGGGGGGGGGGGGGGTTGGGGGGGGGGGGTGTATTACACTCTTTTGATTGTTGTTTTGGACCACACAATTTGTGGGAGAAATAGTGTTGTTATAACACCTAAGTTTGGGCTTATGTTGTGGGAATGTGAGGGAAGTTAGTCACTTAGTTTTGTGCTTGTGTGACAAGCTTGTTGTGTTTTGGCATGGGGCTTGTTTGGACAAAGCTTTAATGTCACTTCAACATTGTGGTTACTTGAAGTTTTGGTTCTTGAATGATGTGGAAATGGAGGTGGTTGTAAACAGGTGAGTGTGTGGATGTGGGTTTATTGGTATGAAGAGTGCATGAATCGGACTATTGGGAGTGAGAGGTTAGCAGCATGTGAAGTGATTTTGGGTGAGATTCCTTGACCATAAAAGGTGGTTGTAAGTGGGTGACTGTGCAAATGTGGGGTTTGTTGGCATGAAGATTGGATGAACAAGAGTGTTGGGTGAGTGAGAAGTTAGAAGCATGTAAGGCGATTTTGGTGAAATTCCTTGATCATGAAGGCAACTATCTCCATCCTCTATGTTTGTCTTAGGGTGAGGCTTCCTAGGTTCTTAGTTAGGCAAGCTCCATGGGCCCCAAACTAGGTAGAGCTACTCTTAAGACCCTTTTTTGTCAGTGCATTGGGGTGATCTTTGAGTACCATTTTATGATTGCAGGGGTTCCATTATCTCCTATCTTGTCCTTCGTCCCCCTTGACTTACACTAGATTATTGGGTTGTGTGGCATTAGGGCTTGGGGGATGGCTAGTGTCTCCCACATGATGATACCATAATGATTGTGAGATGAGTATCACATTCCTTGGCCTTCATCACAAGGAAATTCTTTGAGCATTGGAGCATTTTGGGCTGATTAAAGCAGATGCATGTTGAAGAACATATAGATGTTTGTTTTGGACTTGGGAAGTGTTAGGATCATTTATTTGAGGCTTGTGGAGGTTATCTTAGTTCTATGTTCCATGATGTAAAGATTGTTGCTTTGTAATGAAAATATGTAAACAAGAGAAGATATTTATCGTTACATAAAAAGGAATAACTGACATGTGTATGATCTTTATTGCTTCTTGAAAGAAAATAAAATGACAATGTAAATAGGACATTTAATCATTATCATGCTTTCCTCTTCTTGCTTGTGCTTCAAGAAAGAATTGTAAGAAAAAGAAATGTTCATGGATGAGTTCCTAATATCAATGTAGCAAAAGCTAATTTATGTGTTTTTTAAGAATTGGATGAGTGTTCTAATCATATTTGTTAGTAGTTCGATAGTATTGAAATTTGAAAAAAAAAAGATAGCAAGAAAATGAAGATTTGGGCTTAAGCTTTTGTGATAATTTGCATGGAATTGGAATGTTTGAAAAAGAGTGCTCAAAACAGATTAGATTTCTAGTTTGATAGTATTGAAATTTGTAAGGAAAAAAACATGAGAAAATGAAGATTAGGGTTTAGGTTTCGAGATAATTTGCATGGAATTGGAATGTTTGAAAAAGAGCACAATTAGGGTTTAATTGAAAGCATTGGTTAAAATATTTTATTGTCTTTTTTCCATAGGTTTCTATTAGTGTTTTTTTCAAAAAAAATAATAATTAAAGAAAAAATTAATAAAATACAAAAAATATTTTAAAAGACATGTGAAGGCCTTGGGAAGGGGCTTGATGATCCTCTCCCCATGCTTACAAACTGATCTAAACCTGCAAAATGAAGACCAAGCAACAAATAAATGGAAGGAAAGAAAAACCAAATAAAACAATATAACCACACAACCTAAACAAGGATAATGCATGTCATGAGAAGTAGAATGAGCTTATTCCTCACCTTCTTCCTCCTCTTCTCTCTTCTTCTCCTCTTGTTGGCTATCCAAATAAGGCCCCAATAGTGTGGAGATTCCCTTTTGTCTTTCCCATAAGTGTTTTTAAGGCAACTTAGGTATTTTTTAAGAGACAAATTCTAATCCCATGGTGGAGACGAGATGCTCCACTTTTTTTAGGGAAAGCAGTTCAAAATGATGTTACATTTTTCAATGTACCATTAATTAAGTTATGTACACAATTTATGTTTTATAGTGATGTTGCTTTTCTAGAGGGGGCCACTTTAGTGGCCCTTATGGTGACCTTTTAGCTTTAGTGAACTCTGAATTAGAATAGGAACACGTAAAGTGCAATGTGAATATTAGATTAGGACCTTAGCCCCCAAGAGACCTTAGGAGTGGATTATTAATGTGTTTTAAATGTGTAGAACACTTGTGCAACCTTCTAGGACCCTACAGCTTAGAAAGTGAAACCCCATTCACCCCTCTAAGGCCATTTAGCCTATTTCAGGCCATGAGGCCACATAGGCCCCATTGACCATGTTTACTTTAGTTGCCTTTCAACCCTAGAGTGATGGGGCTCGATTGGATCACCAATCCCAATTACCCCTTTTGGCTACTAGGGCCATTTGGCCATTTAGATCTGTTTGCCCATTTAGGCCATATAAGCCCTATTTTGGCTAACAGATGTTATATTTGCAACAAAGTTTGCACAAAATAACACAATAAAAGTTTGCTTCATTTATTATTCAATAGAAGAGATTACATATTGATAGGCTAGTTATCTCCTTTATTTTGGGAATCAAGCCTTATCATTTGTAACACCCAATCCCTTAAATCTCTTGCAAACTCCTATCTAATCTCTCCTTTATTCTCTCACCTAGAATATCTCACAAGTTTATGTGACTTTTCAAAATTCACACATTATTTTACTTACAAATATATCTCACCTAATGAGTTGTTTAATACAACTCACTATACACAATTACATATCTACTATTATTTTCTCACACAAACATGTAATGACTCACAATATGGAGCACCAATTCCTAACATTCTCCCCTTAGTGTGAACATGGGAGAAAATAATCACACTCCAAAACTGTAGCGTGCCACTACAGAGCTTTCTCATGAACTTGACTCACACACACCCCATCGGAGCTTGTGCATACATACAAATGTGTCCCATTGGAGGTTGCACAAAAACTTTACATTTACATGTGTGTGCCATTGGGATTGCACTCATACTCAAATGTTTTGTGTAACATTACAAATGGCTTTCAAAAACGGACACAAAAACCACCCAAGTATGAACAAGAACCCACACATCTACTTATCCTCCACATTCGTTAGATGGTTTTTACACAAGAACTAACCAAATAATCCCTTCTCAAGGATCATGATTACTGCAACACTCCGATCTGGATCTCGATAATATTTTTACATTAGGGGATTACATTTATTTTAGCACACCACAGAAAAACCTAAAATTGGAAAATTGAGGATTGAATCCTCGTCTCTTTTGTAACCTATGTTCCTGCTTGTTGCCACCCAACCACAAATAGCATAGGCAACCTTCACTACCACTAGACGCCCCCCTCGACGTTATTCATTTTGGCGGGGATTTTGTTGCCACTATCACATAGTACAGCCTTGTCCTTAGCCGTTGACGAGACATACCTAATTGACCTCCAACTTCTTGTGCCTGCATCCTCTAGTTGGATGTTGCTCACTTAGCAGGATGTATCTTGTGGCTCAAATTTGTACCCCTGTTTTGCAGCTACCCCCCCCCCCCCAATTTTTTCTTGAGCTCTGAAATTTCAACATGGGGTTTGGGGGCAACTGCCCCCGCCCCACGATCAAGGGGTACAAGGTTGGGTCGAGTGGCAAGCTCTTGAAGCTAGCACATTGTTACGTATTTGTTTTCCTTCACAACTACGACCACAAGCAGATTTCCATGGAATTGAAACACCCGAACAATGCAAAAAACGGTTTTTTGATGTCCATTCACCGAAAATGCATCCATTTACAAAGGACCCCCGTGTTATAAGATATATGACATTTTGCAGGATGCTCTACTCTTGACCTCTAGGATCGCGTACTCGACAAAATGGCATCGTAACAACTCTTATTATTGTTCATGTCCTATTTGTTAGACTAATACAAATAAGACTAGACCTCTACTCAAAGTAACTATTAGTAAACGCCTCTCCCAAACTTTTTTTTATGGACTACAACAAATAGATAGAGTCTGTATACAGTATTAAAATAAAACCAAACTAAAGTCACTCACTCTTTGAATGACTCCCCGCGACTATCGAGACTTTTAAATCTTATCAAAATTGAATGACACCACAATATTGACAAACTATTTATAATGACATATACTGCCAACCGTCTTGATCTTACAAGTTTAACTTTTGAAAGTTAAAGCAACTTTTCAACATGTGATTTGAGAACAAATTTGAAAAATTAAAATTAAAATAATGTTTCAATATGATTTCACATTCAGGAAAAAAATTGAAAATTTAATAGAACGTGATTTATGGGAGCCTAAGTCTATCCTGGGGATTTGTGTCCTTGCAATGAACAAAGTCACATTTTATAAACATAAACTTTCTAAATAACGTGGCTTTTCTATAATTCGAAAAGCAAACTAGATAAAAGCAATTTGGCTAAATTTAGACATGGTCCAATAATAGGACGATGTTCTCTATGAATGTATTCTTTGTTGAAGTGCACTTAGGTCCGAAGTACGACGCATAGTTCCCCGCTGGCGGTCCCTACTAGAGAGCGCATTTTGAAATCCCATAATCTAACAAGGTGAGGGTAATACATTTGTGGCACACAACCATGGTGGCCAACCATTTTAACGCATGTTGGCTTGCATTATCATTGTCCTACCTTGAAATGTGATGTCTTCTATATTGTTATGTAAGAAGGTTAGTGGAAAATGTATTAAAATCTTTTTGATTGTTCTGCAATATGTGGATGTGAATGAACATCTTGTAAGTGTTGTTTTGTGAGCTTGTGACTGGTGGAACACCCCTTTTCTATGTCTTCCTCTTTTATCCCCTTGTTAATTTTTAGCCTTACCCTAAGGGCTCCTGATGGGTTTAACGTATGTGTGTGGTGGGTTGATGACCACTATGCAGGGCCATCAATGTCATGTTTTGTAAACTTCGTATTTGGGCTTTAGGCTACATTTAGAGGGTATGTAGATCAAGTAGGGACCGCTTTCTCAAGTGTCTTCTAAGTCCTCCGGTCATAAGAGATAGGGTGGGTGAGCTTCGCAAGTGGATGGATCAGGAAGGTTTTATATTTGGGCTGGGCATAAACCTCTTAATGAGTCTTGATAATAGAGAGGTAATAGGAAATTAACTGTGTAAGATTGTTGACCCTTTTGGTAAGGTGTGTAATTTGTATAAAGAGAGTTAATGAAGTTGTAAAAGCCACGTGATATGTAGAGCATTTACTGGGCAATTAAGACGTGCTTGATGTTTCCTTGGTGAAGGGACTACCAAGGGCAACATATTTCTATTGGGTAGGAAATTCACAATGTGTTTTTCTGTTTATTCAACAATTCCATGATTTGGAGGGGAGTCTTGGATTTGAAGTGGTTTTGGAAGTGCATAGGAGTCTTGTTGGGAAGCTTGGGTGTTCCAAGTGAGGACTTGCAAGAGCTAAGGTATGGCTATTCTTCGTGAAAATCTCTTTTTCTCCTTCTATATGTGCATGATTTTTTAAAATGTAATCCTAAATTTCTAGTGATGAACTAGTGTTGATACTGTGGCCTCTGTGTGGCAATATGTTTTGTGTTTTATTGGGAAATTTTGGGGGGAATTTTGGTGTTATATTTGTTCTTTTGTTTTCATTTTTTTTTAGGTATGGGGGGGGGGTGGTGGTGGGGGGTTGTGGGGGGGTGGTGGTGGGGGTGGGGGGTGGGGGGGGTTGGTGGTGGGGGGGGGTGTATTAACACTCTTTTGATTGTTGTTTTGCGGACGCACACAATTTGTGGTAGAAATAGTTTTGTTATAAAACACCTAAGTTTGGGCTTATGTTGTGTGAATGTGAGGGTAAGTTGGGGGGAGTCATCTTTAGTTTGTTTTTGTGCTTGTATGATCAAGGCTTGTTTTGTTTTGGCATTGGTGGGGCTTTGTTTGGACAAAGCTTTAATGTCACTCAACATTGTTGGTTACTTTTAAGTTTTGGTTCTTGAATGATGTGGAAATGGAGGTGGTTGTAAACAGGTGAGTGTGTGGATGTGGGTTTATTGGTATGAAGAGTGCATGAATCGGACTATTGGGAGTGAGAGGTTAGCAGCATGTGAAGTGATTTTGGTGAGATTCCTTGACCATAAAAGGTGGTTGTAAGTGGGTGACTGTGCAAATGTGGGGTTGTTGGCATGAAGATTGGATGAACAAGAGTGTTGGGAGTGAGAAGTTAGAAGCATGTAAGGCGATTTTGGTGAAATTCCTTGATCATGAAGGCAACTATCTCCATCCTCTATGTTTGTCTTAGGGTGAGCTTCCTAGGTTCTTAGTTAAGGCAAGCTCCATGGGCCCCAAACTAGGTAGAGCTACTCTTAAGACCCTTTTTTGTCAGTGCATTGGGGTGATCTTTGAGTACCATTTTATGATTGCAGGGGTTCCATTATCTCCTATCTTGTCCTTCGTCCCCCTTGACTTACACTAGATTATTGGGTTGTGTGGCATTAGGGCTTGGGGGATGGCTAGTGTCTCCCACATGATGATACCATAATGATTGTGAGATGAGTATCACATTCCTTGGCCTTCATCACAAGGAAATTCTTTGAGCATTGGAGCATTTTGGGCTGATTAAAGCAGATGCATGTTGAAGAACATATAGATGTTTGTTTTGGACTTGGGAAGTGTTAGGATCATTTATTTGAGGCTTGTGGAGGTTATCTTAGTTCTATGTTCCATGATGTAAAAGATTGTTGCTTTGTAATGAAAATATGTAAACAAGAGAAGATATTTATCGTTACATAAAAAGGAATAACTGACATGTGTATGATCTTTATTGCTTCTTGAAAGAAAATAAAATGACAATGTAAATAGGACATTTAATCATTATCATGCTTTCCTCTTCTTGCTTGTGCTTCAAGAAAGAATTGTAAGAAAAAGAAATGTTCATGGATGAGTTCCTAATATCAATGTAGCAAAAGCTAATTTATGTGTTTTTTAAGAATTGGATGAGTGTTCTAATCATATTTGTTAGTAGTTCGATAGTATTGAAATTTGAAAAAAAAAAGATAGCAAGAAAATGAAGATTTGGGCTTAAGCTTTTGTGATAATTTGCATGGAATTGGAATGTTTGAAAAAGAGTGCTCAAAACAGATTAGATTTCTAGTTTGATAGTATTGCAATTGTAAGGAAAAAAACCTGAGAAATGAAGATTAGGGTTTAGGTTTCGAGATAATTTGCATGGAATTGGAATGTTTGAAAAAGAGCACAATTAGGGTTTAATTGAAAGCATTGGTTAAAATATTTTATTGTCTTTTTTCCATAGGTTTCTATTAGTGTTTTTTTCAAAAAAAATAATAATTAAAGAAAAAATTAATAAAATACAACATTCACAGAGAGAGTAATGTTGTGAAAGAGAGGAACCAAACACTAGCCACATGATAGCTTGTATATTCAGAATGCATGAGAAAATAGCTTTACTAGAGGTGTATAAATATGAAGTGGGTAAGTATAAGCGCCACCTAAAGAAGGTGGAGAAGTGTAACTCCCATCTATCTCGACGACACCTAAACAACCTAAATACACGTGTAAAAAAACCATGCAATGGAATAAAAAAACCTACACTAAAAAATTCATGGGTTTTGGGTGTCTGGTTTGAGTTTTATGTTTTTAATTTAGGGTTTTTTAAGATTCATGTTTTTGCATCTTTGGGGTTTTGTTTTAGGCGTTTTTGGGTTTTAGGTTTCAGATACGATAGTCACATTATACATTAATATAAGTTTCATGTTTTTCATTTTTTTAGATTTGATGTCAAAGAATTTCAGGTTTAGAGGTTTTTTGGGTTTCAAATTTTGTAAGGTTTTTTTAGGGTTGAGGCTTTCATGTTTTAGGTTTTAGGGTTTCGAGGATTTTCATGATATAGGGTTTTCATCTTTGAGGCTTTCAAGTTTTGGTTTTAGAGACATTGTATATCAATTTAATTTTTGCATTTTTGTGGTTTTTTGGTTTGGAAATTTTGAGTTTAGGTTTATTAGGTTTCAATTTTGGGATTTTTTAGTTATGCGTTTCAAATTTTCACATTTGAATCTTTTAGGATTCAAGTTTAAGGGTTTTTTAGGTTTCTTATTGTAGGTTACATTTTTTTTGGGTTTCGAGTTTCATGCTAGAATAGTTTTGGGTTTAAGGTTTCAACATTTTAGGATTTCGAGATTCAAATAGGATAGTCACATTTTTTTTCAATATGCTTTTCATGCTTATGGGGTTAGGGATTACAATATTAGAATTAATAATGTGTATTTCACTTTGGCCTATGACTCTAATAAATGGTTACATATGTCAACTTTAAGAATTAGAAAGTATAATTTGACTTATAAGTATAAAAAACATTTTGAATTTTTTTTATATACGGGATTTTCACGATTCGAGTGTTGAATAAGAGAGTCGGTTTTATATCAAACTACTTTTCATGTTCTCAAATTCAAGATTTTCAGTTTCTGAAATTCTTCTATTAATGTTTTCAGGTTTCAAATAAAATAAACATGTTTTATATAAATGTATTTTTCATATTTCTAAGTTTTTTGAGCTTAATATTTTTAGACAATTCAAAATTTTAGATTTTAAGTTTCAAGTTCAAGATTTTTAGACTTTTAAATTTCTGTCACCTTCAAATTTATTTATTATCTTACCATGTATCCTTCACTTGAAGATAATATCCCCACTTCCATTGTCTGGGAGATGCTATGCCCACTTCCATTGTCTTGGAGATGCCATGCCCCACTTCATTGTCTTGTTTTGTCATGGTCACATAAATATATTTGGGCTTTTCCATGTTATTAAAAAACCAATCATGTATCTTCCAAAGATGAAGTGCACTTATGCTTTCATTAAAATCTTTCATTTCATTTCATTTCATTGACTTAACCAAGAACGGAAACCTTTTATAGAAGGAAGTGGAAACCTTATCCTTTAGGGGATGGCTTTCGGCATAAATAGCCTTCGATTTCCTCGATGTTTGATTGCGACAACACCCTTTCTCGATAATATTTTTACATACAGGGGATTACATTTCGTTTTAGCAGACCACGGCATAACCTCAAACATTTCTCGTCTGTAGTAATTGAGGATTGAATCATCGTCTACATCTGGAACCTATGTGTACTGCTAGTGGAAACCCAACCACAGAGGCATTAAGATCGAAAGGCATTTTTCACTTGCAGTAGTTACAGCCCCCCTAGACGTTATTCATTTTGGTCGAGGAGAATGATAACCACTATTGCATGGAGGAGGGGTCTTTTCCTTAGCCGTTGATAGAGTGGAAGGCATAGCTACGTGACGCTCCTGGAACTTCAAGTGCCTCCATCTTGAAACAAGTTGGATAATAGCAATACCCATTAGCAAGATGTATCTTGTGGCTCAAATTTGTACCACCTTTTTAGAAGCTACCCGCCCCCCCCCAATATGGGAAATTTTCTTAATGCTCTGAAATTTCAACATGGGGTTTGGGGGCAACTGCCCCCGCCACGATCAAGGGGTACAAGGTTGGGTCGAGGGGCAAAGCTCTTGAAGCTAAGCACATTTTACTTATTTTGTTGTCTTCACAACTCGACCACAGAAGCAAGATTCTCCATGGAAATTGAAACACCCAAACAATGCAAAAACGGTTTTTATGGATGTCCATTTCAACCGAAAATGCATCCATTTACAAAGGACCCCCCTTTTATAAGATAATGATGACATTTGCATGGATGGCTCTACTTGACTCCTAGATCGCGTAATCGACAAAATGGCATCTAACAAACTCTTATTATTGCAAATGTCTTAATTTGTTAATACTAATAACAAAATAAGACTATACCTCTACTCAAAGTAACTTATTAGTAGACTCCTCTCACAAACTATTTTATTTAATGGACGACAACAAAAAGAGATAGATGTATGTATACAAAGTATTAAATAAAACAAAACTAAAAGTAACTCACTCTATTGAATGACTCCAAGCGACTATGAGACTTTTAAATCTTACAAAATTGAATGACAATCCAACAATATTGACAAACTATTTATAAAATGACATGATACTGCCAAACCGAAATCTTAACTCTAATAAACATGCAAGAATGATTGGCAATGTATGATTGGATATGAGCCTCTATTCTTCAAATCTTCGGTTAGTGTAAGGATCTTGTCAACTGTCGGGATCTTCTCCAGGCCATATAAATAGAATCTTGAATATAGGAACCCATTGCTCGTAAATAGGATACTACACAGTAATTGCGTTTGGCAGGCCTGCGTTGTGATATATGGTTTAAAAAATAATTTCAATGAAGACGCCTCTGGATTAATTCACTGAGAGTTGGCAAGCACACATAAGTTGAAGAATAGAGCAGACCTTCAGTCAAAGAGATGCAAGCACACGAGCAGGCAGGAAGGACAAAATGAATCTCTAGCAAGCAAGTGGGAACATTGTCCTTTGGAATTTATTTCTCCCACTGTAAGGAGCAGGCCGATGTATTTGTTGGAACGCTTTTCTCTATGCAGCTGTGTTAGAGGGCACCAATGTAGAACATATATGGTGCTAACAAGCGCTTAGAAGACTGGATGCATACTCAGGAAGATTCTGCAGAAATCTGCTTCTAAGGTACAAAATTGTTTAGAGGAACAGCACTAGCAGATGTGAAAGATGACAATGTACATGCAATCCTTAGAAGTCGGAGCGATTCTGCAAGAAGTTTATACCTGTATACAAATTATCTAAACATATGCTAAACTAATTTACTAGAAAAGATCAAAACTCTCACATAATACGGAATTTCATTCTACAGGGCAATGATTGACATGACAGCCCCTAAACAAACATTATATTTCCACTGCATGGATCAAACCTTGCTCCGATACCAAATGTTATATTTGGGTCAGAGTTTGCACACAATAACGCAATAAAATTTTGCTTCATCCATTATTCAATAGAAGTGACTATATATTTATAGGCTAGTTATCTCCTTAATTTTGGGAGTCGAGCCTTATCATTTGTAACACCCAATCCTTTAAATCTCTTATTTATTCTCTCCTTTAGTCTCTCGCCTAGAATATGGCACAAGCTCTCTCTATGTAAGTTGTTCTCCTAACTCACACACAGTATTTTAAATACAAATATATCTCACCTAATGAGTTGTTTATTACAACTCACCATACACACTTACATGTCTACTATAATTTTTTCACACAAACATATAATGACTCACAATATGGAGCATTGACTCCTAACAATAGATTCACCCAAGCTGAAGTGGACCACGTGGCTACAGGTTTCCCTTAGAGATTTACATCAGCCTCAAGGTAGAAGGCATCAATTTTAGAGCAGACAATGGGCAAGTGCAGAAGTGGACAACCGCTAAGCAGAGCACCAAGCTATTGTGATTGAGAATAAGTATTATTAGAGGTGTCCCAATATCTATCTTCGTCAATTCGGGGGCATCTGACTCATTTATTTCACCTTCAATCGTGGACTGATGTAGGTTGGTGGCTTCTAGGCAAGTAGAACATTAGAATGTTGAGTTATCTTCAGGGGCTAGGTTGGTGGCTTCTTGTGAGCAGTTATGGCTTGGATTTGAGATCCTTCACTACCACTTTGTATCTACACATCACAGTGTTACCTAAGACTCCGGGACAGCAGGACGGGGTTTCTGGGACAGCAAAAAATCTAAATTTTGGGGACGGCAAAGAGACGACGGGGGGACGGCTAATTAAAAATATATAAAAAAAATTAAAATATAACAATATAGTGACTAAACTATATAAATAAGCTGAAATAAAACCATTTGAGACTTAAAGAAGATGAAATAAAACTATTTGAAATCCATAAGACGCAAACCACTATGTACAGCTACAAGCTTCTCCACACTCACAGAGGTAAGCTTATTCCTCTCAACAAAGTGGATCCAACCATATGTACACCAATTCCTCTTGGAAGCAGAGGAGCTAGAAACTTGGGAAAGGATGTGAATTGCAAGTGTTCGCAGCAGTCCTGGACACCCATATAGTCGCCACCAACTCACCGGCTTGTCATGTGCCAATGTTACCATGTCCATCTTTGCTGAAGTTTGGTGCCCATCAAGTTCACTGAAGTCGAGCCACTCCAACCTGATTTGTGAAACCTCCTCTGGACTACACATTTTTTAAAGGCCTTCATAAGGTCTTCTTCACCTCATCGTCATCCAATGTGATAACTCTACCTGGCCTCTCCATATACTATTTGGGATTCAGTGCATATGCAGCCATATGAAGTGGGGTGTTCAACTTCTCCCATCTATGTTGAATGATGGGATGAATATGTTCATGGGTAGAACTCCAGAGGAGGGTCCCTCGCCCAAATAGTTGCCTTCATTTGCCCAAGCATGTTGTCAATGCACTCGTATCTCACCAAGATTGGAGTTGTTAGAATCCCTGTATTTGATGACGCTAAAAACTGGAACTATAATTGATGTGATGTATTTCACATCAACCCAAAATGTTTCCCACCACCACTTCATTCACTCTCTTCTCTTGCTCTGTCTTGGACTCACGCCACCTAGTCCAATCCCGTGTCATAATCATAACTTACAGGACCTCTTGCAACTCGAGCATCTTATCCAACAAAATAAAAGAAGATGCAAAGCGAGTGTAAATGGGTTTGAGGAATTCCTTCTTCAAAAAGCTTCGAAAGAGTGCCAATGGCGTGTGATGATTACATATGAACTTTTATACATCCTTGGCCTTATTCACTATCTTATCGACCCACTGAATCTTCCCTATGTCTTTCAGTGCATTGTTCATGGCATGCACACAACATGGGGTCCAATAAATATGATTGTAGGCACACTCCACTAGCTTGCTTGTTGCTTTGCACACATAAGTTACATTTGTGATGACCTGTACAAGATTTGAAGGTCCAACCTCCTCAATGGCATCCATCAAAAGCTGAAATTGGAACTCAACATCTTTCTGCTTTCTAGAACAATCAATTGCTCTCGAGAAAAATGATCCATCTTTTTAAGAGACAACGACTAGGATACTGATACGGCACCCCTAGACCCCCTAGAGCGGGTACGAAGCGTGCAGGATACGAATACGGCGACGGGTATGGATTGGGAGTGCATGGGAAATGGCAACGGTTTTTGCGTGCACTATGTTTGATCCTTCCTGCCCTGCAACCTCCTGCGAAGACGTGTCGTGCCCTTCCGTTGTACTTGCATGCATTTCATGCATTTCCAGTTTTTGAAAGTGTTTCATTAAATTAATATATACATACATGTAAGACTTTGTCTTTAGTATAGTCAGTGTTTATTATTTAATCATGTGCAATATTAGTAACAGTTTTAACTTTCAGACTTTAGTGACAGTTTTTTTAAAGTATTTCCTTTATTAATCATGTGCAATATTAAACATATATATGTCTAGTCTTTTATTTTATTATTATATGTGTAGTCGGTGTTAATATAGTCGGTGTTATATTAAAGTAAAACTAGTAAGCTTTTATTATATTTATAGATTACCCCTTTTATAATATAACATCTTAGGATTTAATTTATTTAATTTAAAGTGGTTTAATTTTATTTTATTATTAAGTTATAATTTAATTTTTATATACTTTTTGTACTACTGTATCCTACGCCGTATCCGGACTCAAAAAACTTTTGCCATTACCATGTATTGGAGATTCCGTACCCACTCCCGTATCCAAAACATATCAGCTACTTAAGACAAAGATATTGATGAAAGGACGGTGTCTAATATTTGTCCACCCATATGTGATAATATTGCATCCATGTAACACCCATGTGACCTTCAACTCCTCCATTACCAAATTAACCTTAGAATAGTTTCTATCCAAGATTTGTTGTCCTCAATTTGGTGTCTCCAAGAGGCACATAACTTGTACTTGTTTTTGTTACCTTGGCCATAGCTTCATTGTAATAAGGAGAGTGAGCAGCATGAAATGGGATCCCAACCGCATAAAAAATTTTACGATAACATCATCCACCTCTTCCCTTGCCTTCGAATCAAACATGTTTACAACTAGATTAGGGGTTGCCCCCACGACCTTTCTCTTCCCTCTTCTTTCCACTTCTTTCATTCCAAAACTAGATCTAGCCAAAGTATTCATGTCAATCCTAAGAGATCTCAAAGGAGTATTAGCCTCACTGCTAGTACCACGAACTTCTGGAATGTTGTTCGTGGTATTTCCATTAAAAAGTCTCACCATCTCTGCTATTTGATCAAGTGAAAGGACCTTACAAAGACCAACCCCCCTTCCTGTAAGGTGCAACAAATGTGCATTGGTCTTTGTAATGTTGTCATGCCAAATCAGTGCACATATGTTGCACTTCCATACATTAACCTCCCCTCCAAACTTGGGGTTCTTAAGTATCTGAGCAAATTGTTGCAATGGCTTTTTCTTATCAAATGGTCCAATGGCAAATGTGGACAACATTTAAGAGGAGTAATTGGTAAACACTACCAGCTGAACTACCAGTTGTCATTGCCACTACATTTTGTCTCACTTCTCCAACTCACCCAATTATGTCATCACCAACACTTCCACATATCTCAAATTCAACCCTCTCCTTCTCTGATTTGTAACCATACTCAAAAGAAGAACTCATGGTGATGGTTGTTGCGGCTGCAATGAATTGAAAAAACAACCATAAATATATGCAATGAATTTTAAAAACACGATAACTATCGGCAATGATTATAATTTTAATTTATAAACAAGTAAAATAGCCATAGCTATATGTATTATGCAATGAATTAAAAAAACAGCAATAACTATGTAGTATATGCAATGATTAAGAAAAAGTAAAACATTCATAACCATATGCATTGTGCAATTAATTTAAAAAAAAACCGTTAAGTTATAGCTACATGCAAATTGTAATCACAATTTTTTTTAAAAAAACATCCATAGGCTATTATGCCCATAACTATACGCAAAAACATAAAAAATATTTAAAAACAAAAACATAAATACTGAAACATCAAACATAGTTTTAGGAGTATAAAGTTTTTCACTTGTGTATCTACATTCATGTGTATCAAAGTTCTTGCATTCCTAATGTTATTGTTTCTAAGAATGTGTATAATACTATCATGGTAAAGTTTAGCCTAGCCAAACCTATTCAATGAATCAACAATCAAGAGTTTTATGTTTTAAGATTTAAAAATAAATAATATTTTAGCCCTAACAAGTAACAACCAAATCCTATGCAGTATGCATTTTGTAAAATCCTACAAACTATAATCCAACGGGTAGTGGTGTAACGGTTCTTGGGTCTCCTAGTAATTGGGAGGTTCAAGGTTCAAATCTCGGCTTCGTGTTAAGGCGGCCTACTATCGACGGTTTGGATACCCTGGTGATAGGGCACCATGATAATGTGGTTTAATTCGTGGGCTAGCCGACAGCTTAAACTTCCATCCTTAGATGGTTCCTCGGCCGGTGTGGGATGGTGATGCCACAAAGGGTTAGGGCCCTATCCCTAGATAACCTCAACAAAAACAAATTCCTACAAACTATAAACGTGATTACATTGTGAGTGTAGATACAAAAACTTAAAAATAGCCCCTAAAAAATGCAAATAGAAGCTAAATTTTAAAAACTAGATACTATTATCAAGCATTGTAAGCAAATAAAATTATAAATACCTTTTGCTTGCTATTGCTCTTGCTCTTACTCTTGCCCTTCTTCCTCTTGCTCTCCACTTCTTTTCTTTGCTCTCTTTGCTCACTTTGCTCAAGTGTGAATATTGAATGTGCTATGGAATGAGGCCATAGAGTTATTTTATAGCTTAGAATGTCACTTTTATGGTTGGGGTTATGTTATTATGTTTGTTTTATATTATCGTTACTTTCTATCAAATATCAAAAATAGTGTTTTATTTTAAAGAAAAACTTTTATAAGACGTGTTGCGACATTGGGGACATCCCCAAGACATAACTCGACCATCCATGTCTGACTCTATTTCTTCGCTCTCTAATCCTATCTCCCCTTATGTTCCAAGTCACAGTTGAAGATAGAGACTATTCCAACTCATTGATACCTTGAAACTCGTCGTAGTCACTTTCTTCATCACGCCACACCTCTTTCACCCATGCAGCAGCCATGTCGGTCTTCAATGATATGTCTACTAATTATGACATTTCCTTCAAAGGTAACTTCTTCATCTTCTAAACTCAATAAGTCGTTACAGTTGGTAACAATTTTGATGCCATTAATATCGAGTATTAAAGGGCTCTTTGTGTAATTTTCCATCACTTCAAAATCTACTACCTTTGTTATCCCCATAAAGTCCAAGTTAACTCATTTCAATACTCTTGGCAGCGCGTTTAAACTTCTATCAGCAATATTGTAATCAACTTCTTGTAATGGTGGCTTCCCAATCGCCTCCCATGTTTTATGCGGTATTGCATTAACATCCGTTCCTAAATCTAACTATGCCCTTAAATTATTAACCATCTACCTTTACCTCTAGATATTCTCCAATTTTGCTTCATCCTACAAGTATTTTTCTTCTTACTCTTTCCTTTATTCACCCTCTGAGCTCTATGCGTCCTTTCCAGCTTGTTTCAGTATTCACAGAGTTGTTCTAACTTCCCCATTAATCCTTGGTTATTTACCATTTTAGCTATTTTCTTCAATCCCACTAATTCACTCTCATCAAAGTAGGTTTTCTCCTTATCTTTCTTTTTCTTTTTCTCAACTACCTTTTTCCTTTTTCCCAATACTCTTATCATGTTCTTCTGAGCTGGGTTAATCCCCTTCATCTTCCTCTTCCTTAGATTCATCTTCCCATCCTACTTTCCCTTTTCATGTATTTGCACCACTCCTGGTTGTGACAGTTGCTCGTGGTTTCTCTACCTTGTTATATCCTCTCAATATTTGGTATAACCTTTTCTTTTCTAGACCCTCCAAAATGTCTCTATGCTTTTTCAATCTCTCAGGCAAGGATACTCTTGTGTTAGAACTTTCTAGTTGATCAACATGGGTACTACTTATATTCTTTAGTGACTCGTGGCTACTAACTTTTCTCTCTAGACTTCATTGTATTTTTGTGATGTTTGAGATGTCGGTGCCAGGTTTGATATATTCATCATTAGTGCACTCAAAGGTACTTGTCTTGGTACCACAACTACTCTAACTCTCATTTCCTTCAGATTCTTTATAGCTTCAACTCCAAGACATTGATAACAAAGGTTAAACGATCTACATGCAGCACAATACATCCATTGATTCCGTGGTGGTGCCACTTCCAGTACTAGGCACATATCTTGATTGTGTGATCCCACAACCTACATACTCCTCATCATAATTTTTCCTTTAAAATAGGTTGTTGCGTCGGTTGTGTCATTCTCAAAGGATTCATTACGACCACAACAACTCTTCTTGCTCCATCCACATATAGGCAATCCATCCTAGTGTGCCCTTCCTTGCAAAATACCGTACACCATATTTTTTTAACATGCCACAACCTTTAGCAGTGAATTTAAGCTTATATCGGCCTTCATTTGAATTTATTTCCTTAATCTCAACTATGCTGACTCATTTTGTAATTATTCCAACATGGGAATCACTATCGCTTCTCCTTCTCTTCTCCAAGGACGTGCCTCTAACCACGATGTAATTTATAATTCTTTTGCAAACGTTTTGAACTCCTTTTCGTCTATGGATGGTTACAAATATGGTAGTAATCCCGATATGAACCACTCTATTCATTGTTTCTCGTTTAATAATAAAGCTAATTTCTGCACTATATTTTTAAACCTTTGATTGAAATCCTTCCCCGTTTCTCCTTCTTTCTGTACTAAATCCCTCATCTTACTTAGATTGTTCATTGGGGAATCCAAGAAATTGATATCATTTTTTAATTCTTACATTACTTCGTACCACTTTTTGGCATGGCTCGGTCAAATACCACTTCAACGTCTCATCTCTCAATGTCCATACAAAATCAAGTAGTTTTTGGTCATCTATGCTAATATGGCTTCTCCAATATGAATCTAATACAAACAAGTGTTCCTCAACATCTTTAGTGCCATTTCTAGAGAAAGGGAGCTTCATTCTCTACATCATTGTATTATGTCATTTTCCTGACAGTACTTTACTTGATATCTTTGGTCTGGTTTTCTTTGATCTCTTCTGGTTTTTTTCCTTTCTTTACCCCTTCTTTGCGTCATTGTATTTTGTCCTTTTCCTGTCGGTACTTTACTCTGTATCTTTGGTGTGGTTTTCTTTGATCTCTTCTACCTTTTTTCCTTCTTTACCCTTTCCTTTTCTTTGTTATCTTGTTTCTATCTCAATATTATGTTCTTCCTTCCCTAATCTCTCTTCAATTCTCTCTCAAAATAACTCTTTCCCAATATTTAACTAAGATCCTCTACTATTCCTTCTCTTCTCCTATACTCTTTTTTGTGTTCTTGTAACTATTCTTCAATTCCTCTCCTAAGTATATATCTTCTTCACTCGGGGTTTCCTTCAATTTGTAGAACAGCACGGGGGATGGCGTTTGGTCCAAGGGGTTCATCTTCTCAAACAATCTCTTTCACTTAGGGGAGCGAAGCATCACTTCCTATCTCCTTACTACTCTCTTCACTAATTTATTTTCCTCCTTATCTTGTTTATTAACTACTCTTTCTTCATAATTATCTCTTTTGTGTAACAATCATCTTTCTCTTCCCTATTTTCCCCCTATCTTCTTCGACTTCTATCTTCTTGTTTCCATTTTCTATTTCGCACGCTAACAGTCTTTGCGCTGATCTTTTCTAATTCATCTCTTTTTTCTACTTTACTCTCCTCCCTCATTGCTCCCATTCCTTCTGTTTCTTCTACATTACCATTCCTTCCACTCTCAACTTTCTCCTTTTCTATATTATCTTCTTCATTCTCCTCTACTTCTCCTTTCTCCATTAAACTTTATCTTATTACTCCATGCGATTTTCCCCTTGGTCTTAAGCTCCCAAGGTTCCAGGTACATTCTTTCTTGCTAATTTTTCTATCATTCTACCTATTATTCAGTGCATTCCACCCAACACTCTATGCACCATGTGGCTTCTTGCAGCCTTCTACTATCTATGTATAGATATCTTACTATGTGCTCTTCTCTCATCTTCTCCATCTGCAGGGAGTTAAGAGCTAGTTGTGTTCTTGAGTAACCTGATTGCACAAATATAAATTTGTTTATTGTTGTATCGCGGTGCTCCGTTATTCCTTTTGCAAAGTTCACGAGTCTCGGTTTCCCTGTTTCCAAGTCTGCAGGAACAAAGCTAGTTGATGCAGCCTTAATTTCTTTTTGTCAAACTCAATTGTCTCATTCTTTCCTCTCATTTTTTCCTCTCTTTCTAATTGGTGTTTCTCCATCTTTTCTTCTCATTGTCTATTCTCATTGTTTACCTCTATTCTCCTTTGGATATCAATTAGCCTAGGTCAGGGCTGTTCCATCAAATGTTGACATAAACTAGGTTACAGTAATTAGTTTATGCAGTTCGAAAGGTCTAGGCTAGAGCTAATACTATGCAGAGGAAGATAAATTACTTATTGCTTATTGTATTTACTTAAATTAAAATGAAATGGGTACTATATTCCAGCATGCACACAACACACATAATTCCCTAAACTATCTTCTATGTATTCATATAACCTTCTCAAGTACACAAATCTCAATTACACTCTATCTTATACCACTGTTTACAATACTATTCCGCATACACCATTGCACTCTCATTCACCTTGACTACACTTCTATATAGCACTCACTTTTTATCTCACCATCACATATCTCTACATTAATCCTACTTTGCAGTACAAAAATTGATTACATATGTTACATTGAAGAGACATGTCTATCGATCATGGCTATCATACAATTAGAGTCTTCAATGTTGCTGCAAAGCGCCATCAGGTACCTTACTGGCCTAGGAAGGAAATACTCTGTGTCACCTTGTTAAATCTGTCAATGGTGTTGAAGTACATTCTGGAGCCTTTACAGTATCTTCTCATTCATTCAAACCAATGAAGAACCCAATCAACAAGCCCTGCTTCTAAGCTTTGATACGTAGAGCAACCCCCACTAAAAGGTGGCTCGAGCCAATACTTCTGCATTTTTCCATGTTGCTTTAGGTAAATTGCTAGGTGTTGAGGCCAGACTAGGGTTAGATAGAAGGTGAAGACATTCAGACACTTGCGCACATCTATTCGCCAATCCAGAGAAGGTTTTAGTCAAGCACTAGGTGATGAAGGCAGTCGTAAAGTTGCATACCTGTCAGACATACACAGCCCTTATCAGTGTAGCAAAACCATTAGCGGGGTCTACCAATCAAGGCTGTCTGATTCTAATCACTTATGGCAGAATGCAGTCAATTTTCCAGATTCTATTATCCACTGTGTTTTGGGCTTTTCTAAGTATTTTCAGCTTTTGTTAGCATCTAGATATATCTAAATCAGGTATGGATTCTCCTTGAGCTTTAGTAATTCAATTAGCAATCTTGATTACCCTGCAATTTCATCACATTTCAGAATCTGTATTCACCATATTTATTGCATTTATTTAGGTTTTGATCTGTGCCAAGTTTTATTGAATTTATGCACTTGTGTGCATTTTCCTTAAAATAAATGATGACGTAACAAAACTTTGGACTACCTTATGTCAAAGTGAAATATTGTGTGATTCAATGTCAGAGTATTTTGAAGTGGCAAATTTGTGCCAATCATTTTGGGGTCAGTGAAGAATGAGAGAGTATTCAATGCATTGGGATTTGCAAAATCAAATCTAAAAAACACAAAGTTGACAAGAATTTAAAAATTGTGTGAGGCTATATACAACCGGGTACAGTGATCTGAATTTTCCTTTTGATAGGTCACTGGAAAATATGCAGATCTTCATGTAAAAGAAGAGGCATAGCTATTACTTTTAGTAGCAGAAACTCACTTCCGGCATAGAATGTGAAAATTTTGAAATAGAAGAAGAAGACGAAGAGCAAACTACACATGTGAAAAATACAATCTGAGAAGAAATTTAGGAAATGGAAAATTGGGATGCCTACTCCGATACCCCTCTGATTTAGAATTTAATGGGTGAGAACTCAACAAAATTCTGAACATGTGCCCTGTAACTCGTGATACAGTTATTGTCATATTGTAATCTTTAAACTTAAATTGATTATTCATATACTGTGTTTGAAATTTGAATATTGCATATTGCATATTGCATTTATTTAAATATTGAATATCTAAAAACTATTTTAAAATTGTATCAGTTGTGTGATATGCAGTATTTGTTATTAAATTTGTTGAAGGATTACCTTGGTGAACCCTGAAAATGAAGCACGCATGTAATTTTATATTATAACCCATGAAACATCAAACAAATATCAAGCTAAGAGTAAGGTATGGAAGTCCTTTTTTACATTTGAACACTAAAATTCAGAAAGGACACATAATACCGAAAGTTGGAAGGAAGTTAGACGTAGAAAGTCTTTTCATTCTATAGCTGAGAAATTTGTATTCCAAAACTATAAGTTCAATTCTTATAAAAGTACATAACAGCAATAACTATAAAATGCCGACACTGATGGAATTAATCATCAATGAATAACCCTAGACCTGAGCCTATTAATATATAATAACCCTAAATCCAAGCTCTGAGACCAAATAATTATACATCACTCCTTATTCTGATGACCTTCATGCACCCACTCTATTTGAGATCTCAGATATTTATGGTTGGCGTGCTTGAATTTTCATCGAGATTTGAGATCTGCAGCGTATCTGATTGCCCATGCCATCAAATGTGTGACATGTATCATTACAATGTTTTGTATTAATATTGGTTAAATATAGCAATTAAGGTTCAGACTTTAGGGTTTATAAGTCTGACATTGCAACTATAAGTTTCAAGTTTCTTACATAAGTATTATTGTTTCTTAGAAAACCAATAATCTTCTCTAGCTCTTGCCATGAATGAATGAATGAAAGATTTGATCCAGAGCCTGATTAATGAGTATATTGTTTTTCACTTCATTGATGTGGCACAAGAGTGAGTGACAACTTGTTTGCTTCACAAGGGTAAACAGAAACTTATTTAATTGACAATGCACTGATGCAGAGACATCTGTCATTAAGTCACATTCATTCATTTGAATAATTGAATTCCGAGGTGATGAGTCGTGTGTAATCTCAAATAATTCATTATAGCAATTTATACAATCTAATTTTGTGCAGTGTGTTGTCACTACATCTCAAATATCAATGGTGAATGTCGTCAATCCTCGAATGATGAATCACTCTCATCCGTGTAAATTTTATAATCATACATAAAGATTAAAGTGACTGTCGGTTTATTAATTTCAAATCAAATCAGATAAGCATTAACGTGTAAGTTGTTGGACAATATTTGGTCCCTTGACAAACTAAGACATGCCACATTGTGATGTCTTAGACTGTTTGTCAAATAATATGCCTTTTGTATGCTTTGCAATGCAAGTATATGCCCATGAAACATCTTCAATGAGTTGAATTATGTTGTGCGCCCCCAATGTTTGTTGTCGAGCATTTGTTATATAGCACACGTTCAGGAATTTAACCCAATGTAGTGGGGATAAATTTCTTGAACACGATGATTGCTCAGTGGCATAGATTTTCCAGAAACTTTCAAGAAGCCGTTTCATCAAATTCCAAGAGCCAACTCTGGATCGCCCATCTATGTTTCGGGTCCCATTAGGCGAATAAAGATTGCAGCTCTGAAACGTCGACAAACTCAATTTTAAAAAGTAGAAAATTTGGGTGGCACTACTTATTGGCTAACTCAATGGTCATTTGCGTGTTTAGATTTAGAGAGCCAAAATAATTCAATGGTTGTGGGATTTATATATATCAACCTTAAATGAGGATCATCTAACTAAACAGGTTGGATGCCCATGCATTTTTCAGAACACATCTTCCGAGTCGGAGTGCATGCAATTTTTCCAAGCAGATATAAAATTTTCATAGTTCAATAGCAGTCGCTCAAACGGTGGATATTATGTTTCTGCATGGAAAAACTCATCCACACCAAGTACATGTGTTCCCGAAAATGCACAAGGCCATCTGATCTATTTAGATTGACAATCCTAAATTGATGATTTTTGAAACAGATGGTGTTCTCGTTTTCGTTCGTCAATGTAATGAAGTGGATTTTAATGTTTCTAACTAAAGAATCAGAAAAACAAAAAGCTTGATTTGTTTGTCAATGGACAACATATTAAGCACTTCATATCATGACTAAGACAAGAGTTCTACATGAAAGAATCAAAAAAAGAGATAAAATAATTGCAATCTTCAAAGATAGAATTTTTATTTTTATTTTTTGCGTGAGATACGATTTCATAGTCGATGCTTTTATATCTCATATGATACAAACAGTTCAATCATCTCCACCTGAAACTCATGCAGCAAAAAATTCGTCAAAGCTCTTCTTGGAGAGTAGTATGAACCTCTCCCAAGTACGATACTCCAAGGAATAGATGGGCGGGAAGGCTTATAGCACTCTCATCAATCCAACTCCATCAACATTATGAAGAGCTCAAATGAACAGACCATAAGGTTGACAAAATTGGCAAGTCGCCTGGTCATCTCAGAATTATAGCTTCATCAACGAAGGGCTCAAAAGAGCACCTAGAAGGCTTGGGTTGGAAGGCATTGTAATCCTTGTAGGTCCCAACTACAACTACAAGCAAAAGGGCTCAAAAAGCACCTTTCATTTAAAGGCTTTAGGGACACATTTCCAAAATATCTTCCTTTACAAGGCCTTAGGGACGCATTTCAAAACTATCTTCCGCTAAGTATACCCTTCTTGCAACGTGCTAAATAGGTATCTAACAAGCCACAAAGAAAGAAATGTTCATCTTGCTTAGAAAACTACATCCCTCGCACCTAGCACATGTGACAAAAAATTGGGGAAGTATACCCAAATCACAACAAACAGACTTTTCCAGTTCCTCATATTCCAAAAATTTAAGGACCAAAATCTATAGTCCTTTCTCTAAATCAAAAATCTTGTTTATGCCTACTCTAGTTTTTGCCTTCATATTATTCGTGTCTAATGTCAATTTTTCTACCCATCTATCCAATTTGGTATAATTCTTTCCCTTCCTATGAAAGAGACATATACACTACCTCCTTGTTCTTTTATATAATATTATTTTGTCACAATCTTTGTGATACATTAATGCAGGAGAATCCAAGTTCACTTGAAATCATGCATCGACCAAAAATATTTAGAGTTAGTCAATGAAGACTTGTGCAATCCGGCACCACCCTGCAACGCATGTCGCATATGTCGTGAGTCCTTATCAATGCAATGCACACTTGAGTCTATATTGCAATAGTTATCTTATTGATGTGCACAAACCTACAAGTTGTCACAAGTGCATAAAAATGTCATGCAAAATTGTAGATATTTATCCCAAGCTACACAATACTATTTCATACCACGTAATGCTATGAAGCACTACCCCATGTAGCACAATACCACAAGCCCATACTTAACCTCACACAATGCCACCAACAAAGCTCCACGCCGCGAACACTTACCAAACTCTTGCGCTAACTCATTCTTGCACACGAAAGCAATGAAAACCTTGTCGATGCCATGAAGCCTTCTATGTTGTTGCACACCCTACAGGACCACTAGTTGATGCAACCATGAAGTAATCTTGCATCTAGCTGAATTTCCTATCAACATCAATACAGTCAGGGTAAGCACACGTGATCCTTGATCCATTTTCTTCACCCAAGCACAAACCCAACAACCTGGAAAATGATCCAACGGAGATGATTTCATGGGAAGCTACCTACAAGTTGGTTAAGGAGATCAATTGCGATCTGAAACATCTCGAGGAATCTTTACCAGAGTATCTTTACTTGCAAAGATATCTTTGTTCTCCCACCTTAATCATGACAGATTCTATATATAGAAGGACATTATGGCCATGTAAAACAGTCTATCCAAGAAGATGAATCTTTGAGGATCTATTAAGAAGTTGTCAAATTGAGTCAAGCTTGGTTCTTTCTAAGCTTAGCTATTATTGTTGTTTTGTGAAAAATTATGGCAACATAGTAACAACTCTCATAGTTTTGTTGAAGCACTCCTTCGACTAGAACGAAGCAACCACCAAGGCATTTGAGAAGCTGAAGGAGGCCATGTTCACCACTCAGGTTCTGGCTACCCCCATTTTTTGAAGACCTTCATTGTGAAATGTGATGCATTAGGGTATGAAATGGGGGCAGTTCTCATGCAAGGACAACCCATTACATTTGAGATTCGATGACCCGTTACATTTGAGAGTCGCCAACTCAAAGGGAAGAAATTGCTAAAGCTCGTCTATGAAAAGGAGATTATGGTTATTATTCACACTATCAAACAATAGAGACCATACCTAAAGGGTAGACACTTAATGGTGAGCACAGATAGTGATAGTTTAAAATACATCTTGGACCAAAGATTGTCCTCTGAAGAACAAAAATGGGTAGAAAAAATGTTGGGATATGACTTTGAAATCATTCCTAAGAAAGGGAAGGATAATGTAATGGTAGATGCACTCTCCAGGGAGGATGAATCCATAGAGGCACTATTATGTGCAATGTCCATATTACAACAAATTGGGTGGATAAGGCAAGATCTGAATAGGAGAATGACACAAATGCACATGTTCTGATTCAAAAGCTCCAATAGTATTCTAGTGAATTAGACAGGTTTCTCTACAAAGGGAACACCCTATGGTGCAAGGATAGGTTGTACCTATGTAAAAATTAAGCCCTTAGGCAAAATGTTCTTGCGGAGCTACACACGTCTCCAATAGGGGCATGCGGGATTCTTGAAGACTTATCATTGAATCAAGCAAGATTTATTCTGGGAAGATCTCAAGGAGGAAGTCCGTAAATTTGTTGTTGAATGTATGATGTGTCAACAAAACAAGGATGAGACAATTAAGACTCTACATCTTTTGCAACACCTATCTATTCCAATCCAAATGTGGGAGAACATTTCCATGGATTTCATAACAGGGTTGCCCGGGAAGGGAAAAATGTTATCATCATGATCACAGATAGGCTCACCAAATATGCCCATTTTGGGGCCTTGTCAAATCCATTTGTAGCGAGCACAATAGCATTTTCTATTTTGAATACATTTCAAAAGTTACATGGACTCACAAGATCACAGTGACCATGATCATATCTTCACCAATAATTATTGGACTAAGTTATTTTCAATTTTGGGTACTCAATTGCCACATTACTCGTCATATCATCCTCAATCAGATGGGCAAACAAAGATGGTCGACAAATACCTAAAAGGGTATCTTTGTTGCTTTGCTTCAAATAAATAAGAAAGATGGGTTTAGTGGCTACCACTAGCAAAACGGTGGTATAACACTTCCTTCCATTTCGCATCCAAAATGTTTCCGTTTGTGGAATTGTACAAGTACCAACCACCATCCATCACCTCTTCCTTGTGGATACCAACCAAAGGTTCTAATTGTTGGAGATCACATTCAACACCAGCATAAGGTATTGGGTAGTCTACGGAGAACTTGGCAATGGCACAGAAGTGAATGAAGCAGCAAGTTGATCAGCACTGCAGTGAAAGACATTTTGAAGTTGGTGATTGGGTCTTTGTGCGTCTTCTGCCATACACGAAAATGTCCATAAAACAACAGAAGAAGGATGATAAGCTTGTTCCTAAGTATAATGGCCCTTATCAAGTCTAGCAAAGAATTAGCAGTGTGGCATAAAAGCTGGAGTTGCCTAAGTCTGCATAGATACATTTGGTATTTCATGTCTCACACTTGAAGGAGGACATTGGACAAAGTTTCAACCCAAACAGAGTTACTAGAGCTGGAGGAGGAATGTAGAGTCATTCTCGAACTTGAGATCCTTACAACATACACTAAGAGGTTGCGTACCAAGGTGATTATGGAGTATTTGAACAAGTAGAACAATCTAACCAGTAAGGATGCAACATGGGAGGATGAAGAATTCTTGCACAAGCATGCGGAGTTAATCAACATTGAGGACAACATTGGATTACAAGGGAGGGGCATAATACGACCTTAACCTATAATGTGTATTGGGATATGTACCGACTTGTCACTAACATAACCTCTTATTTTGTCATATCACATTTTTCTGTCTTCATATTCTTAGTAGGTTCATCTTATGAAGTGACCATAGGTTAAGTAGGGTATATATAGGAGGTAGTGGTAGTACTTGATCATCATATTGTGTATTGTGTTCTTATTGTAAGGATGTGGTATCTTACCCTCAAAGTGGTTCAGTCATATATTTCTGGTATTTTACTCTGTCCTCAATCATATCATATGAATCTATTCTATTCTGTTCTTATAATTCTGAATTACTACTATTTCTTTTGAATTGTGTTCTGTTATTCGATCTATTGTTGAAACAAAGTAATTTCATTACACTTTGATAGATAGAAGATTGCATTCAACGGCTCTTATGTCAATTGTTTGACTATATTTGATCCTTAGGTTTAACCACTTTCGGCACTACATATGGATACTCCATCGTCTCACTTTCTACATCAAAAGTAGGAAATATCCAGTGGGTGCAATGTCTAAATTGATCATTGACCGCATCAAAACCTTGTTCGTCTATTAAATTCATTGTGCTTTATTGTTATACTCAGTTTTTAAATCAAATATTGGGGCCACACTCCACTGCTTTACCAACCCAGTAGTGCTTGGAGTTGTGAGAATTTTGTTTACCTGAGTGCCCTTTAATCCTAACTCTAATTACCTGTTGAGTATCCAATCTCAGGGGAGTTTGATCCTAAATGCTCCCGCCACCAATACCACAAAATAATTGCCTTGAAGCAATACCGATTTAAAAAGGAGGGGTTGCCTCAACCTGTGGATTGACATGGAACTGAGGATTTAGATTATGAGAATCACTATCACTCTTCTGTTCTCACTATCTTGTTGGTCTTCCCCTCGACCATTTTCTTCTCATTTTTACACTCCCCGTCTATCCCATGATATTTCTTATCCCCTCCCCCGTCACCTCTAGGAGGCTGACCACCACCTCCAATTCCTCCAACTGCTGATGATGAAGCGCCTTTGGAAGAACTTTATCCTCACCTGTGGCAGAATGATGTGGATCGTCAGTTTTTGAGCCTCCTTTTGAGGCAATTGTATTGATGGTTTGTGGCTGGCACTGAGGATAGATTCTGGACCTCCAATACTTTTCTTGTCTCCCATTTTCCTTGGTTCTGTTTGTAGTGGCAGCCAATTTCAGTTGCCCTTTGGGCCCAGAACGCCACCTTTAAAACCCATTTTTTCAATTATCTTAGCCCCCGCAGAATAAGCTTTCTTTATTGTTTCAAGGAGACCAGGATTGTAGCTTGCACCTTCTGGAAAAGGGCCTCCTACTAAGACATATTCATCCTCACCACTATCAGAATATTCTCTCTGCAGGGAGTGTTCTTGGTCACAATTTTCAGAATTCTGCATCTTCATTGATTTCCTCAAATTCTGACTCAACTTTTTGAGAGCCCAACTCCTTTCTCGTCGACAAAACTGGTCCAGTTTTTTCCTTCAAGTTCTTTCTTTAGCCCACTCAGGATGTTCTTCATAGATAGAATGTCGGCTTTTGCATAAAAATTGATACATCTTGTGGGGATGAAACAGTAAATATGTCTTTAAACCTGCTCAATAGTGGTATCACACATCAGCAATATCTTTCATTGCCTTTAAAATATCAGCCCAAGACTCCTTGTCTCTTAGTTTTTCTAATTGAGGTCTGCTTTCATGTTGAATTCTCTTTGCAGAGTTCTTCATTGCTACAAGATTTTCTGTCGAGTCCCCACATGAGTCATATTTCCAATAAAAATCCACATGAAAACAATAAAACTCTTAACAATGGCAAAGCAACATGGAAGCCTTTCTTCTCGAAAATGAACCCTACACAAGCAAAAGGAAAAGAAGGAAAATATGTCTTCATACTTTGACCAACAGAATACATTTGATATACATTTGACATTTGCCTCACATATTCCAAGGCAAAGACCCTCTTTGGAACGTGTTGGCAGTCTGTAATGCAATACCTCTGCTCCATATAATCTAATTATAATATATTTATTATTCTTCCATCAAATGCCAGTCTGCAAACCTAATCATCATGCCCAGTTGAATTAGATTTATACAATTTTTTGGCATCATAGGCATAAAACTGCCAGTGATTCCAAGATGCAAGGGGGTCAAGATATAATGAACAAAATGGATGTAAGACCTCTCAACACTCTGCATCCTTATCTTACAAGACCCCTCACAAAGTAGTGCTACTACTTTATTACTAGCATCACTATAGGATTGGATCTGCAGCTTAATGTTTTGAAGCCATGCCCAAAACTGCTACAGATACAAATGGCACAAGCATGAGATGAACCTAAAGTTATTTGACCCTTGTTTCGAAATTGACTGCAATTGGTCATGGATGGAATCAGCAATGTGCTTGGCATTTCCAAATTCAACCAGAAGTTTAGTATAATAAATTCCAAATACCTTTTTAGTATGTGGTCACCCCCTTGATGATTGTTGTCCAATCCCAGAACAAATGTCAGTATAGATATTCTCTTGAGCTCCATCACTAAATATGGTTAGCTCATACGGAGATTCCCTTTTGGGTATAGAATTGTCTTAGTGTTTTGACCTAGAAACATTATTTTTTATTAAATGGCTGCAGCATAGCTACCAGAGAGTCCAGCCAAGTTTATTGAGATTGTTCTTTTGGAGTCCCATGGAGCCTCTAACATGGTGGCAAAAGTACCCTCTGTAATTTCCAAGATTTCATTTTCCTTTGTGTTGCCATTAATAACGGCTCTACTTGTTGGATCAGAATTTGCTGCATTTATCTTGATGAATTCCGGGCAAAGGAAAACAATATGTAACATTCTAACATTACTTTGCCCAAACCAGACTTCCATGTCTTGCGCGCACTACTATCAATTCCACGGACTTCTACCTTATGAATTGAACTGCTTCTAAAATGTCCAGGGTTGGCTTTCAGGAGTTGGGGGTCCTGCATGTGATATTCCTCAATAAAACCAGATGTTTTATTTAAACCCACAAATGAGACACTGGTCTCCATGTTGGATTGTGGTGGCACATTTAGTTTCCTATAATGACTACCGCTGCCAATTACACTACCAGACATCAAATTCAAAAAAAAGCAATACAAAATGGCTCACGGGAAATCTTTTGCTTGCCCGGTTAAACCCATTGATCATCAACAGATGTGAGCTGAAAGCCTCGATAGTTAGCACTGAGCAAGGACGTCAGCAGAAGTGTTGTTGAGCGCTCGAGAAATCAGATTTCATTTGTATAATGAAAAAATCAGGAAACAAATCTTGAATTCAAAATAAAGCAAAACAAAATGGCTCACGGCAAGGATTTTGCTTACCTGGTTAAACCCACTGATTGTCAACAAATGTGAGCTGAAAACCTCAAAATAGTTAGCACTGAGCAAGGACGGCAGTAAAATAGTTGTTGAGCTCTCAAGAAATCAAGTTTCAATTGCATAATGAAAAGAATTCAGGTAAAAAATATTGTAACAATGATCGTCATGCGTAATAAATACCCCACAATATCAATTGAAAATGTTTACTGATTTTGTGTTTCTGTTCCACATGTACGTGGTACTTCCTGCTTTTTTCTGAATTGCATATTTCAGCTCCACATGTACCTAGACATAAAAAATTGATACAAATATTTAATATCTTTAATTAATGACTGTCGATTCTAAATTGATTGATCAGCCTGCCTGCTTTCTGAAGCAAGTTGGGAGAGTTTGGGACTTTGGTGCTCTTGCATGCAGAAATCCAATGCCTGCAGTTGATCAACGACATTTTATGTGCCGTCTTTTGCAACACAATCTGAAACATGAATGTGATGTGTTGACGCCTTCTTCGCCATCATTAGTTATGTGTAGAGTGCTCTTGCTTTCAAAAAAAAATGTGACCCTGTTTTAGTTGGTTTATTCATGCTAATTTTATGGCATGACAAATTAAAGTTAGAGAGAGTGTGGTTCAAATTTGACTCACTCTCTCAAAAAAGACGAGTGTTTTATTCATACGGCTCCAATGAAAAACATTTTTTAATCCATAAGTTGTCTGCTACCATGATTTAATATATCATACACTTATCTTCATAGCCACCAAGAAAGGGGGATGAGGATGGGACATTGGGTATGGGGTTATGTGGAGATGACAAAAGAAATAAATCAATAATATTCAAAGTTCGAAAAACAACAACATTAAAAGACATAATATTTTGATTTCATAAACATTGAACAACGAAATAAAATTCAGAAATATACAAAATGTATTAAGAAGTTTTAGTACACTACATGAGGTTCAAAAGAAAGTAAAAATTGTAATTGTCGGAAATCATAAAATTTAGTCTTTTAAGCTCATAAAAAACGTGTGTCAAGAGTATATATTGATATATGTGCCAACAAATTGGCATGCCATGAAAAAACAAACATGTGAAACACATTAAAAAGCAAGAACAAATCTGAATTCCATCATCTACAGGATCAACTTCTTCAGGGACTCTCTCCTCCATCTCCAAGTCCTGTGCTAGGAACTCTCCAGAGATTCATCAGTCATCACTCTCGAGCTCCAGCTCCTTGTAGGCAATCAAACTGTGGGTAAATCATTAAGGCCATCCATTTCAACCATCACATCCTCCAAATCTAAGTTACAAAGAGGTACAGAGTTTTTGACATTCATTAATAACAGCATATACTGTTGCTAGACTTCTATTCATTTTTAACTGACATTTCTCAATGCTGCACTAAGTTACGACGAGGTACAGTGTTTTTTACCATCATTACTGACAGGCGACAGCATATACTGTTGCTAGACTTTCATTCAGTTTTAACCAATATTTCTTAAATATGACGCCTCCCTACCATATATTAAGTTAACATTTAAAAAGAAATCACCCACTAGAAATATGCATTGTTGCTGGACTTTGTACCATCTTTTAGTATGACTTTTTGCATAGAATGCCTCCTCATATTTTGAAGTAGTAAACATTTATTTTATGGCTGCAAATATTCAAGTGTTTTGAGTTTTCCATTACAAGATATGACATATCTTTTTTACTTGGCATAATCATACCAGCTTATGTGTGCCAATAAAGTGGAACCTTTTGAAAGTAATGTTGTTCTCTCGCATACTGATTAATTTTTATTTGATAATAGTCCTTTACTTATGAAATAGACAAGAATATTACAATCACTTCTTTTTTCTACCCCACACTAGCAGCATGCATTTTGCTAGACTTCCATCCACCTTTCCAGGGTGCTTCTTGACTATAATGCCTGCTAGTATTTTGAAGTTAATAAGCAGTGCGTTTATGGCCTCCCCATACATTCAAGTTTTTTCCATTCTGAGATATGACTTCCAGATTTTTCACTCAACATACTTGCTCCAACTTACAAGTGCTGAAAAATTAGAAGCTTTAGAATGTTTCTCCCGCAAATGTAGTTCTCTTGCATTCAAATTACTATTTTATTTGATAATTGTTCAATATTTATTAGACATAGAGGTGTATTGCATTCCCTCCATTTTACTTACTGCATCTGATGAATATACTATTTTGCACATTCAGATGCATCTGACAGTATACCATTGACTGCTGAGTGTTTTCATAAATATTTTCAATTTATTATATCCTTATTTTTGACAAATAAATTATATACTATATTTTGTAATTGTTGTATCACTAATATATATATATATACAAGTAAGGTTTTTTTTAGGTCACAGCCAAACCAAACGCCAACTTGCAGTATAAGCCCCATTTGTGGAAGTCCAAAAAAATATTCTCTTTCCATTTACCCTGCATATTGTTCAAAATTAGTAACCCTGGATATTGACCTCTTGATCTCATTTACTAATATCTATTTGAAGCCCTTCCTTATTGTAAATAATTATTATGATGTTTCAAAAAATATTTTAAAAACGGTGCTGACTCTTGATCACATGTACATAGAGGACAAGTATGTGTAGGGTTGCTATTTTAACTGCATTATAGCCTAATCCTTCCTATGTCTCAGACAGAATTCAACATAGTAGTAAAGAACTGGAACTAAAAAGTATCATTATGCAAACAAATAATTTCTTTAAAGCCTCAACCCTTCCTATGTCTCAATATTGGATTCAGTATGGCAGTACCGAGCTGAAATTACAAAGTGCAAACAAAACAAAGCTTGGCATACTTACTTTTCACAGTTGTACTTGTTATTCCCATCAAGCACCTCAACTTGAAAGAATCGGCCAAGAGCTTCCTTTAAGGAGTTGGCGTGCAAAATCTCAAGGCTGATATCCATTATCTCATCCATCTTGTTTGACTCAGTCCCACAAGAAAGGCACTTGACTTGGCTCTGCAATACACCGCCAAAAATGTCCTTAACAATGGTATTGGGCTCCTGCTTTAATGGCTTGCCCCCTAAATTAGTATGATCCTTGTACATCTTTATGCAGACATTGTTACAGGCTTCTATCACAAAACGGAGAAATTCGTGCGCATCTTCCTGTCTTCCAGGGCGAAAATGCTTTGCAAAAAGTTGTAACGAGTTCACTATCCTCAATGGTGGTTCCGAGAGACTATCAAAATTCAAAGATCTTCCAATCCTTTTTTCCACCAAACAAAACGGACAGTTGATAGCATTCCGAGTAGCATTCAACAATGGACCTGTTACAATTTTGCCCAAAATTAGCCACAATTTAAAAATCTCAGCCCTGGGATTTTCCTTGCCCATAATTTGATTCAAGGCCGAGATCACAATATTTCAATCCATTGTTCCAATTAAACAAAGCTGTGCAGATCCACTCGCACTAGTACTACATAAGAATGCATCTGCACAAATCCATATGTACAAATTAACTTGCGTGATAGACAATGCAGTAAACACTAGTAGAAACAAACCCCTATCAAAGGGTTTCCAGCACAAATCTTGCAGACATGGAAGTTCCTATCTACAAAAAAAAAAAATCTACAAGCAGTACAGAATACTCTTAGTAGACACAAAACCTAAATTTTGAGTTCAAAGTGTAAACTTCACAAAAACGAACACTCCTGCCTACAAGGTAAAAAAATAGTACTAACTACTAACTATAAACAGGAGGAACAAATTTTGGTTAAAATTACTAATACTTGAAGTCGAATGGGATGAGTTCGAGTGATATAGATGGAGCTTCCAGGAGACGTGATAAAGTGTTGAAAATCGGTAAATGATCACACTTGACTTAAGAAGTACACTTCAATCCTAGCAACTAAGCTCACTCCATAATGAGTATCTACCAAATCAAACCAAAACGGTCAAACATAAAAACCTGATTTAAGGGTTTCAAGCATAAATCTGGCAGAAACAGAAGCTTCATCTTACAATGAGAGAAAAAATAAAAATTGGTTTCAAGAATTAATCAGGTTATAGCTGAATCCCACAAATCCAGAGTTCTGTCTATCAAATTGAACCCCAAATTTGATAATTCAAATTGTCATTCCAATTCTGGCAATTAAAAAAAAATTAAAGAGCAGTACAGAGTACCTTAAATCTAAATTTAGGGTATGAAGCATGAATTTTGCCGTTAAAACAAAAATTGCTAAAAGTAGAGAAAACCTTAATCGAAAAACAGTTTTAAAAGCCTAATTTTAGGGTTTCCAGAGTGAATTTCACAATATAAAAAAAAATGAACAGTGCAAAAAAGCTTGAATTGAGAACATAAAAAGAAGCCGTTCTTTTTGGGTTTGAAGCATGAATTTAGCAGTTAAACCAAATATAGGAACATTGTAAAACTTTAAATGAAGAAACGGTGGAAAAAGATCCCAGCTCAAAGTGTGAATTCGCAAACAAATACAAAAATTACCAGCAATTCAGAAAATCTTAAATCGAGCACGGTGAAACTAAAACCTAATTATGAGGTTTGCAGCATGAATTTTGCAATAAAAACAATATTACGAAGAGTAAAGAAGAAATAAAATCAAAAACAGTAAAAACGACCCTGATTTTAGGGTTTGAATACTAAAGTCATGTTACTTACACGAAGAAGAATGCTTATTGGCGAGACAAAAATTGGCGAGGGGTGGCGTGAAAGTGAGACACTGAAGAACGCTATTCAGGTAGCATGTGTTGCCCACATTCTTCAATCCCATGGGCGCACTAATCTTCCTTCGGCATGGTTGCCATAACATTTGCAAGGCCATCTGTGTAAATCTCAAACCCTAAGACTCGAAGAATACACATATACGCTCCTCGCTTTCCATGGGCTCCTTACCATTTGTTACTATATATCTTTGTCTTGCTCCACAAGCGTGGGTGTAGGAGAAATAGCATAGCAGCAGAAGCTGCTTCTGCTTCTTCTCCTAGCTCATTTTGCCCGCCCTTATATTTCCACCACTTCGTTCGAAACTACTCCATTAATTAACCAGATTAAAACATCGTTGTTTGCCGTGTCTTTGATATTATCAATAACCTTGCACTCGTTTGTAGAGTAAAGAACAATCTACGACGAGGTGTTGCTTCATTTAATTTGATGGTGAGTTTTAGATTTGGGGCGTGGTTGACAGCAAAGTAGAATGTTGATAACCAATGCATTTCTTGTACAGACTTACTATAGCTTTCATTCTTCTTTCTTATGAGAGTAAATATTAAAAGCCTCTTAGTTTATTGCAAACATCCAACATTACTCGTAAATCCAAAGAGACCTAAAACCCTTAGACGGGACTTAATTTTATAAAGAAATATACATGAAGAGTTTTAATAAAATCAGAAGGGGGTGATTTTAGAAGAAATTTTGATTCATCGTGAACTTGGAGGTTTTTTTTTCAAATAGACACATAAATTTAGTTATTTGGCATTTGGTACTTCCGCATAAACTAAGTTTAAATTCATTATCTTATCTTATCTAAAGAGTTATGATGGGACCAATCTCACATCCTATTGCTTAGTCACCTGCAGAATCACTTATATGTGTCATAAACATCTTATGCTTCTTGTTTGGCCCTCTCCAAATTATTATTTTAGTTATCGACCCTACGAGACACAATTGTCTAGTACGGACGGAATAGACTATCAATTATGTCCCCTTGTTGGATGATTATTTTATGAGTCGTCCTTTCCCCTTTAGGTTGCCACTTGTGTGGAACATTTATCTTAGAGTGGTTTAAATACAAGTTGAGTCCACTCATTTGCTCGTATGGCATTCCCTTAGAGCTTATCAAGAGCTCGCCTAGAAATATCTATCAAGCATGAAGCAAGTTGTCCTGCTCTTTCTTATTGCAAGAGCATATATTAGGAGCAACCCCTATGAAGATCGTAAGCATTCTAAATCAAGTCAAGAACAAGCATTATCAAGCCCAAAGCAATCAAAGTAGTCAAAAAAAAGTAATATTGATTGTCAAAGAGCCAAATTTTAGTTGCATATTCATTAACTGAAAATGGAACTAAACCAATGAAAGTATAGCCACTAGTTAATCTAAATAGGAGGACTAAAATGCTCCATAATATAAACTAAAATAGTATGGAACAATTTAAATTAATTGTACTAAGTGAAATAAAACCCTAAATATGCAAGTAAAGGAAGAGAAATGGCTTAGCTGATTAGAAGAGACTGTCGCAAGTTGTCGCAGGTCTGATAATAAAATTTGGAAGTGTAGACGACCACTCAGAAGTCCCGCAAAGGTCAGATCTAGTAGATCTGAACTGACTGGGGTACCTGGGAAGGTATTGGGGCGCCACGGGGCACCCTGGTCTGCAGATTAGGCGCCCTGGTCTCTGTAAATGCTCAAAATCTGAATTTTGTATGGTCGCAAGGTGATCTGAAGTACTGTCTGTATGTCACATTGGATTCACTGAGTTGCGTCGGATGTGTAGAATAACGAGATAACGACCTATAAGAAGGAAAGAAGTATCAAACCCTAAGAAAAATAAAATATGCAAAATGAATGGGTCAGACTGACCTCAGCCGCCAAACTAGTGGTTTTATCACTGAGCGCTACACTACATTTCAAACCCGGATGTAGTTCTGGTGTGTGCGTGCATGTCGTGCCCTAGGTGCTCTTGTGTCAGTAGCACTTTGTGAAGTAACAAGCAATAATAACTATAGAAAATGTAATAGCATGTGTGCATGGAATAGAATAGAATCCCTCCCCCTATGTTGTGTGTGTTGATGCAGATAAAACACCCGTTAGCATCTTAGAGCGATAACCAATATGTCAAAATGTGTATGAACAAATAGTATAAGATGTTAAGTACAAAGTGAAACAATAGCACCTAGATAAGATGAATGTGGATGCCCCCAACAATCGGTATAGGAAGGGTAAAAGGTGAGCATCCATGTCGTGTGTAGAGTCTTGTATCTGTGATCACACTAAACAAAGGCATGAACGTGCATGTGTGTATGATAATGACATATAAGAAAGCAATCTAACATGTGTAGTAAAGTGAGCATGCAAAACACTAGTAAGCAAGAGTAAATGCCCATAAGACAATGTAGTATGTTGTGGATGGATGGAATGGAATGCAAGATGGAATGATAGGAGCAACATACCCCATGAGTGGATGGAAGTGTATGTAGTGAGGTTCATTTTGTTTTCCCCCTCAGCAGTCAAGAATGAACCATAAACAAGAGTGCGACATCAGGAAATGGTCGAGTAGTGTTGGTTGTGTCTAGCACGTTGTGATGAGTGCGTATATGTAATGGTGATGAAATGCTAGAGGTGGAGAGATATGCGTGAACCCTATAGCTAAAGTGTATATCACAACTTGTTGAATAAATGAGTGATGATTTAGCCCTAAGCGTATATCACTGCAGAATGAGTGGATGAGGACTGGTGACGATTTAGCCTAAAGTGTATGTCACTGCAAGATGAAAGGATGGGGTGGTGATGTAATGAAAGGGTGTATACCACTACAAGATGATAATGGGGGTGGTGATTTAACCTAAAACATATACCACTACAAGATGATAATGGGGTGGTGATTTAGCCGAAATTGTATACCACTACAATATGATAGAATGGGTGATAATGTAACCTAAAGTGTAGCTCACTAACGTTGGAAATGTCGCATGGTGAATGTAAGGTCCATTTGATTGGTAAACTCTTGGAAATCGAGGTTTGACCGAGGAACTAAAGTGCGTCATAGGGTGGTGAGTGCAACATGTAGAAGACAACGGAGTAAAATGACCAAGTGATGAATAGGGTATGTACATGTGCGGTGTGGGCAATGCAAGATAGGATGCATAGCGTGTATAGGATATGTAAAGTGTGTAATGCAATAATAAGTGGATATAGAAATGGAATATGCAATGATGATAGATAGAACTAGACCCATAGGTAATGGAATCTAGTGTAGTATGTAGAATATGTATGATGTATGAATGCGCCATATGAATTATGCAATATAGTAAATGTAGGATATGTAGACTATGTACGATGCAACGACGAGTGTAGATAGAATATGTAGTGATGATACATAAATATAGACCCATATATATAATGCAACCTAGCATAAATGTAGAATGTATGGATGAAATATAAAACTAGACTCATATGTAATGACGACTAGTGTAATATGTATAATATAGATGATGTATAACTGCCTAATATGTGCATGAGGGGCATATAGTATAATGTAGGATATAGACTAAGTGTAGAATGGATGATGTAAGATGCACGATGTATGTGATGGAATATAAATGTGGAGAACCTATAGTGCAGTGTGTGGGGTTCAGTGTGATGGTAATCCCTCAACAGTCCAGTGTGAACCGAAGCACAAGAGTGCGTCATTGGGTAATGACGGTGTTATGAGGTGTGAGATGATATGCTTAGAGGAGATGACAGTAAATGATTGATATGACATGTATGATGTAATAAGACGTGATTATGCCAAAAGAATAAGGGGGAGGTATGTAATAAGATATCACCCCCCCCCGCATTAGTGTGGGAAGAGACTACGTAAAATCATTAAGGAGATCGTTGTCCTCTGGATCAAAGTCAAATGGATATGGATTAACGACTTGATAAGCAATAGTTTGAGGTTGATCATGTAAGGAGCTGGTGAGATGTAAGTGATACATACCCATAGCGTATTCTTCATCAGTGAATGGGGGATGTGGGCGACCGTGGGTGTACCATCGAGTGTAGTTATGCGAGCAGCCAAAAAAGGAACTATTGTAGATGAAAACACGACCGAACAACATAGGGAATGAAATACCGATGTGACTAGGGCCTAATGTGTCACCAATGTAAGTAAGCCAAGAATCCCCTAATGTGAGTGGAGAGGAACAAGGGATGCATGGTAAATAGACTAGAAGATGAAAAACACACAAACCATAAGAAACATTTATAGTGACAAAGCCATAGTAGAGATGAGGAGCATGAGTAGAAGGTTGAAGGTCCTCAAAAGTGAAACCAAGATGAGCGAGGCCAACATGGGAACATATGGTTTCATCATGGGTAGGATCGAATGGAACATGTTCCCAATATGAGCCATGAATGAAGAGTGTACAAGTGAAGGGTGGTATGAGCTAATGGTGAAGATGAATATGGGATGATATTGTCCATGGAGGGAACAGGTGGTTGATATAGAGTAATAGTTGATAGTAGGAGGTAGTATAGAAGGGACAACATCGAGTAAACAAATAGCTGCCCTCAAGTGGTGGTAAATGAGGTGGGGTCATTCATAAGTTGAGGCTCATCGATGGTATCAATGTGAGGGATAGGAAGACTAGTGTTAGGGTCATGAACACAATATTGGAATGGATCACGATCTCGGAAGATAGTATACTCAACACGCTCATGTAAGAACTTGACACAATGGTGGACTATAGAAGCAACAACTTGCATGGCATGAAGCTATGGCCTTCCTAGTAAGTAATTATATGAGACAGGAAAATCAATGACAAAGAAGACGGTAGGGAGAGTCTTAGGACCGACAGTGAAAGGCAAGGTAACGTGGCCTAGACATGGGATGGACAGTACTATCATAAGCACGAAGTGTGATAGAAGAAGGGCTAATGTCATGAGCAAACAAACCTAAGGTCTGGAGAAAGGACACAGGGCATGAATTAAGCTCGGAGTCATTATCAATAAGAGTGTGCTTGACAGAAACATTGTAGATGTGAGACATGATGTAAAGTGGTGGGTCATTGTCAAAGGGGTGAATGTAAGTAGGAGGATTGGCCCAAAATGCTATATGTTGGGAAAAGGCATCAACAAATGTGTCATACATGGAATATGGATGCATGTCAATAGAAACATTGGTAGTAGCAAAGAGGGTTTGAACACAATGAAGCAAATCAAGATGGGTAAGTAGGTATTCATTGACGGAGATACTCATGATGGCTAAATGCAAATGAAAAACCCTAGAAGGTGCTATGAAGAAACATTGGGGTTCACCAAAATGATTAACTGAAAATGGAACTAAACCAATGAAATTATAACCATTAGTTAATCTAAATAGGAGGACTAAAATGTTGTATAATATAAACTAAAACAATAAGGAACAATTTAAATTAATTGTACTAAATGAAATAAAACCCTAAATATGTAAGTAAAGGAAGATAAATGGCTTAGATGATTAGAAGATATTATCGCAGGTTGTCGCAGGTCTGATAATAAAATTTGGAAGTGTAGAAAACCACTCAGAAGTCCTACGAAGGCCTGATCTGGATAGATTTGAACTGATTGGGATGCCTGGGAAGAGACTGGGGTGCCCAGGAAGAGAATGGGGCTACCATTGGGTGCCCTAGTCTGCAGATAAATGCTCAAAATACTCAAATTCTGTATGGTCGCAAGGTGATCTGTTAGTACTGCCTTTTTGTCACACTAGATTTTTTGAGTTGCACCAGATGTGTAAAATACTAAGATGACAACCTACAAGAAGAAAGGAAGTATCAAACCCTAAGAAAAATAAAATATGCAAAATGAATGGGTCGGACTGACCTCAGCCGCCAAACTAGTGGTCTTATCACTTAGCATTGCACTACATTTTGGACCCAGATGTAGTTCTGGTGTGTGTGTGTGTGTGTGTGCATGTGTGTGTGTGTGTGTGTGTGTGCCCTAGGTGTTCTTGTGCCAGTCGCACTTTGTGAAGTAGCGAGCAATAATAACTATAGAAAATGTAATAGCATGTGTGCATGGAATAGAATAGAATCCCTCCCCCTATGTTGTGTGTGTTGATGCAGATCTCCTAGCCTTGATGCATGACACTATGTGGATGCAAGTGATGCAATGGATGCAACTCTAGATGGAGTGATAGTAGTATGTGACGTTAGGACCCTCATTATGGTCTTATAACTTTATATTTATAGGGTTCTTAAGATTTAATTTCGTAATTAACCCCGACATGGCCGACTAGGAAAAAGATAAGGATGAAAAATGGCTAAAAAGACCCCAAAAAGAAGTGGGAAAGTGGCACATGGATCGGGGCACCCCAGGTGGGACCAGGGCACCCCGAGGCACCCCAGTACAGGCCTGGGCACCCAGGTTTAGGCTAAAATGTTGGGACAATTGCGAAATAGGTGGATATGTATGAAGGAATATGCGGGAATGACGAAATAAAATATAAAATAAAGGTGGCCAAAAGGTGGGATTAATTAGTACTTTATTCACTTGAGAACCTTCTAAATAGTAGTATAAGAATAGGCTAAATAATGCCTAAGGTGCATGATTTTGTGTCTACACATACATATAGTCGACAAGAGCACAATTACACTTCTACTAGGTGGGGGGAACTACTCTTGAGGTATTGTTGTGTGTGTGGCACAAGGGTGCTTCAACCCAAACCGCTAACCCTTTTTTACAAAACTTGTGAGAAGACAAGGTATTGAGAAGAGATGAATGATTTCGACAAATTGTGCACATCTTTCACATCTAAGATCGCACACAGAGCCACATAGATCCACTTCTTAGAGCAAGACAAAACCATTGAATGTAAAAAAAATCAATTGCCGATTTTGCCCCTTACCTTTTGCTTTGTCGCATGAAAATAACTTATAAAATTTGGCTCAATTTTTTCCAAAAAAAAATTAGTAAGTGCAAGGGTTCATATCGTATTTTTTTCATGTTTTTGCCTTAGTTAAATTTTGTGTTTTGGGGGCCCAAATGGAAGAAATTGTGCATACTGGCCCTAAAGGGAATTGGAGGAATTGTTGTTTATGTTCCTCAATTCCCTAATAAACACAATCGAATTATGGGATTTGGATATTCATTAGGAAAAAATGATTTTAAAAGTGCTCAAGTCATGTATTGCATGCCCACAAGGAACTCGTGGAACAGTTCCTATGTTCCACTTGTTCTACGTGGAGGTGTTTTTGGTGATCTAATAAGTCTTTGGACATTTTGAAAAGTGTTTAAACCATGTATATCATGCCCATAAAGAACACAGGGAATAATTCCATAGTTTTATTTATTATGCGATAAGGTGTAATATGCAATCCAAAAAGGCCAAACAAAGTGCTCATCGCACAAGTCACGCCTGAGGAGAACTGGGGGAACAATTCCCTTGGTCCCTTTGTCTCATGACGACATGATAAAAGTGATAAGACAAAATAAAAAGGTTTTAAATATAATTCATTAGGCAATTCGTGAACTAAAGCTTTTGGGCATTATATAAACTAAAAGCCCTTCATTTTCACCACACAAACTCTACCCAACATGTTTTGTTTTTCCCTCAATTTTGCCACCTTAACCATTTTTTCCCCTTTATATTGTCTCAACCCCCAAATTTTTTGCAAAATTGATATTTTTATTTTCTTCCCCTTCGTGCAAACAACATTTTCATTGGTTTTGTGAATATTTTAATGGATAATCTTGTTCTACCCATTATCTCTTCTTATTTAGACCATGATTTTCTCATTTCTCCCATCTACCTACAAAATTGCTCATTTTCCTTCAAATTTGCAATTCTGAATTTCCCAATTGCCACCATGAAGTTTCAGTATGCAGGATACAAACATTTTTCCTTACTAGAACACAACATTCCTTAAATTGGTGATAGCAATGTTAAAAATATGGATTTATCATAAATTTCTGCTGGAATGCAAGATGAGAAGAGAAGTCGAATAGTACAACATATCTTCAATAGTGGCCTAGATCAAGCAACGAGTTTTCCAAATTCAGTTCAAAGTGTAAAAATAGTCCCAGCTTGTGAAAAGTGTTTTGATCCAAATACAAGAGTGGTGAAATAACCACATGGTCAAGTAATTTCTTAACTTGATGCTCAACACATCAAAGATGCCCTCAAAATTCAACCTTCACGATACTCCAAGGTAATCACTCTTAAAATGGACCAAATATAATTTGACCTAACCCTAGAGAAATACTAAACAACGGTTGTTAAATCTTGACTGAATGTGAAGAATAAAAGACCTTTGAAGCTTCTTAAGACCATGTACACTATAAATTTTGAGGAAAAACTCTCATATGTGATTGCCCTTTTGGCCAGGATCACAAGATTGCAAATAACCAAATAATTTCATAATTGATTATGCATCTTCATTAATGCCATTTATGCCTCCAAGAAAACCATTACTTGGGGTGAAATCAGTAGTATAAACTTGTCAAAACAACTCACCCAATTGAATTTTGTTGTCATTTTATATGACTTCATATCTAATGTATACTATGACAACCTATAAAATCTGGATTAACCTCTCTAGAGAAGTAGTTGTGATCTTTCAAATCCTATCTATGAATATCTCACTCAAATCACATATGAGAATAACAATAGTCATTTAGAGAGAGTGAATGATACTTTCACCATGTTGATTATGCAAGTATTGAAAGGAAACACAACTAAAATAAACTCTAAAGAAACAAAAGCAAATTGGGTAAAACATATAAAAATTTCTTCATTCGGTTTTAGAGTTTCACTTACCTTGGAATAGCAGTTTTTGAAGGCATACCTTTTAAATTGCCTATTTTTTACAATGACAAGCTAATCCTCATAAGGATATGTAGGCAACTTGATACTTTGCATATGTTATGTAAAGAGAGAAGGGTACAAGGGATCAAATTTCTTATTACATTGGGTCATTATTTACGTAGATTACGTGCAAATGCTAAAAATGTCAAGAGAACCATTGTGTCATTCAACATGCATATGTACTATAAAATATCCTCATTTGATACTATAGGCTACATCAATAACAATCTTAGAATTCCTTCAAGTTATCATCATATATCCACTATTGAAGGTTTGTAGGAGGAATTTGATGGTGAATTTAAAGTGCGAAGAAGAGGATATACGAGGATGACTATGGATTAAATTCACGCATTCTAGATTAGTCAAGTACCCGAAGGCATCGAGGATGATGGAAGTAAACTGTGTGACTCAAAATTTGACGTTATGCAACATTCTCCTCTTCTCGTTGTTGATCGGTCGTTGAAGGAAAAAGATAGCATTGACGATTTAAAAACTCTATAGTTGGTAAGAACCAAGAATTGGTTTAGTGAGAAATTGATATAGTTTAATGTTACAATAAACATTATTCCTCAAGTGCAACTTGATGTACATTCTTCCTTGGGTTGTTAACCTTTAAGTACCAAGGTGTACTCTAGGAAAGTGTTTACACCCTAATTAAATCTACGTTATGGAAAGTACACAAAAATAAAGAGGGTGTACGGGTTTATAATAGGGGATTATTCTGATCTAATCAATTTTTAATTAACCATTCATAACAAGAATAACACATTAATACTTTCAACAGTTGATAAATGATAAATAATAGCTCAAATACACAAGAAGAGAAAGAGACTTAGTTATATAGGTCACAATGGAGAGGATCTAGATGTATATATAAGTGGAAAAGGCATATCATAAATTGGAAATTCTTCGATGTAAGTTCTGGAACTAGAAACTGGCTAAGGGAAGACCATACAACTAATGTACAATCCAAACTAGAATTGTACAGCCATCACTTTGGTTTGTATGTTCATGTTACCTTTGACATTAAGGGTCTAAAAGTTCATGTGTGCTTTGTTTACCTAGAAATGACCTTTGTTTTTTGTTTTTTTTCCTCACACAACCTCAGGATGACCTATAATCACTTGCAATAATGTAGAAAGCCTAGAAATTTATAGAACCCTCACAAGGTCGATCGAAGGGACTATAGACAATTACTTTCTCACATTGGCCTCTCTATATATGGGCCCTCCTTGACCCCAACCCTTGTCTGAGGTTATTATAGATAGGCCCTGAGCACCCCTTCAATCTATAGGAGGGAAGGGCACGAGATCATTTTCATTGATAGAGGGGTACAAGCCACCAAAGGAGGGGGGGCTCTTTTCTCTAACCCTCCCCTCATCCTCTAGATATAGATGTATATATAGGCGTAGATGAGGACCTTTAACATTAACAAACCAAAAAAATAAAACATGTGTTTGTGGTGAGGTTAGACTACCCTTGACAGTCAACCGCAACTATTAATCCAATCTAAGTGTTGCACTATGTGCCCTTGTGTAATATCTAACCTCATGAAGTCCTCCTAGGTGTTTATGCAAGTGTGAGTGTAATCTACCCAGCCCCTTTAGGGTGCCCTCGTGTCTCTTAACACCAAGATAATGGGCTAACTATATAGTATAGAATGTACCCATCATTGTAGTAATGTGATGTGGTATGCCTTGGCTATGTGACCCAACCCTTTGTTCCTCAGTTGCACATAGTGGGAACACTAACATGTAAAGAAAGTAACATGCAACATGCAACATGTAATAATACATGTGTATATAAGTAAGAACAATAAAGTAAAAATTATCAATCGTGTCATAACCTAGAGTAATAATATCATAGAAACATCATAGTATAATTCAATCAGATCATAAACTAAATTAGTAATAGTACTAATTGTAGTAGAAACATTAGTGTAGAGACAAGTAAGCAAAAGTATATAAAAACATAGCCACATGTAGTCATAAAGCCCCTAACTTGGGACACCCAAAGTGTCACGAGATGATCATAATAAGATGCAATGTGGGCCAAATTTAGATAACAAATGTATATACGCAAGATAGGCATAGATTCACAGACATGAGACACTCATAGTGTCATGAAATATTCAAAACACTCAAGCCACTCGAAGTAAAAAATCATAAAATTGTAATCAAACTAGACAATAGTCATCCATAAGCAAGGATTCAAATAATATAACAATCATTCAGGGAAGTAATATGTATAAGTAGTGATAATAGTATAGCTAACAAGTATAGGAAAAAATGATAGTGAAAAAAATAGTAAGATAAGTTAGTGTTGCACAAGACACATGTGTTAGTCATGTTAGCTCAAAAGATAGAAAAAATCACTATGTATATAATCAAGCACGATGAGGAAGGTGTAAAATAACTACAATGTATCAAAATCACTTGTATAGTATGGAGATGGCCCTAATGAGTAGTGTAAGGAACCAAGCTGGTACCTATCATCATGTTTATGTCATACTTCACACTCAATATACCTCGCAAACACGTGTGGAAAAAGTATATAGAAATTATATGTTATGTATAAACCAATGTGAAAAATAACATGTATAAAGTAACAAGCTAGTCAATCAAACCATAAACATGTCTTGGTATTGTATTTTGCATATATTTGCATGTTTTTGTGTCATGTGATTATTTGAATGTTTTTGGAATATATTGAAAAATAGTTATGTACAAGAAAGGGGATATCAAAAGAAATACCTAATAAGTGCCTCGTGAAGGGGCACAACACACTCAGAGGGTGAATGAAGTGCAGGAATTAGATACACTAAATGATGTAAGGGTAACTACAAGGGGGTTATTGTGATTAATAAACTTCCAACATTAATTGTATAATATCATAATAATGCATTCAATGTATAAATTATATGTTACAAACTTGAAAACACAAGGGAATGAGTGCACTTAGCTTATTATAGATGATTTTGGGAAGTTCACAAAGGTTGCACTTGTGAAATAGGAAGATTTGAACCTAATGATGCTTCATCTTGGAAAGTGTGACCAAAAACTGATCTGGGGTAGGACCATACAAATTTGTTAGGACTATTCATATGGTCTTGACCCTTTTGTACAGTTTTGGACCTGCTTGGTTTCTAGCTTTGTAATTTCTTGAGATTATTGTTTGCCTATAAATGTTTTTCACTGTCAAACCCTAGTTAGTGGCCATGTTGTGAAGCTCTCTAAAAATAATTTCAAACCCTATCTATGGATAGGAGACCCTGAAAACAAACATTAGTTGGGTTATGGGTACCCCGTACACCACTAATGTTGGAACTACTCTAAAGAGGCCTCAAACCACACATCGTTCTCCACATAGCATGTGATATCTGAATGGATGCAACTAGATTTCACAACCTCTTTGACAATGCTTGAGTTAAGTTGGGATCTTACTAAAATACTTAGAGAAGGGATGTTTGAATGTTTGTGGATAAGAGAAATTGATGTATTAACCTAGTAAGAAGCTTCATACCTATAGATTTTTATGTCTTAATGATTGTAGATGTGATTTTATGAGATTTAGGGAACCTTGGGTGCCTTTTGCAATTGTTGGAAGTGAGTGTATCAATGTCGTGCCATATGATTTTTACGTTAGCAAATGAGGTAGTGTTAGTTTGCTTATATATGGTTCCAAAGATGAATTATCAGAGGTTGACCTAGAGGGAGTAAAAGATCCATAAGACAATTTAGAATTGAAAGCAAAAATGGAGGATATTTTGGTGCAAAATTATACATATAGGTCAAGACCAAATATAAATTCCTAACCAAACAGTACGACCTTGACTGAGAATGAAAACATGCTAAATGAAGTTTGTATCCTATCAGGTTGACTTAGTATATGGATTTTTTGTATTGTACTCTTAAAATGTATTAGAACATTTGTGTACAATGATAAACAAGCTAGACAAGATACCCCAAAATGTACTAAGTGGGACCGGAAAGGCTGTGTTTATCTTAGCAAGAGCACATTATCAAAACCAACAGTGTTAAAGAGTAAATTACCAAATTTAAGTGTCTATTTTCCCCCCACTTTAATTATGAAATTAAATTTACATGCTTAAAGGAAAAGATACCTGAGTGTGTAGACACACTTTGTCTTTACTTAGAGTTTATTTTGTAGAGTCTCATTATACTTGGTGTTGACATGCTTCACAATGAAACTTACAACACATAGTGCAGTCAATGTCCATGATAAAGAATTAAACTTTACCTCAAATGTAAAGTGTAACATGAAATATTTTTATTTGAATAAAAATTAAATGAAGAGATGTGAACAAGGAATACACATGTTTGTTTTGCAAAGGGAGAAGCTCACATGCTTTACTTATAGTTGAAGATTTATGTTGTTGAAATTTTCAAAGGATTAGGGGTGATCACTCCCTAATTGTGTAACAGAGAACCAAAGTGTTAGGTGCATGCAACACAACACAAAAAGAAAAGAGAGATAAAATAAGAGTGAAGTACTAAAACACCTCGTGAAGGAAGAAGATTATGTATCAAATTCATTTAACAACTCTAATATACCCCCATTTAAATATAAGAGGAAAGGGAGGACTACCTATGAATAACTTATCCACTTTGCTACCTTTTGTAACCCCACATACCACATTGTTGCAAATGGATATAGGCCCAATTTTGTAAATTAGGACACACAGTAGAAAAAAAGGAGTGCCCCTATGCCCTTACCATGTGCCACACAACTAAGTAGAAATTGTATTATACAGAAATATAGATGAATATGGAGACCAATGCCCCTAAGATTCCTGAGACTGTATTATAAACTAAGTTTTGTAGTGAAGGAGTGAATTATTTCATCCCCCCTACATCTGATTTGAATTAAGTTAACTAGATATGAAACTATGCCAAAAACTTATACATACAAGTGTAAATCTGAAACTACTAAGAAAGTTAATGTATTTTCCCTTGGGTAAAAATGTGTGGGAGGGTCTGGACCATACATATAGTCTTGACCAAAGTCTATGGTTTTGAATATGTGCATTTTTTTTTGGATTTATGTGTTTGACTGTATTTCTGAGTACTTATACCTTGTTTTGTAATTGTATGTTTCCCCATAATTTTGCATGTGTCTACTACATGTTTATAATATACCTAGATAAATGCCTCCTCTTTTGAGGCACGTGAAAAAACCGTGTTGAGAACTTGGTTCAAAATAAAAGATATGTGTTAGTCATGTTAGCTCAAAATATATAGTATGTACACAATATATGTAATCGAGTGTAATGAAGAAGTAAAAATGAACTATAATAGAACAATAACACCTATGTGTAGTGTATAATAGATGCTCCAAGATGTATATGAAGTCTAGGTAAAGGGTCGACGAGAACTTGTCATCATGTATCGATATGTGTGTTTCCTGCATCAAGCTCAATATACCACGTGAAAACATGTGTGTAAAGAAGAAAGAGATATTTTTTCTGTCAAATTCATAGGGGCAAACAACATGTGTAATGCAAAGTGCAAACAACTCAAGCTAATTATACAAGTCTTTATTTTCTATTTTTACAAATATATGAGTGTTTTGGTATTTGAAACTCTATTATCATTATTGTATTTTTGAATTACTTAGTTATGGACAAGAAGGAGAGGTAACACTAAAGCCACCAAGTGCTAGAAAGAGGGTGGTACCTAACAAAACTCATGGACCGAGGGTGCAACAACATATCATGAAAAATACGTATTGGTAGTAAGATTTGAAGCCATGTAGATTACATAGTTATAGAGCATGGGGTCATAGGGCGATGATTAGGGAAAGGGTCGTGCCTTGTGTTGAAGGGAGATGATCCTATAGTACTATTAGTATTATGAGTAATACAAAAGGATGTATGATGGACCATATTATTTCTCCCAGCGGGTGTAGATGTGTCATAAAGCAACTAAATATGGATCAATGGATGAGAACAATCAGAGTAACCTTGTTGTAATTATAAAAGACAGTCGTGTAAAGCCCTACTAAGGATTTCAAATGTATATAGATCAGTATATATAGTAACACTTGTAGAAATGTTATACATGAATGCATAAAGTGTTGGGATATCTAAAAAAAGTAACCATAAGAGGATCTACATTGTTAGGAAGTGTAACTACTAAAGTGGAACATGGAGGTTGGGCATCAAATGTTGTAACTACAATAACAGATTAGAGAGGTAAGAGTTTACAAGTAGGAGAGGAGAGACATATAGGAAGGTAAGGGGAAAGATGGGAGAGGAGTTATGCTAATGAGAGAAATACATATTTTATTAACCAATAACTCAGAACAGTTTTTCCAACTCAATTGGAAGAAACATGTAAACATATGTAATCAAATAAGGAATATGAAACAATAACATGAATTGACATAAATTTCAACCAATGATTATCATTTCATTTTAGTAGGTACAAAGCCCTTTCTTCCTTACAAAACTTGCAATATGTTTTGTTGAGTATCAATAGAGAGAATGGAGGAAAATATCATAGAGAAATGGAAGAATATAACATGTTAGGAGGAAAATGAAAGTACCAATCCTTTAGAATGGTGAATTCATTCCAATATATATATATCCCTTTTACATGCCTTTTTCACATTCCCTTGCGACTTTTGATATTCTGATTAAAAATAATAAACTTTTCCTTATTTTGAGAAAATTACTTTTACAATGAAATAATTTGAAGACACTTAAGTTGAAAAGATTTTGTGAGAATATATATATATCCCTTTTACAATGAAATAATTGCCTTCTTCACAGACACTTAAGTGAATAAGATGGAATTGGAAAAAGAGAACCCTTAATGATTAGAAATAATAAACTTTTCCTAAGTGACTTGAGAAAATTACTTTTACAATGAAATTATTTGAGAGACAGAAAGTGATAAGTACATAGAATAAGATGGAATCTGGAAAAAGAGACTCTACTTCATCAAGATCAGTAGAACACGAAGAAGGAAAATGACTACACAGAGGTCACTGTCTTTACAAGAGTTAGTAGATAGGAAAGCTGCTTTGTGCAGAGCGACAGGGGTATACAACCATCACCCTACTTCATCAGGTCAGTCAAGTCCTGGGGTGAACATTGCTGAAGAAGGAAAATGCATACACAGAGGTGGCGGTCCTAGCTCTTTTAGATAGTAAATAAAAACATGAAACGAACATCGCTCAGAATTTGAAAGGTTGCCTGAGTCGACAGCTATACAACCATCACCCAACTAAGGTAGTGGTCCTGGGATTGCTGATTTGCATTGGGTGCACAATCTTCGGTCCTCCATGACTCTTTCCCATAGATCTCTAAAATGCATGGGAGGACATGAGAAAGGAACATCCTCAGAATTTGACATATTTTTATAAGATAATGTGTCTCATCAAAGCCATGAAAGCCTTTCCCAGTAAGAAGTCTAGTGCATGTGAGGACATGAGAATTGTGTTTTGAAATAGATATTTTTATAAGGAGTAATAGATCATCAGAGCATGCAAAGTAATTGAGTAAGAGGAGTTATTTGTGCTGAGATATTATGTACTTCTAGAAGAAAGGAGTGTTCATACTTATTGTAATTTTTGTACTTATTATTTGGGAGGAAGTGTGCCAGTCAAAAGTTATAATATTAGTGGGAAGAAAGAACAATACTTCCCTCTTTCATGACTTAGTTTTTCCTCCTCAGGGGGTTTTTGTACTTAGGATAAAACTTTGAATTGGCCAATAAAAGTGGGAAGTTTATAAAGAACAATTTCCCTTTCCTGCACTAGTTGTTGGGTGTAATCCTCCTAAGGGGGTTTCTACAAGATAAAACTTCATTCACTGTTTGTGAGCTTTATCTTCTGTCCTTTTCTGCAATTGTTGATTCTAAGTAGAACAACAACGTTTAATTCACTAGCTGATCTATGTGGATAATTCTAATAGAAAGTAGAACAAGAACGTTTACAAATTAGAAAAGAAGAGAGAGAATATGTATTCAAGTGGAAGTAATTCTAAAATGACTCTACTTCATCAAATCAAGCAAGAAGAAAGAATATAGTATATACTATATTTTTAGTTACAGGACTGCTGCTCTATGTAGAGTGGTGATTACATAACCACCACCCAATCAAGGCAGACTGCTAATTGGGCGGTAGTCTTGGTATTTTAACATAAAATGAAACAAACAACCTCATAATTTGAAGGATTTCTATGTCTCTTCTCCTCCATGACCTTTCTCATTCTCCAGTGTATTCCTTCGAAGCATGAAAGAAAGTGAGAAAGAAGTTCTTTGTACTGGATGGTTATGTATCTACTTCTCTTTCATACTTATTATAAATTATATACTTATTTTTTTGAATTGGCCAATAAAAGTGGGAATAAAGAGCAATTTCTTCCTAACTTGTTTTTCCTCCTCTGGAGGTTTCCAGGATAAAAATTGTTAGTGTTTATGAGTTTATATTCTTTCCTTTCTTGTAATTATTTATATAAGCACAAGCAAAATTCATCACTAGATATCTCTATCATTTTCTAATAGAAAGTAGAACAACAACGTTTAATTTGTGATTTTGTGGATAATTCTAAAGTTGAAGAGTTTATTAGTGCACTTAAAAAGATAATTGGAATATTGAAGTTTCTAAATTCTCAGGTGTTGTGTTTTATATAGTACAATAAATCAAGTTTGGGTTATATATGCCATTTCTAGTTCCTTCCTGACTCATGGGAAGTAATGCTCCATGGATTATGTATTATGATCATCTTCCTACATCCAAAATAAGGTTTATGATTATAATATTTGTAATTCTGTAAACAATAATGGATCTCAGACTAATGTGTATCAACTTGTCATATACATGATTTATTTCCACCTACTCAAGTGCTATGAAATATAGGAAATGATTTTTATTTGAAGGTCTACATTTTCCATTATATGGTTTAGGACCACCCTCAAGAGAAAGTATCTCTTACATAATAAAATGCTTTTCTTGCAAATATAAGGAGGCATGTACTTGTATCACTCATGCCCCAAAGTTGGGAATAAGAATTTCATAACGAGCTCTCTCATATTTTATAGTATCAAGAGCATATGATAAATCTCAATGACATGATTAGTCTACTTACGGAGTATAACAATCATCTAAATGAAAACACCTTCTATTTGTGAAATGAAATCAAGCACTGATTAAGTGATCTTTCTCTTTTACTAAATGGGAGAACTTGGTGTCATGTATTCTCAAAGAATAATTGGATAATAAACTTTAATTTAGGATGGGGAGAGAATAAATAATACATGATACTATAAATCTTTGTTCATGAAAGTCTTCAATTGATCCACTTAGACGTTTCACATTCAAAAATATCCCATGTGCTCTTTGCTTCATGTTAGCAAAACCATGAGATCATGATATTCAGAGCTCAAGAATGGGAGAGGTCCATAACCATATAATCTGAATTATAATTTTGTATTAATATTAGTTGGAATTTCCTAGAAGTGAATTGGAACTTGGGAGAGTTTGCAAAAATGGTTTTTCTTCCTTTTAAGATGTTTTCAATGGTCTTCAATGATGTTTCCAACATAAACATGATTTTTGTCACCACAGATGAAATACTCAACCAAATAAATAAATAGTTGCTTCAAATGAAATATATATGGTAAATGAGGTTATTATCCAAATTTTAGAGAGTTTTATCGTCGGAATCAACGGGAAAACACCAAAGGGTTTCTTGTCACAAAGGGGCAAAACTTGTTATTTTAATGGAGTTTGGCTGCAACAAAAAATTGATCATAAAAATGAAATATTAAACCTCAAAAATCAAGATAGGAATAAAATGGAAGGCATTTGGTAGAGGGATCTTCACTTAAAATTTCAAGTGATTTGCTCAATGGAATCTCTCGGAATGTGCAAAATGGTTTTTTGGTTAACGAGGGCAAAAAATAACATTTCCAGCTAAAAGTTTCTTTTGTGGATAAAAAGGAATTAATACATGGAAGCGTACAAGGTTAGGATAAAATTACAAGTGTTTTAGAGAGAAGTAATCGGTCAAATTTTGGAGGATTTTTTCCAATGGGATCAACAAGAATGAGAAAAAATGTATTTTGGAAAACTACGGCATGGAGTTGGTTTTCATGGATTTTTAGAGAAAAAATGGTTGTTCCTCTCCTATTTGTGCATTAATTTTCATTTTACATTCATCAATTGCCTCTATTTTTTCATTGGGAAGTTTAGGGGGAAAATCAATTTCAAAAATCACTTAAGCGAGCTTGTGGAGATTAGGAAATGCAAGAGAAAAGGAGAAGTACACTTGATTTTTGCAATCTCCATGCCTAAAATGCACACCAATCATATTAAAGTAGAATTTGTAAGTGTACAGGACATTATAATGTGCAACAGTGCATGGATGAGCTTAAAAAATTTTCAATATTAACTTAAGCGATGGTTGACATCATCATCTCAAAGAAGAATTAGAGCAAAAAACAACTTTCTTATACCCAAAGAAAAATTTGGAGTTCGACAAGGGTATGATATATGATTTTGACTAGAAAATGGATGAGAAATACATTCCCACATTTTTAAATATCTAAAAATTCTTCTATTTTTTATATTTTGGTTAAAACCTACAAATGGCCAAAATTATTGCAAGGAGGTAGCAGCTGGTTTTGAGCTATCATGGAAAATTATGATAACTAGGATCAAAAATAATTCTTGAATTTTTATAGGACTACATGATCCTTCATTTGAAAAATTGTAGGGATTCTGAATCCATTGAGATATCATGTAATCCTCTGTACTATATCACTCTTCTTTTGGGACCAAAACACCTTATTTCATAACTAGTGTTAGAACGGTTTTTGTTCCTTGAACATATCCAATGCTTCCATAATATTACTCTGAGTATACCATATGGATTATAATTTAATAAATTTCCCATGAATACACACAGAAAACTCAAAATCATGGAGAATTCACATAGGACTATTCATAAGTTGACGCTTACAATAGGAATTATTTGAAATATGGGCCAAATTTCTTAAAAAGGGAGACAATTTTTTTTAGGTTGTCAAGAAAAATGACTAACAAGATTTGGCATGCCAAAAGATGGATCTTACTTGGAGACTTATCTTGGGTTGAGTAGAGCACAAATAATCAAAACACAAACACTAGAATCTCATGGCTTTAAGAAGAGTAGTGCCTTATCCATTTGGCCATAGAGTCGAAGGGGAAATGAATGAAATGAGACCAACACATAATACGAAGGAAACACACACAACACACACACACAAAAAATTAAAATTGAAACACAAAGGTAAACACACATAAACATGGAAAATAAAAAACAAATCTAAGTTACTTATGGTTAGGCGAGAGGCAACTCAATTTCATTGGAATACTTGTTCTGCTTCGAATGTTACACATGTACGAGTAACACTAAATGATGTTTCCCTATAAATATATTGACTATTTCAATGAATTAATACACCTTTATTAACTACTTGGTAAATATAAGTATTTTAAGAGGTCTCCATATACCTAAAAAAGAGAATGTTGCATGGTTGTTCTTGATAAATTCTATATCACTCCTCTTGATCTATTCACATAACTCATTGTGTTTGTTTATCTAAAATTTTGTATCCAGCCACCAATCCATTTTTGAATTCATCCATGTTTCTAATCTCATATTTTTCACTTTACCACTAGCACAATGTTGATCTTTGGTCATACTAGGCTCACCATGTTCACAGCTAGGCTTGTGCTCTCCAACAGACATTTGTTCTTTAGTTTTCATGCTCTCTATGACCATTTCTTTCATGAACTGGTTCTTGATATAGATTTTAATATTTTCAACACCATTACAAACTTATTACTACTTTATGTTCCCTATTTTCTCTAGACAGTTATCCTTCACACATATTGATGCGGCCTTAATCTACTACTTATTATGGTATGACTCATAAGACGTTTCATCATCCCTCTTGAAAGGAGAATGAACATAAGTTTGGGGATTAAATAGAGAAATAATCACTCTCCTTGTGAAAATTGTGGACTACAATGGTCATCTTCGTAATGAATATATCTTATTATTTAGCGGAATCATCCTTGAGAGAATTAAGCACATTCTTATCTCTCCATTCATCATTAAGAAGGTCCTCTTCTCTAAAAAAATAGAGAAATCTTAATATTCAAAATCATATTCGTTGCATAAGTCCTCATGTTGGATCTTGAGAATATGATTGGAAAACTAGGGCTCACATTGCCAGAACTAATTGGATACCAATTTTCCTCATGGTTTGCATTGATTATTATCTCAGGGTTTCTCTCTAGAAAGTCAAGATACCCATGATTCTTTCCATCACCAAGTAGATAACATATATACATACTCAATGGGAAGCACACACTGTCAAATTCTAGGTCGATCAAATCATCCTTGTGTTTCTTAATGACTTCTGGGTAATCCTCTATCAAGATGGGTAGCTTAACATCTTCCTCTAAAGTTATTAAATAGTTTCCATATCTCGAATCTTGGTACAGAACGTATTCCCTTGGGTCATCTACTTTTTGAACAATATATTTTATCTTATTATCAAGAATAATATTATTCATTTGGCATTTGAATGGAATGGTTGCGTAATACCAATCCATTATTATCTCACCACCTACATCTCAATAGAAAATTCTACTCAACAACATCCCATGAGATGCAGACTGTGTCTTAGTTTTTTCATTGATGTCAAGTCCATTGATGACAAAAGGTGTCATGGTGTTGTGTGAGTCTCCATGAGGTGTTAGTCAAAGGTCAAACATGAAGGTTGATTGGTAGTACCCAAGTCTGGTGAGTTGTTATAGTGTTTCGAAGCATGGTCTAGTAGGAATGATCATAGTTTGAGTTGAGTACAGGTTGTCATGAGGTCTATCATGATTAGTATGGTGTGTCAGAGGTGTATGAGTGTATGCAAGGTGAAATATACAATGCTTTAGAGTTTGATGGATTGCTTCAAAGTTTGTTTGAAGTCTGTTTTGTTTTCTTCGGAGTATGAACTATTTGCTTCAGAGTATGAAATAATTGCTTCAAATTTTGTTTGAAATGTGTTATGATGTTATTATGACATGTGGTGAAGGTCATGAAGATGCAAAGTGAAGGGTAGGAGTGTAGGTACAAGTTTGAGCATGGTTTTTCAGGTGATCATCTAGACCTAGTTTAGGCGCTTGAAGGTCATATGAAGTGTGAAAGAGAGATAAAAAGGTTTATGAGCTCATGGAAGCATGTAGAATTTTGATACATGTTGTCTCATATGTGTTTGATCCTTTTGGAGTGCTTGGAAGTAGAGTTATGTGGTTGGTCTACTTTGTCATGGTGTAAACTAGGTCTAATCCTAGTACTTGGAGGCCTAATTAGGCATGATAGTCACTTTTAGGTGTATGCAATCTCTTGAGATCACTCATGAATGTATGTTATATATTGTTTATCATGTAGAGGAAGTTTGCATAGGTTTCATGTTTGGATTTAGTGTTGGTTCATTTGGTTTTGGTCTATAACATGTCAAACCCCAAGGGCTAGTCATGAAAGTCCTAGTGGTGGTAAAAATGCAGAGATATTTGAGATAATATGATGATTGGAGATGTTATCAAAGGGTATTTTGATGCTATGAGAAATAATTCAGGTTTTCATGATGAACATTTTGTAAGATATGTGGTTTTAGGCAAAACAAGGTACTTGAGAGTGTATTTTCCAACTCCATATGAAATAAATGCTCATGGTTGGAATATGTAAAGTTTGCATGGAAAGATGATCCTTTCAAGTATGATAGAGCATGTAGCTAAGAAGGTTTCAAATTTAGAATAAGATTAAATGAGGAGCTATTCTTTATGAACGAAAGTTAAGAAGGCAAGTAGCTTATTATGAGTCTAAAACCCTAGGTTGAGGGCGATGGAGAATATATTCATGATAGGGTACTAGAATTGATTGATTGTGCCGTTATGATGATTAGATGTTGTATATGAATCTTCCATGTTTCTATAAAGGTATGATAGAGCATGTGGTGATGAGTGAACCCCATTAAAATAGGAAATTTTCTAAAGAATTTCAGTTTGGGACAAGGTTGTCTAAAGGAGTTGCAAAATAAATTGACATTATTTTTATTATGGCAGTTTTAAATGATTTCCATGATGGTTTTAGATCATGGTTGATCTTCTAAATGGAAAATTATGCCCTATTTATGAATATTAGTGAATAGGCAGTTTTTGGGCAAGTCTAGAGTTGTTTCAGAGATGGACCTGGTTAAAGGCCTTCCACTTAGAGTTGGAAGGAAATGTAAGAGGTTATGGAAATTATATTAAGAGATATTTCTAATGGTATAAGGTTTTTCTATTGATGATGAGTTTTGGTATGTGAACCAACTCTATTTGTGGAGATGAAGGTTACTTGTTTCTTAGGATAGGATTGTTCTTGCTAGAAGTTGGAGGTAAATGATGCATGATATAGATTGGTTGATACTTTTTGGTGGTGTAAATAAACTTGCAATAATTAGTACGATGTACATTGAGTTACATTCATTTAATTATCAGAACAGGGAGTGTAGAATTGTAATATTGTCAGTGTTAAAGGTATAGTTATAGTTAATGTAGGAGGTTGGAAAGGAAATAATTGTCATGTAACAATGCTAAATTTAAAATAAAACTCAAATTTGAAAATGAACTATGTTAAATTTTATTACTGAAACAAAGTTACAGATTTAGAAAGAAAATTGTTCCTAAGGAAATATGCATGAAATAAAACAATGGAGGGGATGTATCAGACCTCAAGTGGGCCTTGACTTGGGTGTTAATCCCTTCCTAACTTTGTAATTAAAAACAAAATAACATAACTCATATTTATTTATTTTCATGAAACATTACATCTAGGAACAAAATATTAGATTAATATCTTTTCTCTAATTCCAAATCTAACTCTAACTTCTTACTACTTTCTCACTAACTCCTTACAAGGCACTAGCCCTTTCCTCTATATCCTATCATTTACACCATGTGAGAAGAATAATAATACAACAAGGGTTCTTCAACAAAACAAGTAAGAGATTCAATACATGTTTAAAACACATAAGTGTTCAATTAACAATCAGTTCGTGTTCAACTAACAATCATTTCTTCACTAGTTCTTAATCAATGACCAAATCAAAGATTGATTTGTTTCTTAGTTTTCCACGTTTTTGTTGTAACTACTTCTCCCATGGCTTGTAAGGACTTAAGTGCCATCACTTCATGTTTTAAAATATCTTCATAAATGTGTTACAACTTGTTGTGAATGATTTCCTTATGCTACAGACGTGTTGTTGCGGACAAGTTCTTTGGATGTGGATGAGTTGCTGTAGATAGGTTCCTTTGCTGCATATGACAAATTGCTTACAACTAAGAGTGACATCAACACATATAATCATACAAACAATTTATTGGAAAATAATGCACACATAATATCACAAAATAAAGACAATTATATGTAACTATATTAATGATTCATGCCAAAAGTTCATGGGTGATGTTCAACAATGTACTTAGGAAATACATAGACATGGTTTCAATGGTCTTATCAAAATATAAAATATGATTTGTTATGAAAGTAATTAATACAACTTATCACACCCCCAAGCTTAAATGCTTCAATGTTCTCATTTAAGAGCTTCATATATTCTTTGCTAGAAACTGCATTCTTTCCTGAAATCTATGGGTTTTCCTGTTCCTTCCTCTTCCGGGAAGAAATATCCATCATTCCTCCTTAATATGTCCTAGACTCTTTCTTGTACCCTCTAATTGATTGGTAAATTTCTTTTCAAAGGTGCAATTAGGAAATGAAATATTGGAGGATGATAAGCTATAGGAAACCAATCATCCTCACATTCATTTGTTATTTTAATATATTTTGTTCACCCTGCATACAATGGGAAGTAATTTTTGATATAAGTGCACTTCTTTCCTTTGGAGTGCAGGTGACTACTCTGTTCATCTAGATCCGCATGTCGTCATAACCTTAACTAAATGTTCTTTAATCATGTTCCTGACTTTTGTGTGGGATTCCATTCTCATTCTCAACAATCTATTTTTTATTACATCCACTTCCATGTAACTGTCATATTATTATGTAATTTCATATAATGTTGTTTCCTTGGCTCTGATATAGAGTGGTGTAACCTTCTCCAAATGTTTATATGCCTCCATTTGCTGAGATTTTTCCATTTCATTGGAAAGATAAGAACATAATTCCTTAACTTGTACATCCCCAATATACAAAATTGGGATCCAATCTCTCTCATATGGAAGGGAATAATTATGCAAATATAGCTCACATAATAAATTATGTAGTGCATGTGTACTATGATGATATAGAGTAAATAATTTCTTGGCTAATCTAATGTTATATATCATATCATAATTTATGCAAGTGAACTTATGGTACATATTTTCTTGTAGGCATATTGCATAGACATTTGATGGAGGTCTGCAACTCAACATGGAAAATGCTACCTTTACTCTTTCCTCTTATTTTTGTTTCAACCTTTTAATCTCCTTGTCTTTGTCTTCCATTTCCTTCTTATGTCCAGAAATAAGGTCTTCCTTTTCCCATTTCTTCTTGAGCTTGTTAATGTAAGCCTCCCTTTGTACCAATATATGTTCAATATTGGGCCCTATAGTTTATGTTCCCATCTCACTATAAGATGGTTTTTTAAGTTCTTTTATGATGTCATGATGATATGTACCTTGGGATATGATAATATAATATATATGGGTTGATGGAGATGCCAACATGTGGCACACATCCCCTTAGTTATATGTATGGGTTCACATGGGATATGATAATATAATGTATATGGGTTGATGGAGATGCTGACATGTGGCACACATCCCCTTAGTTAGTTATATGGGCTCATATAGGAATTAATTATATTGGGTAATGGGTCGGCCTACACTGGGATTAGGTGTTACCCATCCTATTTAAAGGATGTGAGTATCATTATGAGGGGGTAATGTATGTATGAGTTGAGACTTCTACTTGGTAGAGATATATTGGAGGTGTCCCCCTCGAAGTGGATTCCCATCTTGGGAGATTGTGGAGTTACTCCTTCCCTAGGGAGCATTATATGGTGTTGCCCTACCTTAAGGGTATTATTCTGCATATATTTCATATTAGGGCATCTTGGCCCACCCATATCTCTTGTGTTGTGTTATATTCTGCAATTTATTGATTTATTATATGCAAAGTTCTTATCAAGTGGTATCAGAGCAGTGATCAACGGGAAATTTGTGGGATGAAACCCTAATGTTGGTGATTCATCTATATCTTGAGATTTGACTTGGAATTTTTCAGATTTTTTTTGTGGGGAGTGGATAAATAGTTCAAGTGATCTTCCCTCCAAATTTCATATTTTTTGGAGCTGTTTTGCAAAAGTTATGTGTCATTTTAGGGTTGAAACCCTAATTCTACAGTTTCATTTATATCTTCTGAATAATGACGAATTAGGAAATAATTTTTTTTGGGTTGATGGTAATATATTCAAACGTGATACCACTGAAATTTCAGAAATTTTGGATCTATTTTGTCAGAGTTATTTTAGTTTTAATTTTTTAACTATTTTGCTCCACAGGCCACAATTTGAGGAATTTTCCTAAATTTCTTACATTTTCGGAAATCAACTCAAAAATTAAATTGGGGTTTGTGTACTCTGTGATTTTTGATTTTTGGCTATGAACTTTAGCCGAAAGGGTTAGAACAAGGTTTTGATCAAAAGGGTCTATTCCTAAAACCCTAGTTTTGTGGATCATGGGGATGGTAGCTTTTTTTGGAGATGGCAGGATTGATGCTAGAGAATGGTGGAACAAATTTAGGGATAAATTCTCTAAACCATCAGATATTTGGTTATTCAAGTTGTGGATTAGTGGCCCTGCACAGATTTGGTTTTTTGAGTTAGAAAAGGAAAAGTCTAATTGGTCTTTGGAGGAACTGGAACAAGTTTTCATGGACAGATGGGAAACAAAAGAAGAAGAAGAAGAAGAAGAAGAAAGAAGAAGAAGAAGAAGTTGATGATGAAGCTTTACACAGATAGTGCATTTCCAAAGAAGGAAGCTTCAATATTTCAGTTTGAAGGGTGTATTCAAAGAAAAAAGGTAATTTTTTCCATAAACCCTAGCAACAAATATAACTTCATCAATATGGATGTAGCTCAAAATCTACATGTGCAAGAAAAAGCATATCAAAAATCTCAAATGGATGGTAAGCATATTCAAGTTTTTGAAGATTTAAAGCTCTCTATGGATAAATATGTTTTACATTCAGGTTTTTATGCTTTAGATATGGATGGTATGGATATTGTTTTTGGATATCCTTGGTTAGAGAGCATTGGGAACAATTAATATTAATGTGCAAAAAAATTCATGAAATTATGGTACAAGTTGAAAGAAAATTACATTGCAAGATATCACACTTAGCAAAGAAAAAAGTAATGTAAAATTGGATCATGAAGATGAATTTGAAGATGGTGAAGAAGGGAATAAGGATGAATCAGAAGGAGAGGATGAAGAACATGAAAGTTCAAAATAATTTCTCTACTCAAGAGAAAAAATAAATAATAAACAAGTTGGAAGAGGAAAGAAAGTTGAGGAAAAGATTGATAAGGTTGAGCATACTAGCAAGGTTGAACCATATAGACACCCACATCATCATGAGAGGAAAAAATCATGGAGATATAGCTTAGGACACACGAGGGCAACCTCCGAAAATATATGGATATACAGGGAATCAGAGGAGTAATAATTTTGGCCCATACATGGAATCAATGGAACAATAATTATATCACATGGAATCACATGAATAATAATTATGGATATACATGGATGCTAGGGAGGAACACATATGGACCAGGATGGAATCAGATGAGCACAACAAAATATGGAATCAAGTTTAGAGTAGCATCACCCCCTAGGATTTCATATGGGTGGTTGGATGATTGAGCATGGTGACAAGTGTGCAATAATTTAAATGCACACTCATTATATGGCCATCTTCTTATGTTTCGGGGACAAAACATGTCAAAGAGGGAGGCAATGCTATGTACCTTGGGATATGATAATATAATATATATGGGTTGATGGAGATGCCACATGTGGCACACATCCCCTTAGTTATATGTATGGGTTCACATGGGATATGATAATATAATGTATATGGGTTGATGGAGATGCCAACATGTGGCACACATCCCCGTAGTTAGTTATATGGGCTCACATAGGAATTAATTATATTGGGTAATGGGTCGGCCTACATTGGGATTAGGTGTTACCTATCCTATTTAAAGGATGTGAGTATCATTATGAGAGGGTATGTATGTTTGAGTTGAGTCTTCTACTTGGTAGTGGTATATTATAGGTGTCCCTCCCATCTTGTGAGATTGTGGAGTTACTCCTTCCTTAAGGATCATTGTATGGTGTTGCCCTACCTTAAGGATATTATTTTGAATATATTGAATATTTGGGCATCTTGGCCCCCCATATATCTTGTGTTGTATTATCTTATACAATAGTATTCAGATTTATTATATGCAATAAAAGTTCTTATCAAGTGGTACAGAGCAACGATCCGAAAAATATGGGTAAAAAAATTATGGGTCTGACATATCTTCCCATCATGCATCTTCATTTTCCATATTCTTCCACTTGATCAGGTACTCAGTAATAACCCGTGTCCTCAATCTTTAAGTGTGTGTTTGAAGGATGCAAACAGGTTCTAAGATGACTCTCCCCTCCTCATTGAGCTCAGGTAACACTGTTTGGGCTGATACTCTCTGTCCAATTACTTTCTTCAGGCAAGAAACATGAAATACTGGATGTATTCTGGTTGATTGTGGAAGTTCTAATTTGTATGCTACAGTACCAATCTTCTTGCAATACTTGATAGGGGCTATAATAATTTGATGAAATTTTGTTATCCTTTTGTTGTTATTTCAAAGACATTTGCTTATATGGTTGTAACTGCACAAAATTCCCAATCATGACTTCAAAATGCCTTTCACGTGTGATGTTGATAAGCCTGTTGCTTCATGCAGTTTTGTGCCATGACCAAGTTCTCCTTGAACTAGAGAGGACCTCTTGTTGATACTGAATGTGTTCTTCTACTGCTCTAACCCGTGGTTGTCCTCTCAATGATGATGTGATGGATGGTGGATGGTACCCATAGAGTGCCAAAAAAGGAGACATTTTAGATGAAGTATGGAAGAAAGTGTTATACCACCATTCTGCAAGTGGCAACCATTGGACCCATCTTGCTTGTTTATCTAACGTAAAACAATGAAGATATCCTTCCAAACACTTATTTACAACTTCTATTTGCCCATCAGAATGGGGATGATAAGAAGAGCTACGAGCTAACTGAGTACCCAAACATGAGAATAAATCAGTCCAAAAATTACTAGTAAATATAGGGTCTCGATCACTTACTATAATCTTCAGTGTCCCATGAAGCTTCTGAACTGTGTCCATGAAGGTTGTTGCTACCGTGCTTGCAGACAAATGGGTGTGCCAAGGCACAAAAATGAGCATATTTGGTGAGTCTATCCACCACAACCATGATGACATTTTTTCCTTCAGATTTAGGCAATCCTGTGATAAAGTCCATGGAAACCTCTTCCCACCGCTGGCTAGGAATAGATAGAGGTTGTAGAAGACCTGGGGATCGAACTGTTTCACCCTTATTTTGCTGACAAACCATGCATTCTGCCACAAATTTTTGGACATCCCCTTTGAGCCCTTCCCAGAAGAAATCTTGTTTGACTCGATGATAAGTCTTCAAGAATCCAGAGTGCCCCCTACTGGAGAAGAGTGAAGCTCAAATAGAATCCTATTTTTAAGAGTGGAGTTCTTACATAGGTATAATCTATCTTTATACCATAAAGCATCCCCTTTCAGTACAAAATTTTCAGACATGCTTGGATCATTCTGGAGATGATGAATGAGGTTTTGTGTGGTTGGGTCATTTCTCCATTCAGACCTTGCCTCATCTATCCAATCTTCCTGTAATATGGATATGGCACATAACAAGGCTACAGTTGATTCATCTTTCTGTGACAAAGCATCCATAACTACATTCTCCTTCCCTTTCTTATAGATAATCTCAAAATCATATCCCAACATCTTGGAGACCCATTTTTGTTGTTCTTCAGATGATAAACACTGCTCCAAGAAGTATTTCAAACTATCATGATCTGTCTTCACTTTAAAGTGTCTTCCTATGAGATATGGTCTCCATTGCTTTACTGCATGAAGTATGGCTAGCATTTCCTTCTCATAAGTCAGCTTGGAAAGATTCTTACCTTTGAATTGACGGCTCAAAAAGGAAATAGGATGGCCTTCTTGCATGAGAACTACCCCCATACCCACCCCTGATGCATCACATTCAACAATGAATGTTTTGGAAAAATCTGGAGTAGCCAAGACTGGAGTGGTGCACATGGCCTCCTTTAGTTGCTCAAATGCTTTGGTTGCATCCTCACTCCAATGGAAGGAGTCCTTCTTTAATAAATATGTGAGAGGTGCAGCTATGCTTCCATAATGCCTTACAAATCTTTGGTAATAACCTGTAAGCCCCAAAAATCCTCGTAGATTCTTTAGGGTTTTTGGAACCTTCCACTCCATCATGGCTTTGATCTTATTAGGATCCACTTTAACCCCTTCATGAGAGACAATGTGACCTAAATATTCAACCTCCTTGAGTCCAAAAGAACACTTAGAGGGCTTTGTATAAAGTTGATGTTGCTCAAGGGTTTCCAAAACCTTATTTACATGATGCAAATGTTCCTCCCATGTTTTGCTATAAATTAATATATCATCAAAAAACACTAAGACAAACTTCTGCAGGAATGACTTAAAAATAGAATTCATCAAACTTTGAAATGTAGAAGGTGCATTTGTGAGTCCAAAAGGCATTACCAGGAATTCATAATGGCCTTCATGTGTCTGAAAGGTAGTTTTATGAACATCCTCATCCTTGATTCTGATTTGGTGGTATTCTGAACAAAGATCAAGCTTTGTAAAATAAACAACACCATGCAACTCATCAAGCAAATCATCAATTACAAGAATAGGAAACTTATCTTTGATTGTGTACTTATTAAGTTCCCTATAATCAGGACACATGCGCCACATGTCATCTTTCTTCTGTACCATCACTACTGGAGAATAATAAGCACTCTGACTATGACGGATGATTCCTGCTTCCAACATCTCTTGTACAATCTTCTCGATTTCACTCTTTTGCACATATGGGTACCTATAAGGTCTGATGTTAGGTGGTTGACTTCCTAGTAATAACTGAATAGCATGATCATGATCTCTCTTTATAGGTAAGCCCTTTGGTATATTTTCAAATACAATAGAGTGTGCATCCAACACTGCTTGCATATCTGATGGTATAATGTCCTTAGAATGATGAGCCTCCAATGAAAAAAGTTGTGCCACAAATCCCTCTGCACCCTTTTTTAGCATTTTGTGCATCTGATGAGAACTTACTATTTGTGGAGACTTTGCTCTTAAGCCTCTTAGCTCAAAATTCCTTCCTTCAGAGTGAAATCGCATGAACAAGTCTTGGAAGTTCATCTCAATGGTTCCCAAAGTGGTAAGCCATTGAACCCCTAACACAATGTCTGCTCCTCCCATAGAAATGGCATACATGGGACTATTTAGTATGTAATATCCCATGGAAAGCTTAATGCTATGGCATTTTCAAGAACAAGTAATAGTACCTCCATCAGTAATCATTACTTGACATTCAAGAGCTGGATAAATGAAACAGTTTAGGCGCACTGCTAACTTATGATTGATAAAGTTGTGAGTACTTCCTAAATCAATCAACACAGTGACCCTCTATTTTTTTAGGAATCCAACCACCTTTAGGGTTTGGGGGGTGCTAATACCTAAAATTTCATGGCATGAGATTGTTGGTTGAGGATCTCTTGACTCCTCCTCTGGCTCAACCAAGACCTCTGACTCTGCATCTTCATCCTTCTCTTCATCTTCACTAGGCCCATCAATGTAGAACAACTTCTTTTCAGCACATTTATGTCTCGGGTCCAAATTTACTGTCACAGTTAAAACATAACCCTTTTTCTCTTTTTTCTTCAATTTGTTGAGGTGTCAATCTAACTGACCGAGGGAGTGTTGGGGCCAAGGTGTTGCGATCTCTGGTATAAGTGAAATGTTGTCTCCTACTTGAAACAAATTTCTCCTCTTCCCTTCTTGCCATAATCATCGAATCAGAAACCTTATGAGGATTAAACATACGCACCTCATGCTCAATGTGATCCTTAAGACCCCCAAGAAATAGGTCATTCAAATTCTCTTTAGTAATATTTTCCACCCGCAGAGAAAGGTTTTGGAAGTGATGAATGTAATCCTTAACAGATCATGTCTGTCTCAACTTTGCTAATTGGCTGAAGTAATTATCTGACACACTAGAACTATAGTGTAATTGCAACTCTTCAATGAATATTGTCCATGTAACATTGAGACCACTCTTCTTCCTTTGAGCACATAACCATCGATACCAGACGAATTGGTCAGGTTCGAGATACAAAGATGCCATGGTCACCTTTTGTCCTGATGGAATCTGATGTAGTTCAAAGAAATTCTCCATTTGGTTGATCCAATTGAGTGGATCCTTTCCATCAAACTTGTGCATCTCCACTTTTGTAAACATAATACTAGGCCTGCAAAGTGCTCGTATTTGGATTGTGCACACTCGAAGATCCACTCTGGCTCATGTGTCTATTATGTTGACCTGAGGATCCACCTTGATTGACATAATTATGATTACCCATCATATGCGTACTAAATTTTTGCATGAAATCCTCCAATCTTTGTCCAATCCTATCCACATCTTCTTTGCTGGCCACCCTAAGATTCAAGGTCTCTCAAGTTAAACTCAAGTTGGCTTACTTTATGGTCTGTCGAAGTAAACCCTAACCCTGAGGAATCTGTAGTTATATCTTCTATCTCCAACTCCTCAACTAATATCTCATCCTTTTTTGGTGTTTTACCTAGAGTGATGGGATTCTTTTTTCCTCTTGTGGAAGGCCCCGCCATGATGCCCCAAAATAGTAGGATGTAGGGATCACGGTCAAATTTCAGGGTTTCAGATTTCGATACAAATTCAGCCAAATATGAAAAAATTTAAAGAACAAACCCCAAATAATTTTTTTTTTTCTTTCTAAAAATGTAACGACATTTGAAAAAATTCCACAATTTGCACCCTAGGGAGTGATTTTATGAAAAACACCTAAATTCTGTAATAAAATTTGCAAAATAAATCAAAAATATCTAAAATTTTCAAGGAACCTTACTTGACAATGTTTCACAACTTTGATAAAAAAATATTTCCCACCAATTCACTTTTTTTTCGCAATATATGGTGGAAACAAAAAATTAGGGTTTTTGCCCTAATTTTGGGCCAGATTGCAACTCTAATACCACTTGTAATGAAATTACTTATATAATTCAGACCATGAGTAGAAATATAACATCAAATAACACAATATTCTAGAATAATGATCTCAATATGCAATTATAATAGCTTCACCACTTCGAGGGGGCAACCTCCAAACCATACAATAATACTCAAATACTCTAATGATGATGAAATATTACCTACAATCCCCTATATATACTATTCATATGTTATGGCCATCATCAAGGCTGACCTACTAAGCATGAGAAATTATAAATGATATGGTAAGCCACAAGTCGGCTACTCATATCCTAATATAAGCAATAGGTTAAGGGCTATGTACCTTGGGATATGATAATATAATATATATGGGTTGATGGAGATGTCGACATCTCCATCAACCCATATATATTATATTATCATATCCCAAGGTACATAGCACATGAATTATAATTTGGGGCTGCATTGGTTCTATATTTGCTACTTGCAGACTATCATTTTATGATTGTTCAACAACTTTCTTAATGACTTTTTCATTTCCTCTTTCTACTACTTCTACTTCTCTCACTTCCCGATTGTCTACTTCATGAATTGTTCCCTCATTCTAATTTATTTCTTCTTGTCCTTCCATTGGTTCTTCATGGTATTTTGTCTTTTGAGTTACTGCGGGAGTAATATCTCTATACTCTTTCTCCAATTGTTCAAGCTCATAATCACTATCTAATGAGATGTGATGAGATTGTATAAAACTGGAGGGTTTTCCCCTCTTTTTCCTAAGCCTATAGGAATGCCTAGTTTGTTTTTAGAGCATAAAGAGTGGATTTTGTTTTTGTTTTGGAAGTGGAGGGCTTAGTTGTTTTTTGGAGCATAATGAGTATATTTCCTTTTGGTTTTGGAAGAGGATATTTCAGTGGAGGAAAATTCCAATAAAGTTTTAGCTACAAAGACTCTCTCTGGTGAAATAGGTACAGGGGTTTCTTCTGTGGAAGGCATATTTTTAGGTTTTATTAGTTCTTGAGGTGGAGAAGAGGGTGGTACAGCTTTTGACATATGTGAAGTAGAACTTTCAGTGTCGTTTCTTTTTTTCTCCTCTTTACCAAAAAGGTTTCAATATTGTTGACTCTCACAAAGTCATCCCATAATATATGAGGGTGCTCCCTCTGCAAAGTGTGCTTGACCACTAGGGTTATTAGAAAATGATGTGACAAGGCTACCCTACCCCTCTGAACCTCTTTGCTCATTTTCCTAAGCATCTCATGAAAGAAATTTGGAACATTCACTTGATGATTGTTTTTCAAATGATTTAACAATTTCAAATGCATTATATTTAACCTTGAATATCTCCCTTCACAAGTAAAATATTGAATGAAAAAATTGGCAGCTTAAGCCCATAAAGGTTTGAGAGATGTTCTAAAAGTACCTTGGTGGTCTGAGATGAACTCGTCATCATTGTCTGCAAATTCTCTTCTTGTTTCTTCTGGGTTGGCTTTTTCTAAAAATGGCTCTCCCTAAGCTAGTAAACCAGTGACCTCTGCTAAAATATCATCACTTACCTTGATTGTTAACCCTTTTACTAATGCCTCTCCATTATTTAGGGTATTTGAAAACTCTGCCACAACTACCTCATCAAAGTCTTGAAATTTATTAATGTATTGCATACAGCCATGATTCTCAAAGTACTACACAACCTCAGGATGATTCAGAAGTTGAAAATGTGTAAAAGGTTCATATATGATCAGGTCACCTCCCATGGCAGATACATAACTTCTCCCAGGTGCAATACACAACCAGACAATGTTTCCTTGAAAGAAATTTACAAAAATGAATTTTGTAGATGTTTTTTCATTGCTTTGAACTTTATTACCAAGGGGATGAGCAATACGTGTAGGGGTGATTAATCATTAAGTGGATGTGACAACATGAAGCAAAATGATGTGACATGTTTACTTATGTGGAGGGCTTAAGTGGACACATCATAACTGAAAGGCAACAATATTTTAAGTGACACATGCTTCATGACTTGGCATAACTCATAATTAAATATAATTAATCTAATCATACTTTATTAAAGTAATAGATGTATGCACTTATCTCGTTGTTGCTTGTAATGATTGATGTGCATGCTTTATTGAACTGGAGTCTTGGTTGCATGCAAGTTCCATGTGACACTGTAGATGTGGGTTTAACTTGTGTTGACTACTCCTTACTGCAAACAGATGCTTCTCAGAGAGGGAACTCTAATTGGTTGGGGTGTCAATCATTCCTTGTAGATCATCCACTCGTGCATGCTTCCTTGATGTCCTTTATGTAACCATGAGTTCTACCAAATTCTAAAAACAAACAAGATCTTATTTCTTGTGGCTGCAAGTTGAACCCTTGGTCATTACACTCTCTCCTTGTGATGGAGATCATGATCTCCTATAATCACTTGTCAATAAGACCTAAAAAATAAAAACTTATATAAAAAATGGGTTATCAGAGTGTTGGTGATCACCCAGAAAGGTAGATCTCAACACTTTTATTTAGCCTTGAATTATTAAACAAGCTAAATGCTCTAGGGCTACTAAAATCTTGTCAATTCTCTGGAATCCTAGAAGGTGAGCCAATAGGCTCAACCTCTGAGGTTAATTCTAATGTTTCTTTCTTCATTCTTCTCTTATCTCCTCTGAACATTTCCATAAATGAGCCTTTATCAATTGGATTTTTATATAATCTTAACCTATGGCCATTCACCAACAACTTGAATCTCATAGGATCAATAGTAGTAAGCTTCACAGCTCTATTAGGGAAGATTTTCTCAATTTCATAGGGTCCTAGCCACCTTTTTCTGAGCTTCCCTATGTGATCCTTGTATTTTGAGTCAAACAAAAGTGCCCAGTCACCTTCCTGGAACTGTCTTGTTTTAATATACTGGTCATGCCATTTGATTCTTTGTTTTTGCACTACCTTTGTGTTATGAACTGCTTGCTTTCTTAATTCATCCAACTCATTGAGTTGGAGAATTATTTGTCTCTGAGCTTCTGATAAGTTTATTCCCAACTCAAGTGTAGTTCTTAATGTTTTATGCTTAAATTCTATTGGCAAAATAATAGTCTTGCCATATAATAGTTCAAATGGTGTGAAGCCAGTTGTGGTCTTCCATGTTGTATTGAATGCCCAGACTACTTTTGGAAGCCTGTCTGTCCAGTCTCTTATGTGGAGTGTAATAGTCTTTGTCAACATGGCCTCTATTTCTCTGTTTGTAATGTCCACTTGGCCATTAAACTGCGGATGGTATGGTGTATACTTTCTATGTTTGATTTTATATTCATTGACTAAATCAAAAATCACATCAGTAGTAAAATGTTTACCTTGGTCTCTCACAATCTCCCTTAGGAATCTGTATCTAGTAAAGATGTTATCATACAAGGATTTAACTACCTTCTCACTAGTTTGGTTTGGTAATGCTTTTACCTTTATCCACTTGGCTAGGTAATCTATACAGACTAAGATATATTCTTTTTGTTGAGATGGAGGGTCTATAGTGCCATCAAACTCTAAGCCCCACTTATCAAAAGGTTGTAGAACTAATTGAGGTTGTAATGAAATCTCATCAAACTTAGTGGGCTTGCCTATTCTTTGGCATTTGCCACATCTCTTAGTGTGTAATGTTGCATCCTTATGTAACTTTGGCCAATAGTATCCAGTAGTCAACACCTTATGTGTTGTTCTCTTTGCAGTAAAATGCCCTCCACAAGGTTCATTGTGGAAGGCTCTGAGGACATCAAATATCTCCTTGTCATCTATGCACCTTCTCATTACTTAATCTTGACTTGCATAAAAGAGAAGTCCAACTATCCAAGAAAAGGGTAAATTTTTTTCATCTAAATACCTTTTCTCATAGGATAAAAAATGTGGAGATGTTTTACCTGAGACTAAGTAGTTGAATGTGTCTATGTACCAGGGTGTTCTTGTAGAAATAGAAAACAATTGCTCATCTGGAAATGAATCATCAACTACTTGTTCTTCCTTGTTTGTCTCCATCCTTGAGAGGAAATCTGCCACCACATTATCTTTGTTAGGCTTTTCCACTATGGTGACATCAAATTCTTACAAGAGGAGTAACCACCTTATGATTCTTGCTACTTACTATTGGTTTGTTTACCAGATACTTGATTACAACATGATCAGTGTGAATAAACACTGGGTATCCTATGATATAATGTTTGAATTTGTTTATGGAATATACTACTGCTAGGAACTCTTTTTCTGTTACTGTATAGTTCAATTTTGCATGTTACAAATTCTTGCTAACATAGTATATTGCATAATTCAGACTACCATATTTTTGACCTAAGACAACTCCAATATCATGATCTAATGCATCTATGTGGATGTGAAAAGGAAGGTTCCAATCAGGTCCTCTCAACACAGGAGTCATTAGTTAGCATCTCTTTTGAAGTTTTAAAATCACTTTCACAACATTTCAGTCCATACAAAATCAACATCCTTTCCTAGCAATGCAAAAAGTGGCACTGCAATTTTGCTGAAGTCTTGTATAAACCTTCTGTAATATCCAACATGGCCTAAAAATATTCTAACATCCTTTTGTTTTCTTGGTGTGGGCAGGTTGACTATGACAGAAAATTTTGTTGGATCTACTTGAATTCCTACTAAGGAAAGGTAGTGCCCCAGCACTATACCCTCTGACATCATCATATAACAATTCTCATTGCTCAGGAAAAATTATGATCCTTGCATCTTCTTAAGACCTTATCCATATTTTGCATATCCTCCTCAAAATCACTACCATGAATAATGAAGTCATCCATATAGACTTCCATGCAGTCATTTGTTAAATCAGAGAAGATACTCAAGACTGCCCTTTGGAATGTGGCAGGGGCATTACACAGGCCAAATGGGAGAACTGAATAGGAAAATTCCCCCATGGACATGTGAATGTAGTCTTATCTTGGTCCTCTAGTGCAATATGGATCTGATTGTAACCATTGTATCCATCAAGAAAGGATAAGTACTTTTTACCAGCTAGGGTATCAAGCACTTGATCAATGAAGGGAAATGGGAAGTGGTCTTTCTTTGTGGCTGAATTCAAATCTCTGTAATCCACATAGATTCTCCATTTCCCATTCTTCTTTGGTATAATTACCAGAGGTGATACCCACTAGATGTCTAATATGGGGTATATGAATCCAACATCTAGTAACTTATGTAGTTCACCCTTCACAATTTCTCTTACTGATCATGTGTCTCTATGACTGTCTAATTGGTTTACAATCTTCTTTAATATAAATTATGTGAGTACAAATCCTAGGATGAATCCCATGCATATCACTATAATCCCAAACAAATGTTGTCTTATGTTCTTGAAGAAGAGCAATCAACAATTTCTCATGTTGTATATTTAGCATCTTGCTTACATTTAGTGGCCTCCCTGTGGTTATTTCTACTTGCTTGGAGAGGTCCAACATTGAACACATGTTGCTACTAATAGAATTTAATATGCATTCATGAGGAAGAAGTTGGTGAAAAATATAATTTTTACCTGGAATACTCATGGTGCTCTGTTGTGGTAAGACTTGGTTCAAAGGACAACTCAAGCACCTCAATCTGTCATCAATTTCTTCATTTCTTCCATATTTGTTCTGTAGAATATTAGAGAGAACAACATCTTCCTCCTGATCTTCAATAGTGCAAGACTTTTCCAACATCATCAACTATTAGATAGAGCATTGATCAATTTTTGGTTCTTCAACCCAAACTGTTTGATCCTCATCATTCAATGGTTGAGTAGGAGGATAGAGTATAAGTTTCTTGGTACCATTTCCATTTGAGATGATCATGTTTTCAGACCTACACCCTATAAATGCATCAGCAATGGCCAGCCATGGCCTTCCTAGTATAAGAGGGTAACCTCCTAGACTTTCCTTTGGTTGTAGGACAATGAAATCAGCAGGGTATTCCCAAGAGTCTACCACCACAACAATGTCCTCAAGGACTCCTTTAGGCCTTACTATTGATCTATTTGCTAGTTGTAATATTATAGTTGTTGGCCTTAGTCCTTCCAACTTCGGTTCATCTGTGACTTGCTTGGTCATGACATTTATTTCTACCCCTAAGTCAATCAGAGTATTTTTTATTGTAGTTCCATTGATATTGACATTCACCAAAGGACTGTCTGGATCTATGTACTTAGGTAGCACAAAGTTTCCAAGCATGATGTCATCCAACTGTCCAATGACTTATACAGTGGATGGATCTTTTCTTTTTCTACCTGTCTTCTTTATACATAGATCCTTGATCAGCTTGTTGTAAATAGGAACATCCTTGATGGCTTGAATGAGTGGAATTTTTACACAAATGTCCTTCAATTGATTGACAAAATCAAAATCAAAATTTGATTTAGGGTCAAATTTTATCTCTTGTAATATTTATGGAAATGGGGGTCCATTGACTTGCATCTTACTTTTTATGGAATTATGTTCATGTTGTTATGGATCAACTTGCAACGTCTTCTAGCTTTGTTGCGGATCATCTTACAACAATTGTGGTTCATCTGATATCTCTGTGATTGTAGGTTTACTTGGTGGCACAAGTTCTCTTCCTTAATGAAGATGGATATTATTTACATCAACTGAATAAGAACAGTATTGGGTTGATTTAATGTTATAGGTTGGTGGAGAAGCTTTATTATTGGGGTTAGTTGTTGGTTGAGCTGGCAATTGAGTAGTTTTTGGTTGAGATCTAGATTGGGGGTTTGACATCAAAGCTTGTTGTTGTGGGTAGGGAGGTTTTTGGTAGGGTTGTTGGTAGTTAGGAGGTTGATTGCTCCATTATTTCCCTCCTCTCCAAGGTTTTTACCATGAATAAGGGGGTTGTTGTCACTATTGGCTTGAGAACTGAGGTTGTCATGGTTGTTGGTATTGGCTAGGGTAAGGATCCCATCCTTGTTGAGTATTAGCCCAAGGTGGGGGTTGCATATTATTATATGAACTACTAGCCCAATTTTGAAAATATGGCATGGGATCTTGTGACATACCTCCTTGTCTTGGTGGCCATGGTTTCCTTTGGGAAATGTAGAAAATTACCCATCCTCCATTTCTATCAGTTTGAACTCTGGTGCAGTATCATTTCCTTTTGTAATTTTGGTCAATCCTCTACATGTGTAATCACCTTTCTTTCTTCTACAAGAATGGTAGAACTCTACAAGTGCTGCCTCTATATCCTCTCTCTTGTTCTTTGCATGTAGCACATCAAGCTGCGTGGCCATGTCATTAACTATTTCTTGTTTCATGTTCTTAAACATGTTTGAAATTTCTAATTTAGATATTTCCCCAATTCCTTTGGCAGTTGCTCCACCCTTTGATCTAGTACTTCTTATTATTTTCATGGTTGCTCTAGAATAGTTCCTACAGGCTTCAAAAATTTCCTCAAAAGTGGATTTGGAGATGTCTCCAACTCCTATTAGATCCAAAGCATCCATATCTTCCTCACTAAGTCCTTTTAAGAAAAGTAACTTGAGAGACTCGGGAGGCAACCTTGTATGTCTTGTCTTTTAAACACAAAATAGGAATCTCTCTAGGTAATATTCTAGTGAATCATCTTCCTTTTGTGCCATCTTGAAGAGTTCATCTCCTCCTCGTCTACTTGGCCTGTAATAGTCTTGGTACTTGGTTAAAAAAATTTCTTTCATCCCATGCTAAGTAGTAACAACATCTCTTCCTAGGCCCATAAACCATCTCAAGGTTGCATCCTTGAGTGTAGTGGGGAACAATTTTATCTTTTGTGCATCAGTTGTGTAGTCATAACTCTTGCATAAGACATCAAACTCAAACAAGAAAGTGTCTGGGTATTCAGTCATAGATCCATGGAAATTAGAAAGATTTGATGGAGAGATGTTCTTCATTTAAGCAGGCTAATTGTTATTGGAGATAATAAACTCAAATGTTCTTGGTTCCCTTACCTCATCTTCCATATTTTGATTCACCTCCTCTACCATGTTGAATTGTTTAGGAACAACTGCATAAATAACACTTAGAGGGAGTGTTCTATCAATAAACCCTATACAAAAGAGGATGTTTCTTCTTCATAATTAGAAGTAATTTATGCTATTTGAGGATTAGGTAGGAATCTACCATAAGAATCTCTACGATGATACATACATCAACTGACTCGAATCAATCAACATTCATTAGTGGGGGGGTTTGAAGGTAGAATTTCTAAAACCTAATCTATTCTAAGAAATTCAGAAATGAAAAACCTCGCAAACTCCTATAACTTTGGCAATATCCCTGACAACACCGCAAAAATGGTGGTGTAAATCAACTTGCAGTAATTAATATGTTATACATTGAGTTACATTCATTTAATTATCAGGCCAGGGAGTGTAGACTTGAAATATTTTTTGTGTTATATGCACAATTATAGTTGATCTAGGAGGTTGGAAAGGAAATAACAATCACATAACAATGTTGAAAGTAAAATAAAACTCAAACTTGAAAATGAACTATTGCTAAATGTTATTACTGAAATAAAGTTGCAAATTTAGAAAGAAAATTGTTCCTAAGGAAATATGCATGAAATGAAATAATGGAGGGGATGTAAAAGACCTCAAGTGGGCCCTGACTTGGGTGTTAATCCCTTCCTAACTCTGTAACTAAAAACTAAATAACATAACTCAAATTTCTTTATTGATTTGTATGAAACATTGCATCTAGGAACAAAATATCAAAGTAAACTCTTTTCTATAATTCTAAATATGACTCTAACTTCTTACTAATTTCTCACTAACTCCTTACAAGGCGCCATCCCTTTCCTTTATATCTTATCATTTACATCATGTGAGAAGAAGAAAAATAGAACAAGGAGTCTTCAACAGAACAAATGAAAGATTTAATACATGTTTGAAACACACAACAAGTGTTCAATTAACAATCAATTTGTGTTCAACTAAAAATTAGTTCTTCACTAGTTCTTAATCAATGACCAAATCAAAGATTGATTTGTTTCTTAGTTTTCCATGTTTTTGTTGTAATTACTTCTCGCATGGCATGCTAGGACTTAAGTGCCATCACTTTATGTTTTAAAATATATTCATAAATGCGTTGTAACTTGCTATGAATGATTTCCTTATTCCGCGGATGAGTTGTGGACAAGTTCTTTGGATGCAGACGAGTTGTTGCAGACAGGTTCCTTTGCTACATATGACAAATTGCTTACAACCAAGAGTGACATCAACAAATATAATCATACAAACAATTTATTGGAATAAATGCAAACATAATATCAAAAAATAAAGACAATTATATATAATTATATCAATTAATCATTATTCCAAAATTTCATGGTTGTAATGGTGATGTTCAATAATGTACTTAGGAAATACATAGGCATGGTGACAATGGTCTTATTAACATACAAAAGACGAGTTGTTATAAAAGAAATTAATACAGATCATCACTTGATATTAGTTGGAGAGTAAATGTGGATGTATTTTGTTCTTATTAAAGGCATTTGGAGGTCTTGAAACTAGCAGTAAGGATGAAAACTAGTTGAGTTTGTAAAATTGTTTTATGGGTAGCTCAATTTGGTGAAGAGTAAAGTTGGTGTGGTTTGCATGTATATATGTTTGATGATCTCTAGATAAAATGGATGTAATCTACAGGTCTAGGGGATTCCAATGAGTGATTACATGCCATAGTTGAGGTGTTCTTGGGTGTTCTTAAAGCCCAAAGGTGAAGACTGATTCCTGAAAGCAGTTGTTTGGTGAAGGATATGAGCCTTCTTGAGTGATTTAGGATAAATTTTATTAGTGAAAGATAATTTATGATAATGAATGGGTTTTTAATGTCTTATTTGACATGTGTGATAATTTAGGTAGCTTGAATAATCATGGGGATGGTGTTTGTGATTTTTAGCCATCCCAATGATGGGATTTTGAGTTGTTTTTGAGCTAGTTTAGTGCATTTGGGAATGACCACCCTACATGGGTCCATTGTGAATGTTTTTTATGATTATTGTGTTATATTTTTGCATTATATTCATTGATCTAAAGGATGAGGACTGACCTCCCTTATGTTTATGAGATGGAATGTACATATAAGTGATGTTTTAGTTCATTTTTGAACTAGTGTTTTTGAGGAAAAATGTGACCTGCTTGAGAGTGTGAAGGAGATTCTAAGGCATGAAATAATATCTAAGGATGTTGGAATTTTTTTTATGAATGTTAGAGATAAAGTTTACAAAGGTATGAAGACAAATCAGTCCATGAAGAAGAAGGATAGGGCGAGTTGGAGGAGAGAGAAATTGATAAGGGTTTGAAGGATTTTGGAGCTAAATTTTGGGATCACAATCATCTGTGGTATCAACATATTTTTAGTGGTCATATTTCTACAAAATATCTTATGATGATTCATATTTATAGGAGTCTCTTTTTGTGAGTAATATCAATAAGGTTTTAGGGGTTGGTGCTCCTTGTGGGGTTGGTGTTTCATTAAAGAAATCTCTTGTGATGTGTAATATTCACTTGAGTCTTTGTTGTGAATAATATCAACAATTTTTTCATTGGGTCTAAAACAACTAAACTAATTTAATCAAAAGCCTTCAAACCCTACCTAAGAGGTGGAGAAAAAATCATAACCCTATAAGAGTTATTGTTCCCCACTACTTCCCCTATAATGCCAAAGAGCAAGCTTTCTAATGATTTTCCTAGTTGTAATTACTTAATCAATTGAAATGAACAATTTTTTTACCCTATTTGATATGTATTTTAAATGAATGACTCAGAATTAATAATTTGACAAATGAAGCAAACAAACAAGTAATTCCAACCTAGATAAGCAAGAGCTTTGGCAAATCTAGTTGTATCTGTATCTGTCCCCTCAGTTTGTTCCTTCCTTTCTCGAGTGTCTATAAGATTTTAAGGAAATGGGAATGCAAAGGCAGTAGTAGGAGAAGACACTTGAGTAATGGCAACTTTAAGGAAATCTGGTTACAATGCAGGTGGAAGAGAGATAACATAAGTGAATAGAGCCTGGCTATATAATTTCTAGCAAGATTATGGCAGCAATACAATGCAAGATACACAAAAATTCTCAGGTCATTTACTTGAATACAAGCATGGAATATATAGTAATTGGCTAGGATGTTCCTTCATGTACAAGACAACTTTGGAGTGTCAAATCATTGAGTGAAGAGGAAGTTCAAAGTAATTAAATCTATTTAAAAATAGAAGAGGGAAGGAATACCAAGAAATCAAGACTATTTTAAGGCAATTTGGTTAACAAAAGCACCCTAAAATTCGAGTTAAGTGATATCACACGTGTTAAAATCACGCGTGGAAAATTCTGGAAAAATCATGCAGGACTGCCACCCTGCGCAGGGCGGCGGTGATGGGACCACTGCCCTGCCTGGGCGGCGGTTTCAAAACCGCCACCGAGGAAGTGCGACGGTCCTGACACTAAAGGCCAAAACATGCACAAAAATGAGCAGGAAGCTGGAAGAAAACATGGAAAAGGTAAGTAAGGATGTCTAGGCTACAAATATACACTTACAAATGGGTTTAGGAACTCGAACACCTTCTAAAAGGAAATGAATCATCATTGGGGACTTTTGTAACTGCTTTCCGACAATGTAGAACATGCAATTTTGGGTACATACAATTCCTTCTTCAATTGCAACCACTGAGTAAGAAAGGCATGGGCATCCTCGGATAATTTAAATCTAGATATAAATTTTCATTTCACCTCATCCCTAAAGATTATTGATAATTTTGGTAGATGATATAACCAATCAGTATGAGTATCTTGTAATGATTCAATGACCAATTATAAAGACATGTCTTCATGCTTTACTCCCAACACACACAAGTTGTAATAAAAGCATAAATGTGCTCGTCGGGGTGTTACTTGTTGTTATGAACTTGGGAAATTTCTTCCTTGACCCTATAAAAAATTCATGCGATAGAGGGGTTGAAGCCAATGGACTAGGATTTTATCCCTAAGGCATAGGTGTAAACATTTCTAGAGGAAGATCATTCAATGGTTGTCAAGAGATATGATATGCAACAAGTCTAGCAGGAGGATTTTTCAGGTGAACCTTTAGGATAGATTTCAGTATTTTGTCTTGGAATATGTATGGGAGAAAGTCTAAAATCACCGTATTTTTTTAGCTCAAATGTGGGATCTATAACACCACTTTGTCAATCACCTCTTATGTACCTTATATCCACCATTTTACAAAATGGTTGATTAAATCAAAACAAGAAAATGAATTTTTAGATTACAAGGAGATGAATTAGATCGTATATTTTTTATTTTTGGAATATATATTTTTAGGATTTTGTGGAATTATAGGGTGCATGATAGAAAAATATTCCTCCTGGTGCATTCCAAAACGTTTTGGTGAAATATTTTGTTGGGGACAAAATATGGATTTCATCAACATTTGCAAGACTAGGTCCCTTTGCTACTTAATGGGGCATCTCCCACTTATTGAAAATTGGAAATTATATACAATTATTCTAACATCAAGGGTGGTCAATGACTAGGGAATGTGTAGGAACACCCTTGTTGTAATTACAACAATATATTAGAGAGGTAATATTTTTCAAGTAGTAGAGGAGAGAAGTGTAGGAAAAGAAGGGGAAAAGTAGGAGAGGAGTTATTCCAATGAGAGAAATACAAATTTTAGCAGTCAATAAATCATAACAATTTTCTAGCTCAATTGGAAGAAATATGAAAACATGTGTAACTAAATAAGGAACATGAAACAATAACATGAATTGACACAAAATTCAACCAATGATTCTCATTTCATTTTCATAGTTACAAAGCCCTTGCTTCCTTACAGAACTTACAATATGTTTGGTTGACTATCAAGAGAGAGAATGGAGGAAAATATCATAGAGAAATGGAATAATACAACATGATAGGGATAGAAAATATTGATAATTTAGAATGGGTAATTTATTCTAATATATATCCCTTTTACATGTTTTTTCACGTTCCCATGTGAATTTTGATATTCTGATTAAAAATAAGGCACTTTTCTTTATCTTCAGAAAAGTACCTTTACAATGAATTAATATGAAGTCACTTAAGTGAATAAGATGAAATTGGAAAAATAGCACCCTCAACAAATAAATAGAAACTCTAAGTGACTTAAGTCACTTTTACAAGAATTAGAAAAAGAAAAGAAGAGAGACAATATATGTACTAGGCAAATTTCAGGTCTATGTTATTAATTACAGAAAGTATCTAAAACTCAAAATATGTTAGGGTTTAGTGATACTTATGCTGATAGTCACAATGTCAGGAAGATGAAAGGTGAATAGTGGATGAGTGCTCCTCCTTTTTCCAAGTGAAGAGACTTGTAAAAAAAGACAACTAGACAAGAGATATTAAATAAATGGGATGACGAGTCGCTCGACAAAGGCTAATTATAGGAATCCAAAGGGACTTCCTTGGAGGAAGTCAACTTGTTTTGATACAATTAAGTGAGTTAATAATAAGATACATAATGATAAGAATAAGGATAGAAGTTAAAAATCAAGGTGAAAAGGAAGATCTTGTTCTGCTTTGTAGGTGGCCTAGGCTAAAGTGGAAACAATCTAGATGGGTTCAAAGTAGTCGAACCATTAATTTGTGGTTGCTTGTTGGATTTCTATAATACCCCTGCTATCTTATTAGTCTTGCTTTGATCATGTGTTTGGTTGACAATCTTTTTCAGTGGAATTCTATCATGCTTGGTGTTTTTGTTGGGAATGTATGTGAATGCATCTCTGTAACATTACATGACAGTTTGATTTCACTCAATTAATCTGCCACACTTGCATATCTTGGTTGTTAAGATTATGTACTTAATGAAATGTTGTTAGATATATATGAAAACTATGATCATATGGTTTTTATTGCTTACCTTGGGTTTTCTAATCATTTTGATAAGTTTGGTGACTTTGGGTACTTGGTCATTATGATCCAAACTCAGGAGCGGAACAATTTTGACACGGATCAAGGTAAGTTCTAAAGAGTTTACTATAATTTCTTGAGCAAAGCACGACCTTAGTAAAAATGGGCCTGGTTAAATTTAATTAAGGACCTATATGATTATTATGCAATGATGATGCTTCAGAATAATACCCTGGTTTAGTTTATTAGAACCTAGGCTATTGTGTTGATTCATCATGACGAAGTGGATTCATAATATTAAGGCATTGCTTGATTATAAAAGGGCTCTAATGTTATTACAAAAATGGGCCTGAGTTGATAACAAATCTAACCTTAATCTAAGCTAAGGTTTATGAAGGCTTATATTTATTCAAGCTTTGGCATATATATATTTGAGGACCTCGTAATTGATAACTATGTTCTTACTTGAATATATATATATATTGTGGTTTAAGTTTGATGTGATTAAAGTTATAAAGTCCTAAACTAAAACCTAGAGCCAACTTATTGTTGAGGACTTATGATCTATGTCACAGATATTAAGGAACATAATGTGGAATTAATAAGGTTTGTAGTGGTGAGGGCTTACAAGATTACATAGCCTATGGTTCTAAGTACGGGTCAAAGGAATGGGGAGTGAGTTGTCACCCACTATAATTGGTACTTTTAGTGGCAATTATGAGTTACATTAATGGTCACCACCAGCTAAATAAGGGATGTTGACTAAAGATGGGGGGATTTTCCCTAAACCAAAACTAGCAATTCAAATCTTTAATTATCTTGGCATCGCTAAAATTGAAAGAGATTGGTCGATGGAAGAAAGGGTGGCAGGAACTCCAACCCATCCTTTCATGCATTAACTCTCCTCGAAACACTCCTCCACTGCTTTGGGGAATGCACTAGCAGTTTTGTGGGTGAAAGAGTGAATGGTTGTTTCATTTTTTTGTTTCATATTGATGGGTTTAGAGCTCTGCATGTTGATTGTTACTCCTATTTTTGTTGCTTAGGATATACTTGAACTAGTGCATGTTTATTATATAACAGTGAAGAGAAAATATAGGGAGTTATTATTAGTTGTGAGAAATAAATAAGAAGGATGGAAGATGAAGGATTTTGGGGATTTTTGTGGATAAGATTTTAGGTTTTTTATGATAGATTGTAGCCGAGCTTGCTAAACAGAACTTGGAAAGAAGAAATAAGCACTACAAGGCATGATAAGCTCTATCCCTTCCTTAATATGTTGCTCCATATGTTATTTTTGTTTACAAAATCTTGTATTAAGTTTTCTTTCATCATATGGTTTTGGGTTTTTGTTATTTTGCTTAAATTTGGAAAATATATCGTTTAATATCTACATATGACTAATTTGGCAAGTAAAATATTATTACAGTGACTCTGTGAGGTATGGACTTAGAGTTTAAACTAGAAATGTACTTCTTTGTGCATTTACTTGTGAAGTTGTTATTTAATATAACGATTTGTATTTGTATGAACTTTGTAACTTGGGTTTGTATGGTTGAAGTTTATTTCTTGTTATATCGAACCCTTCCTTCATTAAAGGATTTGGGTATATAGTTGATTTTATTATAATGAATCGGGGTAATAGGTAAACTCTGAATGTATGTTTACCTTTTTCATCACAGTGATTGTAGGTTTTTTCCTCTTGCTACTATCTTGGGGGTGATGTTAGTTTTTATTTGAGGGTATATCCTCAATATAATTAATATGATATTCGGTTTGAAGGTTATATGGTGACCCTAGATAAGTCTGTAACTTCATCGGCTATATGCATGTATTATAGTCGAAATCTTAAAGATTTTAATGTAAAGTCCTTGGTCCGCGATTTGGACATCATCGTGACATTAAGACCTTATCATTTTCGTAAGTCATTGTAACAACTGTGTTTTATGGTTTCACTGTATGGTGGGTTTATCTTTGGTTTAGCTATGAAATCCACTCATGACCTCTAGTTTGTGTGATATTCTTTTTGGAATTTGTTTTAGAATTGTTACTATGATAGAACGAAATCTTAATGATTTCGTGTCCCTTTACTCTATCCTTTGTGTCTTGAAACATATTCTATGTTCATCTTATCATTTTCAGTGCCTTCCATAGGAGGGTTTACAGAGTTGTATAACCAATCTGTGCTCTTATTGATTAGTTTATGATAGCAGTGATGTTTTCACTTCACCCTTTCATGAATGTTAAGTTAATTGGATTACCTGAGATTTCTTGAATAGTGGGCCTTAACTTAATGTTATTTATAAAATCATATTATTCATTTCATACTCTTGATGGTTTATATGTTGAATCCTGTTTACCACAATCCTTGACTAATCAAGAATCTATCAACATAAGTTTAGAGATTTTATGACATTGTTTCAGGAAGCTTAGCTCCACTATAACTAAGATATAATGTTGTGTTCTTGAGGGCGGTTCAATTGTTAATACAAAAAATCTCCATTGATTGAGAAGTACGTATAATACTTGATACACTAAGAATAAATAAATATATATATCAAAGGAAACTTATATAGTTTATAATTCTTGAGTAATATTCTATATTGGTAGATATATGATGGACATAAGAATGGTTGACTTGTTAGTTATAATGACTGGTAATATTTAATACTATATTATATTTGAATTAAATAAGTACGGTTGAATCTTGTTATTTCGTATGTGAGTTACTACATTTGAATGTAGTAGAAATCAAAATTACATTCATGAGATTTTTGGAAATGTTTCAAATATGTTGTGTGCTCCTTTTGGTCAATTATGTGAATTTAACTTAATGCAATATTTCCTTTAAGAAAATACCAGATGGCGTAAGTTATTATGGGAGATATAGATCTTATCATGCCAATTCTTATGAACCGACAATTGCTAAATTTTTTGCAGATGGATTACTTGAAAGGTGAAAGATGGATGAAGTTAAAAAATTTCATTGTTCAATTTGACTGAAGAAAGTTGAATTGTATTACTACTTGTGATTATCATTAAATGAACTACCATTGTATTGTTTGATAATGAACGACCAAGTTATCCTAGTTATTTGTATCAATTACAAAGGGGAATTTGTAAGGACTATAGTGTATTAGGGCAATTATGTTGCATTTGATTTTAAGGAAATGAAAAGAGGATTTCATAAATACATTGTATACAAAATTGCATCAGATGTTGTAAGAAGTTTATTAAACTTAGTGCATATATGATTTGTAACTAAGATGCAAGACTCTGGTATATTGAGACAAGTGTGAATGTATTGTATAATTGGCATAATATAAGCTTATTGTATTAATATTAATTAAAGTGGTATATATGACTGTTATTAAAAGCAATATAAGCAATGAGTAGCCAGATACTTTTATGCTTCATATGGGTTCATACTTGAGTAATATATATAGCTTATATGGGATGAATGAGGGTTAATATTGAATTACAGCACTTACTAATCAACTTATAAGTGGAATACTATATTTATCTACATTTACTTGATTAATGGATTGAAGTATGAATTAAGAGATTAATACAGTAAATGGACTGTATCTACAACCTACAAATAATTAGGTCATACTATACTATCTCTAATAAGTAAATATTAGTCGTGAAACTCTCGTTAGATCCTTAGGTATAAAACCAACCATGGAGAAAGTATCACTAGAAACTAGGAATTGACCTGTCATAACACTTTTCCAATATAATAAAGTACACCATTTCTAATGCATGGGTCACAGAAGGCCAACTTCAAATGGCTATTATAGTGTGACATTCATCGAATGACGTATGTCATTCTTTGAATGTTGTCATACACCAAGTAACCTAAGTTGTCCCTCAGGCTCCATTTATTACATTTTTCATAATTTTAAAAAGAAATAGAGCTATGCTAAGTTGCGAAGGTTGTTGTCCTAACGAATGAATACCTTAGTACCAACTTATGTTGGCTACAGGGTAGAAATAGATTACATGACGATGCAAGTTGTTGCATGAACTCTTTCTTTCCCATAGGCAACCTTAGTTGGCATAGACATTTTCAAAGTATAGGGTGAACAAGTTTGTAGTTTTACATAACCTGGAATTAAACTAATTTTAATTAACTGATTCGATTATGATAACAAAACCAAGTGACATGATGATGGGACATGTTTTAGAGACCATTTTTGCACTCTATAAACAGAGCATGAAATGCATGACTCATAAACTTTGGTCAAAGTAGTGTATGGTAGTACATTGTCAGGTTCACCTAGTTCTAATTAAGTGTGTGATGCCATATATGATTCGATTGATTGAACCCCAGGTAGACGCTTTGAACAAACACTTGAAAATCAAGGTTGAGAAGGGCACTAACAAGTATACTAAGTATAATGACTCAAAAGAGTACTTCATGGGGAATCGAATAGGATCTAATATCCCATGCATATGCACATGTTTAATTGGTTTGTTATCTATAGAATTGCAATTATATGATTTCGGATTAAAATTTTAAATTGTACATTTAAATCATTGAAGGCAATATGACTAAATTGGGAATTAAAAAAAATCCCAAAAATTAGGGTGTTAGAAAGTGGTTGTTACAATTTTGTGGAGGACCTCAAGTTTTTCCTTAATATCCTCGATGTCATGTGCAAATCAGATAGCACATAGGGAAAGATCATTAAGGATGTCGAGCTTATCCCACCGAAGGGTTGCTGGATGATTAGGAGATCATAGATGTTTGTAATCAGATGAGACTGACCTAGAATAATCATCTACAATAGAGACATGTGTGCAATAGACAAGTTGAATCCAGGAAAACATATGATATTTGATAAAATGTAATGATTTGATAATAGGAAGCTAATTGACAGGAATCATGAGGTAATATTTAAAGGAGTTACTTGCAATTTAAGGGAATCATGGGTGATTCCTATTAAATTGACTAATTTCTTGAATAATTGATAAATTAACTGAAACAAAGATTAAAAATGATAGTATTATCTTCAATTTTGATGTATAACTAGACTAGAAATGATAATAGACAAGAAAAATCTAACCTTGTGATGTGGAGATAGTTGTAAGAGTGTCCTCACAGGTTGGTTGAATTGGTGACATTGACTTGTTGATTGTTTGATAGCTAAAAGGTTTGTGGATACAAAAACTAATGTGTTGTGGCTCCAGGGAGTAGCAGAGCTTCATTGCAGCACTTGGGGATTACTAGAGTCACATAATGGTTTCTCAAAATTTGCATTTGATTTTAGAGGAAATGAAAAGAGGCTTCCATAAATACATTGTGTTACAAAATTACATCAGATGTTGTAAGGAGTTTATGAAACTTATTGCATATATGATTTGTAAATAAGATGCAAGACTCTGGTGATATTGAGACAAGTGTGAATGAATTGTATACTTGGCATGATATCAGCTTATTGTATTATTATTGGATTAAGGTGGTATATATGAAGTGGTATTAAAAGGACTATCCAAGCAATGAGTAACCATATACTTTCAAGCTTCATGATGGGTTCATACTTGAGTAATATATATGGCTTATATGGGATGAATGTGGGTTAATATTGAATTACTGCACTTACTAATCAACTTATAAGTGGAATACTATATTTAGGTACATTTACTTGATGGAATAGGATTGAGGTATGAATTAAGAGATTAATACAGTAAATGGACTATATCTGCAACCTACAAATAATTGGGTCATACTATAGTGAGTTTCTGATGAGTAAATATTAGTCGTGAAACTCTTGTTAAGATCCTGAGCTACGAAACCAACCGCGGAGAAAGTATCACTAGAAACTAGGAATTGACCTATCATAACACTTTTCCAATATAATAAAGTATGACATTTCTAGTGCATAGGTTTTGAAAGGCCAACTGTCAAATGTGCTGTTATAGTACAACATTCATCGAATGATGTAGGTCATTCTTTGAATGTTGTCATACGACCAAGTAACCCAAGTTGTCCCTCAGGCTCCATTTATTACATTTTCCATTATTTTTAAAAGAAACTAGAGGTATGCTAAGTTGCGAAGGTTGTTGTCCTAACGAATGGATACCTTAGTACCAAATTATGCTAGCTACGGGGTAGAAATAGATTGCATGACAATGCCAGTTGTTGCATGAACTCTGTGGTTCCCATAGGATGGGTGATCTCCCCTCAAACCAAGTGGGGGTGATTGCAACAAAGTACAAATAATCACCAGTTTGATTGAGTTGATTGGATAGCTTGACGTGCATGCTTCATTTTGAGTTACCCCAAAATGAGGTATAGAAACAAGACTATCGTAAAAGGTGGATTTGACATTTTCATAGAATCAAATGATAGGGGAACCAAGGGGCTCATGACCTATAGACATATGATTCACATGAAGCGAAGATGGGAGGATGATCCTGGATAGGTATGCTATGATGTGGCCACAAAGGTGGGCTTTTGAGACTAGCGGGCCAAGTGATAGGGGAACCAATAGGTTCATGTCCTATAGATATATGTCTTACCGGTGCTTAAGGCGATAAAACAAATCCGAGATGGATTTTGATAGAGGCAATTTTTTGACTATTTTTACTGTGTAGTCAAGCTAATTTTGTATTTAATTGATTGGTTTATTGATGTTACAAAGGGTTTGGGACCCTCAAAAGGAGGAATGTGTTGGAAAAAAGTGTTATCTAGATAAATATGCTAGTAGAAACAACAGTTTAATGAGGGAAAAGGACCAAAAATTGACGTCGCCACAAAGGTGGGCTTACGTGGTCGGGAAGTCAAGTGATAGGGGAACTAATGTGTTCATTTCCTATAGATATATGAATTAACAATGATAAGGGAAGGTGAAAATGATGGTTTGATGAGGTCAAAGGACTGAAATTGATGTTGTCATAAAGGTGGGCTTACGAGGATAGGAATTCAAGTGATGAGGGAACCAAAGGGTTTGTGTCCTATAGACATATGACTTAATGGTGATGAAAAAAGGTCTTGATAGAGGACTGAATAGGGGTCTTGATAGTGATCAGGGGAGTAACGCTTATGGAGGCATTTGGTTAATGGATGTCCATTTTACCAAGTAGATGTGATATTTTTATTTATACAAATTTTTGTGAAGCTTGTATTCAATGTATATTTTTTATATCCGGAGCTTTGAGACTCCAAATGATGTATAGTGACACTTTGATATATATATATAATTTTAACCTATATGTCAATTTACTTTACTGTGATGTTTTGGATGTGATAATGTGATATTTAGATATGATCATGATGTTTAGATTTATAGATGTTGATAAATGTTTCGATTATTTTTGACATGATTGTTGAGATGTAATAAACAAATCGATTTTGTCATGATGTCTTTAATATATATCTGATTGCGACGTGAATTTAATGTGTATCAAAATGTGCTCCACTCATGGATAAAAATAAATTGTGAACTGGTTACTTCTAGACTGGATGTGATACATATGTGATGGTAAAATGTAGAATGAAGGCACTTACACTTTTTGGTCTTATAAAAAATGTTTAACACATTACTAACAATGGGTAGTTACATGTAAGACCTTGGATAAAGATGAAAGTGAAATGTATATCTTCTTAGAACATGAGAAGAGTTGACATATGTAGGTTGTGTGGGAAATTAAGTTCTCCTTTCAATGGTTTTATAAAGGGATGCCCCATCTATAAATTTTATTTTGACGCAAATTGATTGATGCAGGAAGTTTGCACTAATGGGAAAGTTGATCAATGCGGGAAGCTTTCTGAGGATGCTTTTGATATTTTAACTTTTTTGAAGGTTGGTCAATGTGGGAAGCCTTTTTATAATGACATGGGCAGTCATCCTTCGAGGGAGTGGTCTAAATTTTTTGAATTTTTGAATTTTGCTTTTGGATAGACGTCCTTTGATGGATCGGTCTACAAGTTTGATAGGAAGCTGTCCTTTGAGGGATTAGTCTACTTCTTTTTTCACGATATGATTTTGATATTTGATAGTTATCCTTTGAGGGATCAGTTTATTTATTTTGATAATATGCATCCAATGATATTTTTGACTTTATTTTTATGTTTAGGGCAAGCTTAGTAGACCATTTCAAGGAGGGGAGGAGATGTGTGCAGAGACCACACATGTGTGCCCTATAACATGTTTTCAATTGGTAGACAAGGTGGATGAATGTAATGATTGTGGGGTTCTTGCCAAAGAGGAACTTATTCATGTGAAAGATGTGATGAACATAGACGTGGTGCCCATCTTTAAGGTTTTGAGAATAGTGATGGTAAACCACATGCTTCAAATCATTACAATGATGATATGACGGGTTGGTGGTGGAATAAGATCTTTGATGTGACTAATGTTATGATGGTTGATGTGTTAATATTAGAAAGTTCGTAAGTATAAGGCATTCAAGGGTTATTTTTCAGGTATAACATCGACGGAGGCTAGACGGTAAGCTCCTTACCCATATCTGTGAGTGATAATATATGGGCCAATCCAGTTAGGGGCAAACTTTCCATGTTTACTCCTTTCTAGAGTAGTGAAATTTTGATTTTACTTGAGAATGAGATCACCTATATTAAAGTCACGTTCTTTGACATGTTTGTTATATGCGTGCTTGATGCGCTCTTGATAGACATGATGATATTTAAGAGTTGTTAAATGTTGTTCATCTAAAAACTCTAATTGTGCTAGACGTTCTTGACGATAATCCTCATTAGGGATAAAATATTTGAGGGATATGTAGAGTGATGGTATTTTAACTTCAAGGGGTAATACTACCTTAGATCCATAAACTAGAGAAAAGGGAGTAACACTTTTATGGGTACAGATGCTAGTTCGATAAACCCAAAGAGAAAACAATATTTGGAGATGTCAATTCCTACCTACTTGATTGACGATTTTCATAAGAATTTTGTTAGAAGCCTCGGATTGTCCATTTTCTTGTGGATAATAAGGCAATGAAAAGATTAGTTTTATATTGAATAGGTCACACAATTTCTTAACTTATTTATTTTTGAAGGATTTTCCATTATCAATGACTAGCTTATGAGGGATGTTGAAGTGACATATGATGTGCTGATAGATGAAATAAATGATTTTGTTAGCTTTAGTAGAGACTAAGGGAATGACCTCCACCCATTTAGTGAAGTATTCAGTAGTTGTGATGATAAAGTGATGTCATTGTGATTAATGAGGGTTGATAAAGCCAATGAGGTCTGACCCCCTTTGTGAGAAGGGTCATAGATCTTGAGCGGGCTATAAAGCCTAAATGGGTATGTGAGTGATATTATAATGTTTTTGAATTTAATGCATTTGACATATGCGCAACAATCTTGATTGAGAGTAGGCCAGTAGTAGCAAATTTGTAGGGCACGCTTAGTGACAATTGTATCATTGAAGTGTCCACCACATATGTCATCGTGGACTTCTTGAATGGATTTAGTAGATTCATGAGCTTTGAGACATATTAATAAGAGGCTATAAAATCCGTGTTTATATAAAACACCACCTAAAATGACATATCAAGTAGCGTGCTGAAGAAAATATCTCTTAGCATTTTCAGATAAATTGATGGGAATTTTGGATTCCAAAAGATAGTCAAATGTTTGAATATACCAGAGGTTAGTTGGATTGATTTCGATGAGATTAATAGAAGGGATTTCATTATTATGGGATGGTTGATCAAGTTTGTGGATGAAAACAAACAATTTAGAACCATCAGTTGATAGAGGGATGAGAGACGCAAGAGAAGCAATGGTATCTGTGAATTTGTTAGAAGATGGTGCAACAATCAAAGGATTCTAAGAGGAATTTAACAATGGCTTTATATTTTTGTATAATCTCCTTTTTACATTGATAAATTCCTTTTATTTGGTTGATGACAAGTTGGGAGTCTCCATAGATGTGCAAGATTTAAACACCAAGCATGATGGCAGTTTGGAGACCCACAATCAGAGCTTCGTATTCTGCCATGTTGCTAGTACATTCAAAATTTAGTTTGAAAGATAAAGGGATATGAGTCTCCCAGGGGGGTATAATAATGATATCAACACCTCCCCCTTGCTGAAACTTAGATCCATCGAAGAAAAGTTTCATTTTGATAGGAGTGTATTCATGATTGATAATGTTGATACATTCATCATGGAATTGTTCGTGAGGTGGTTGATTTTTAGGAAGAGGGGCTTTGGTGAGTTGATCAGCAATGGCTTTTCCGTTGATATATTTTTGTGAAATTAATTCAAGGTCAAACTTGATCATGAGCATGAGCCACCGAGAGATGCGGTCACTGTGATACATTTTGGAATGCATGGCTTTAAGGGGATTGAAACTAGTGTCGACGTAAGTCTCGTGATTAAGTAGGTAATGACGGATCTTAGACATTGCAAAGTAAAAGGCACAACACAACCTTTAGGATTCAGTATAATGAGTCTCGTAGTCATGGAAAGTGTGGATCATATACGAAATGGTCGGTTCATGACCGTGCTTGTCTTGATGAGTGAGCATGACACCTAAGGCATGATTAGTAGCGGATATGTAAAGGTAGAATGATTCCCCCTTACTTGGAGGTGTAAGCACAGGTGGTAAAAGGAGATATTATTTTAGGTCGTCGAAGGCCTATTAACAATTATGATCCCATTTAAAATCTACATCTTTTCGGAGGGGATGATGAAAAGGTTGACAACAGTCTAAATGTTGTGAGATGAAAGAGAGGATGGATTGAATTTTACCTTAGAGGTTGCGAAGCTATTTTAGGTTTGATGAAGGAGGCATTTTCATGATGGCTTTGATCTTGGTGGGATTTACTTCAAATCCCTAAATAGAAATAATGAACCCCAAGAGTTTACCGGTGAGATCACTAAACACACACTTATCGAGGTTGAGATGAAGAAAGTATTGGATAAGATAAACAAAAATTGTGTCTAGAACTGAAAGATGATCCCTTCATTGCTTAGATTTACCTAAGAGGTCATCAACGTAGTCTTCTACTTTTTTTGGATGAGATTGTGAAAAATGTATGTCATTACATGTTGATAAGTGGCCCCAACATTTTTAAGTCCAAACGACATTACTCGATAATAGAAATTCCCCCTAGGGGTGATGAAGGATGTTTTGTGTTGGTCATCGGTAGCAATAAGGATTTGATTGTATCCAGAGAAGCCATCCATAAGGGAAAACATTTCATGATCGGTGGTTAGATCAACGAGATGATCGATGTGTGGAAGGTGGCATTCATCTTTGGGAAAAGTGAGGTTAAGATCTCGTAAGTTGGTACAAATGCATAACTTTCTTGAAGCTTTTGTCACAAGCATGAAATTAGAGACCCATTATAGGTAGTTAATGGGTATGATGAAATTATCAAAGAGAAAACGTTGTAACTCTTCTTTGATGAGAAGAGCTATGTGAGGGTACATCTTATGTAGCTTTTGTTTAACAAGCTTAGTGTTAGGATAAGTGACGATATTGTGAACAAGAATGTTGGGGTCAATACCTAGCATATCGCTATATGACCATGTGAAGGCTTAATTATGTTTAGATAGAAAGGTGGTGAAATATTTTAATTCTTGTGAATCCAAAGATTGACCGAATTTGACTATGTGAGGCTCATGTGGAGTTCCTATATTAACATTGATAGTGGATTCATTAAAAAAGTGTCGATGTGTTAGGTGGAATTTTTTTTTGGATGTAATGGTCCTCTGCCCCCGTCTTAGAGAGGAGGGATTGGTCATCATGGCATTGAAGGATGCGAATGGTGGGTGAATCCTCTTTAATCATTTTAGGTAAAATGAGAGGAAGGATCTTAGTACCATAGTTAGTTTGATAAGTCAATGGCCCTAAAGTGATAATGTTGACTAAACAAAAATTAGATGGTGTTGGAGCTCAATCCAATTCTTTGGATTGAGCTGGTAATTTTCATAAGCTCCTCGTGATTGTATCTAATTCTGCATGTTTTATATTACTCCCTGTGCTTCACAGATCAGTCTAAGTAAATTTTTTTTATCAATTTGTAATAAATTTTGTGCCTTGGCAAAATAAAAGAGAAGATTCAGCAAAAATGTTGGGGGACTGGTTTAATGATCTGGTTTATCAAAGTCTAAAAGATTTGGGCTCTCTAGTGATCTAGATTGTGTCTACATTTTCACAAATAATTGCAGTTAGCACAAAATTATCCAAATTGCTCCCAAAATTTGAAGCTACGAAGGCCAAAAAACATGCAACATGACCACAGAGTATCAAGCTACAAAACTAGTTAAGAAGGCTTACTTAAAATGGACTTAGCCATTTTAACAAAGACTGAAACATTTAAACGGCTATCAAATTTTCCTTTCCAAAAGCATTGGTCGTTGGCACTTGAAAACCTGCAGGAGACTTAGCTTATTCATTAGCGAGCTATGTAAAAAGCTGCTTGATGTTCATTTGGCCATCAAATTCAGCTTTGAGCATCAAACAACAAGCCGCATGGTGGAATTTTGGATCTCCTCAAAGCTTTCGGGCCCGAAGGACATGAAGCTTGTGGAATTGATTACATTCTATAGTCTATCAGGTCCAGACTTAAGTCAACAAGGTCAAAAGACACATGGCAGAGCACAAAGTCAACATGTGGTAAAGGATCCAACAAATAGGGGCAGACACGTGGCAGACATTCCATCACGCTTCGAGAAAGATGGACTCCCGCAAATGTAAAGTCCGTGGAATGAACAAAAATTGATGAAGGCTTCGGGTCCGAGGGAGAAGACAGGGCAGTCAATGAAGTCAATTAGCAATAGGTGGAAAATATAGGGGAAAACACATGGCAGAGGATCTCAATGGATGAAGATGGAAACATGTCATCATTTTGGAAAAATTTAAGGTAGATGCACACGATGGAACTTCAAACCCCTAGAATAAACCACATTCCATAATATTTCGGGTCTAGATGGAAGGGAGAGGAAGATTCAATCAGACACGATTGAAAAGAATGGAACATATGGCTCCAATAAAAAATTTCCAGGTGGTGGGAGATCAATTGTCCTAAGGGGATACATGGTGGCATTCCATCAAACTCCTGGGCGATGGAATCCAACGGATCTCAAGCCTCTAGAATAAATGAAATCTCACAAAACGTTGTCGGGTCCGGAAGTGGGAAAGGGCAGTCAAAAGGTGGGTAGAGAAAACATGTAAGCAAAGCCTGACCCCATAGGAAACAAAAGACCAATATGTGGAAAAATAAGAGATTAATGTACACGTTGGTAGAGTTCAATCTCCAAGACCAATCAAAAGTTTCCACGTGTATCAATCTCATGTTCATCTCGACATGTAAAATTTCAGAGGGTCATATCTTTCGATCTATAGCCTCTAAATCTTACAAAATTTATATCATTGGAAAGGTCATTTTGAAACCCTTCACTTTAGTGTCATCAAATTTATAAATTGATGATAGTTTGTGGGAGAAAAAATAGAAAATGTATTTTGCATTCAAGATATAGTCCTAGTCTTGTTCAACCACCCATCTTGATGAAGTATGGTGTTTGTTTCTTCTCTAAACATGGAAGATAGAAGGAATGAATGAGTTTGGTAGGATGCCCATGCTCCTTTGCAAAATTTTAATGCATCTTTTTGGTGGGTGAGGAGGGAAATCATATTTTTCTTCTTTCTCTCTCTCTCTCTCATCTGTTATATATTGTAACAATTTTCCATTTTGTGCAAGGAGGCAGATTGGGGGTAGTTGTAGAATTTTTTATTAAAGTTTTAGGTTCCAGTTTCTAGTTTCTTGCAAAACATTTATTTATGTCGAGTTTTGTGAGGAAGAGCCAAGGTGGTTGCGTTGTACAACCATTAGCAAGTTTTGAGGGCATTTCTTTGTGTCCCCTAGCCAAAACTTACATGAATATGATTATGATTGTTTTAATCAAGCTATACTTTCCCATTTCTCATGTTTTAAATGAATGAATGAGGCAATATTGGTTCTGTTACTATCTTGCATTGGATTTACTTTGTTAAGTACACAAGGGTCTTTCTTAGTTGTTGTATTCTTCTTGTCACTGTGAGACTATTGCAGAATAGTGTATATTTTGTAATAGTTCATTCTGGTTGTAAAATCCTAAAGGAAACATCACTTTTGAAGAGTTTTTATAAATCCCTTAAGGGTATTTTGGGTGTATAAGAAAAATATAGCAAGTACTTTATCACAACTCTAACTCCATGATTTATGGTTAGGATTGTGAAGACTGTAGATGGCATTTGTACACATTGAGTATCAATGAGTCAAATGTTATTTCATAGATCATGTTAAATTGATTGTTCTTTTCAAGCATCATAGTTAAGGATGGATTCTTTCCATGGGAACACTAACATACCAAGGTCATAAAAGCAACTACCCTTCTCCCAAATCCAAATAATCCATCAAACTACACAATCAATCCCACCCCATACATTCCATTCTGCAAAGCTTTAAATTTTGTTTTACCATGTCTCTAAGAAACCCATAATTTGCGAAAGTGCCCTTTAAGCTTTTATCAAGAGAATGCAATAGCAACCAAACTTCTATTGTCTATAGTAACATAGTGTCTATATGAGGTAAGTGCATATGCAACACTTTGTGTGACAACTCTGTGAGAGTGAAGTGTTGTGTCCATGGCCATGTTTATCCCAGACTGACCAACCATTTAAAGAACTCCAAGGGAACAAAGATCCCATCTCTCCCTTTGTATTCAAGTTACACCTAACTAGGTCTTCTCACCTTGGTTAGAAGGCAAGACCAAAGTAACGGGAAAAGGCCATCTCCTTTGTACGGTGCCCCTAAACCATCCCGAGGCTTTGATCCTAAAGAAAGTGTTAAACCCCTCCACGACTATGGCAACAAAATGACACACCACAACCCATTCTACCACCATTCCAAGTAGTTCCCCCTTCCCTAGAGGAGATTTGTCAATCCAACATGGGTGTAGATTTGAAGACCAACAAGCTTATGATGCCATTTTCGGGGATAAGATAGTCTTAGTTCACTTCTATGACCATTTATCAAGTTATTAATACAAGTTAATAAGTATTTTGGCTTTCAAAGTTTGAATGTTCGTCAACAACATGTTTTTGGCACCATTGTTGGGGACACATGCTTAAAGGTTCCATCTATTTCTAGAATTGGATATTCTAGTGGCGACTCCCTAAAGAAAAGTTGGAACAAACTAATTTCATCCTATTGTAACTACTAATTTGATATATATTTTGCTGAACTAGAAGGATTACAGTCCTTTTTCAAGTATAATCCAACAAATACATTCCTTCCTAAGTTAGAAAATACACATTCGGAAGAAGAAAGCAGATTTGGAAACCAGTGGGTGATCAAAAGTCAGAAGAAAATATTGTTCAAATTACTGAGATTGATCAACCTTTGGTGGAAGACTACTCTAGTGAACTTGACAGATCTGATTCAGGTAGTCCTCAAGTTCATTTGCATTCATTTGTTTCAAGAAGGTTCATCCTCTACAGGTAGCAAAGGTATTCTTCATATCCCTTATTTATTGACTCATGAGAATCAAATGTTTTCTAAGACTGATTCCTTGAAGGATTTCCATTTTTGGAGATCATACTCCTCTGCCTCAAATTTCCTCAGTTCCCCATATTTTCAATCCTTCTTTTGAAAACACTCCATCAAGTAATATGGCACATTCTCCACCAAGAGCTCCTTTTATGGGTAATGCTTATAGACCAATAAGGGTCTATGGAACGGTGGGCTATCCTAATGAAGTACCACATGATATTAAAGAGATGTTGCTTATATTTCAAAGGAATAATGCTATAAGTGGAGATCAACATCTCATATTTTTTCAGGATGATATGGATAGCTGTGGAATAAAGCATGAAGATGTTTATGTTAAGTTATTCATACATACATTAGAGGAAGATGCCATTGAATGGTATAAATTTCTGCCTATAATATCAATTGACTCTTGGGTAGAAATGAAGAATGATTTCATTTTACAATATGGCAATAAGACAACTCCAGATCCATTGACAGTAAGAGTGTCAACAATATAAGATGAAAAAATCATTGAGTGATGTGAAATTTTTTCATTACCACACCCTCCTTTGCGAGCATCTTGTTCAAGAGAATGATATTAATGATGAACATAATTTGAGTGATGCATGTATGGATGAATGTTTTAATGATTTACCACAAGGAGCTACTTCTACTGATCTTATCAATGCCAAAACTAAATAATAATTTTGGGCTTGAATCAATTAGGTTTTCCCTCTTCCTCCTATAACTAATGTTGATATGGATATAGCTCAATCATTTGAACTTCCTAGTGCACACCTTGAAGACATTAATGTCCCCTAGACCCTGAGTTTTGATGAAGCATTTTCTAAAGTTGAAAATGGAGTTGGAGTGGTTCAAACTTCTCCATATCAGGTTTTTGAAGATGATGCTTAGGTTTAGAGATTTTCAGAGTGAAAAGGTGAATTCATAGCTCAACTCATTGATCTTGAGCCTATGACTATCTTATGTGATGAAAAATAAACCATGTTTGGGGAAGATTTACAACAGTTAAAAACAAATACTATCCCTTAAAGAATGGCTATCCTGGAATCAAATTTTAATAATACTGATAGGGTCATGAACAAACCTATCTATGTGCTCAGGGATGTTGAGGAATATAGCTCGGTTACTTCTCAAAATCCTAGAAAGGTCTGGTTGGGATGTAACATGAGCAAAAAACAAAAAACAACTTATTGCCAATTACTGAAGAGTTACATGGATTACCTGGCATGGTCTTATCCAAATGATAAATTATGATCATTGTACTATATGCATTTTGATTGTGTTGTTTTTTGTTTTATTTTATTTGTGTTGTTGTTTCTATTTTTGTTCTCTGGTCTATAGTGACCAGGTTTCTATGGTTTTCTATTTTGCCATCGACCTGTTATACATCTATTCTGGAAGCCCTATGTGGTTTGTTTGCTTAACTCCTTACCCAATGGACTAGGCATTTGGTCTTTATTCTTGTGGAACCCACAAGAGGTGCCCATCCCCATGTAGGAGCCATTGTTGGAGCTCAATCCAGTTCTTTGGATTGAGATGATCTTTTTCATAAGCTCCCTATAATTTTAGTTAATTCTGTTTGTTTCATATTGCTCCTCATGCTTCACAGTTTAGTCTGACTCAAAAAGAAGTGTTAATTTATGATAAATTTTATTCCTTGGCCAAATGAAAGAGAAGATCCAACAAAAATGTTGGGGGACTGGTTTAATGGTCTGGTTTATCAAATTATGTAAGCTTCGAGCTCACTGGGGATCGGGACCATGTCTACATTTTTCACAAAGAGCCTACAATCAACACAAAATGATCCAAACTACTCCCAAAATATGAGGCTATGAAGGCTTAAAAACATGTAATCTAACAAAAAAGTATCAAGCTACAAAACTGGTTAAGAAGGCTCAGTTAAAATGGACTTATCCATTTTAACAAAGACTGGAATGTTTAAACGACTGTCAAATTCTCCTTTCCAAAAGCACTGGTTGTTGGCATTTGAAAACATGCGGGGAGACTTAGCTTATTCATTAGTAGGTTATGTAAACAAACTCTCGACATTCATTTTTCCATCAAATTCAATGCCGAGCATCAAAAAAAGGCTACGTGGTGGGATTTCGACTCTCTTCAAACCTTTCAGGCTCGGTAGACGTGAATCCTATGGAATTAAATGCATTCCATAATCTATTGGGTTCATGCTTGAGTCAACAAGGTCAAAGGACACATGGCAGAGCACAAAGTCAATAGGTGGCAGAGGATCCAATGGTTAGGGGCATACATGTGGCAACATTATGTCACAATTCAAACAAATGTACTCTCATGGATATAAAGTCTACAGAATGAATGGAAATTAATCAAGGCTTCGGGTCCAAGGGAGAAGACAAGGCAGTCAATGAAGTTAATTGGATAAGTGGAAAAGATAGGGGTCGACACATAGTGAGGATCCAATGGCCAAATATGGACATGCATCACCATTCTAAAAAAATTCATGGTAGATTCACATGATGAACTTCAATCCCCTAGAAGTAGCTACATTCCATGAAATTTTGGGTCTGAATGGAAGGGTGAGGCAGAGTCAGCAGACACGGTTGAAAAGAATGGACAGATGGACCGATCAAAAGATGGTAGGTGGCAGGAGATCAATAGTCCTAAGGGGAAACGTGGCTATAATCTGTCAAACTCCTAGGCAATGGAATCTGGAGGCTCTTAAGCCCCAAAATAAATGAAATTTCACAGAAGGTGTTAGGTCTGGAAGTGGGAAAGGGCAGTCAAATGGTCAGCGGAGAAAACACGTAAGCAAAGTTTGACCCCACAGCCACCCAAAGATTACCACATGGCAAAGGAAAAACAATGTATATATTGGTAGAGTCAATTACCAAGGCTGATCAGGGGATGCCATGTGTCATTCTCCTATTCATCCCGACATTCAAAACTTCAAAGGGTCATATCTTTCGATCCATAGCTCCAAATATTGCAAAATTTATATCGTTGGAAAGGTCTCTTCAAACCCTTTGGTTTGGAATCTTTAGAATCAAAAATTGATGATAGTTGGTGGGATAAAAATCAGAAAACATCTTTTACATTCAAGATACAGTCTAAATCTTGTTCAACTACCCGTCTTGATGAAGTAAGGTGTTTGTTTCTTCTCTAAACACGCATGATAGAAGGAATGAAATTATTTGGTAGGATTTCCATGCTACTTTGTAGAATTTTAATGCATCTTATTGGTGGGTGAGAAGGGAAATCAAATTTTTCCTCTCTCTCTCTCTCTCATCTGTTATATATTCTAACTGTAGTCACAAAATCATGCACTTTCGACATTATTTAGCCTAGTCTCATACTACTATTTAGAAGGTTCTTAAGTGAAGAAAGTACTAATTAATCCCACCTTTTGGCCATCTTGTTTTACTTTTTATTTCATCATTCCCACACATTTTTACATACATGCCCAGTTGTTTTAGCACTTTCCCATCATTTTAGCCTAAACCAGGGTGCCCAGGCCTATGTATGTTGGGGCACCTCAGTCCTGGTCCCACCTGGGGTGCCCCAATCCTTTTTCTACTTTCCCACCTCTTTTTAGGCCTCTTTCTAGCCATTTTTCATCCTTATCTTTTTCCTAGTCAGCCATGTCGGGATTAATTACAAAATTAGAGCAAGAGAACCCTATAAATATAAAGTTATGAGACCATAATGAGGGTCCTAACGTCACTTACTACTATCACTCCATCTAGAGTTGCATCCATTGCATCACTTGCATCCACATACTTCCATGCATCAAGGCTAGGAGATCTGCATCAACACACACTTCATAGGGGGAGGGATTCTATTCTATTCCATGCACACATACTATTACATTTTCTACATTTAGTTATTGCTTGCTACTTCACAAAGTGTGACTGGCACAAGAGCACCTAGGGCACGACATGCACACACACACACAAGAACTACATTTGGGTCTGAAATGTAGTGCAACACTCAGTTTAGTAAGCCCACTATTGTGGCAGTTGAGGTCAGTTTGACCCATTCATTTGCATATTTTATTTTTTTAGGGTTTTGATACTTCTTTTGTCTCTTGCAGGTCTTCAACTTCATCTTGCTATATTTGGCACATTCGGCGTAGTTCAACAAATCCAGTGCGACAGGTAGCGAAGGTTACAAAGCATCTTTTGACCCAGAAAGAACCAGGTCTTGATTTTTTAGAGACCAGGGTGCCTATTCTGCCATACCAGGGCACCCCAGGGTGCCCCAGTACCCTCTTGGGCACTCCAGTTTGCTCAGATCTTCTAGATCCACTCTTTTTAGGACCTCTGTGTAGTCGTTCCAGCTTTTGTATTTTCCTGTCATACCTGTGACACCCTGCGATAGTCATCCATAATCAGCTGAGTTCATTCCTTACCTTCCTCTTGCATATTAGGGTTTTATTTCTACTAGTTCAATCATTTTAATCATTTTAGTCACTTCATATTACTTTAGTGCATTTATTTACAATGTTTATGTCCTCCTAGATTAGATTAACTATTATTACATTTCCCCCATTTTAGTTAATTTTAGTTAATCATTTTGGTGAACCCAACTCAACCTACACACTCTTCCAATCCTCATTCTCCTTAGGCTTCCTTCCTCATGGCTATCTCCATTCATGACTTTCTACTTCTTCACCTTGAATTACGAGCTAAAATTATTACTCTTTTACTCACTACTTGTATTCCTGACAACACTCATCCAGACATAGTCTATAACACTTTTGTGGATGCATTCTCTCAGCATATTACTTTCCCATCTGCTCCTCATAATGATTGTGCCACTTTTGACAATGATCCACCTTTGCATATTATCTCTCACATTCATAATGTCATTGTTAAGCACACTCTAATTGACAATGGATCTGAGCTTAATTTATGTCCCATGTCATTTCTCAAAGTTTTAGGTCTTACTGCTCATGACATTAATCCCTCTAGTATTTCACTATGTTCTTATGATGGTTCCACTCGTCCATGTTTTGGTCACATCACACTACCCATCACTGTTGGTCCTAAGACTATCCACATGGTCTTTTTCGTTGTTGATTTCCCAGTTGCTTATAACTGTCTACTTGGTAGACCATGGCTTCATGTCATGTGAGCTGTCACATCTACTGTCCATAACTATGTTAAGTTCTTACATGAGGGCATAGAGTATACCATTTTTTTATGACCATGATCCATTTCAGTATTATGACCATGCTCCAAACACTAGTCTTCCTATTCCACGTATTAATACTACACATGATCCTCAACCTATGGAAGAACCGCCACATTTACCACCACTTGATGGTAATATTTGTGTGATAGATGTAATTTCTTCTATGCCACATGTTACTACTACTGTTATGATTCCTCATCAGGGGCTTGTCCAGTCTATGGATGTGATCTATCACATCCCCCTCCATGTACATTTCCTACTTTACCACGCCCACCCTTCACTTGCACACTTCTCATTCATAACTCATATTGGGAACATATTCCATTCGATCCTACATGCGATGTCACTACATGTTCCCATGATGGTTTAGCTCATCTTGGTTTCACTTTTGAGGACCTCCAACCTTCTACTCATGCTCCTCATCTATACTATGGCTTTGTCACTATCACTGCCGCTTATGGTTTGCGTGTTTTTCATCTTCTAGTCTATTTATCATGTACCCCTTGTTCTTCTCCACTCACATTAGGGGAATCTTGGCTTACTTATATTGGAGGCACGTTAGATCCTAGTCACACTGACATTTCATTTCCTATGCCTTTTGGTCACATTTTTATCTGCAATAGTTCTTTTCTTGGTTACTCGCATAATTTCACTCAGTGGTATGCACACGGTTTCCCACATCCTCCATTCACTGATGAGGAGTATGCTATGGGCATGTATCATTTACATCTCAATGGCTCATTACATGATCAACCTAATACTATAGCTTACCAAGTTACTAATGCATATCCATTCGATTTTGATCCAGAGGATGACGATCTCCTTGACGAGTTTACATAGTCCCTTGGCACACTACTGCGGGGGGGCATAACACATTACCCACTCCCTCCCTAATGTTTTAGTTTAGTCACATAGTATTACATCACACCTTTCATACTTATCATCTATCTTCCCTTCTTATAGGCATACCATATCACACGTCATAGCACCATCATTACCCGATGACACACTCTTGTGCTTCGGTTCACACTTGACTGTTGAGGGATTACCATTACATTGAACCCCACACACCACACCTTAGGCATTACACATTGCATTTCATCATACATTGTGCATCATACACCATTCATTCTACACTTATTCTACATTATACTAGTCCTCATCTACACATTACATCCATTAGGGTATCTACGCACTTAGTCACATCATACACTGTACATTTTCTATCATATATTCTACATACTACGCTAGGTTACATTACATATGAGTCTAGCTTTACATTTTATCATTACATATTCTATTTACTACACCACATACACATAGTCATTATATACTACGTTGTATATACATTCTACATACTATAGGTTACATTACACATGGGTCTAGCTTTACATATTACATCTATACACCTATTATTGCACCCTACACATCCTACATTGCATTTCTCATGCCACACATCCTATATTGCATTTACAAATCCTACTCATCACATGGTCATTTAGTTTCACCATACATGCTACATTTTTTCTACGAGCTGCAATCACTACCCTATGACACACTTTAGTTCCTCAGTCCATACTCGACTATCGAGGGTTTACCAATCAAATGGACCTTACATGTGACATACCTTTAGGCTAAATGACATTTTAGGCATCATGCGACATTTCCTAGGCTAGTGACATACACTTTAGGCTAAATCATCACCTATATCATCTATCATCTATAGTGGTATACACCTTTAGGCTAAATCACCACTCCCATTATTTTATCTTGTAGTGGTATACACCTTAGGTTACATCACCACTCATCCTTTCATCATATAGTGATATACGCTTAGTGCTAAATCATCACTCATCCTAATCCTTTCATCATATAGTGATATACACTTAGGCTAAATCATCACTCATTCATTCAACAAGTTGTGATATACGCTTCGACTATAGGGTTCACACACATGCTTTCTATATGTTGCATCTCATCCACTACACATACACACTCATCACAACACGCTAGACACAACAAAACACTACTCGACCATTTCCCGATGATGCACTCTTGTTTACAGTTCATTCTTGACTACTGAGGGGGGAAAAAATGAACCTCATTGCATACACTTCCATCCACTCAGGGGGCACATGGCTCCTATCATTCCATCTTGCATTCCATTCCATTCATCCACAACATACTGCATTGTCTTGGGGGCATTTACTCTTGTTTGTTAGTGTTTTGCATGATCACTTTACTACACATGTTAGATTGATTTCTTATATGTCATTATCTATATCATCCACACATGTGTATTCATGCCTTTTTTTAGTGTGATCGCAGATACAAGACTCTTACACATGGCATGGATGCTCACCTTCTACCCTTCCTATACTGGTCGCTGGGGGCATCCACATTCATCTCATACAGGTGCTATTGTTTCATTTTGTACTTAGCATCTTACATTATTGATCATACATGCTTTGACATATTGGTTATTTCTCTAACATGCTAATGGGTGTTCCATGTGTAACACTTGTTTTGCAGGATTACATGTTTCCATGACTACTTGTTTGTTTGTTTCTACTTGTCTTCCATTATTTTCCATTGTATGCGGGCTTTTCCCTATGTTTGTGTGCACACTTGTTTGTTGTTTGTGGCCATGATGGCCTTGCATGTCTTGCAACATCATGAGTGATGTCCCATGTTTGCAACCCACTTTGTGTATCTTACTTGTTTCTTGTGTGTTTACACTACTGTGCTTGGTAGTTTCTACATTGTCTGCATCTTTTACACTTGTCTTATTGCATGCATGTGTTTTCAGACTAACACTTGTTTTGGATAGCCATCCTTGTTTGTGCACACCTTGGTTTCTACCAAGCGCACCCCCTTTCCCCCTGTAGGGCAGAGTTACAGAGTTCAGAGTGCGGTAGGTCCTCTTTTGGGGCCGCATTCTCCTATCAGTGATGTCACATGTGCCCCCAAAGAGGGGGGGCATCATTGAGGGTTTACATACTAACACAACACATTTACACTGGTTCAGTACAGTGCACTTTCTACCCTTAGCATTGTGGGTTTACATACAATGAGTGGGTTCAGACCAGTCTACGAACCCCATACACAACAAATTTTATAGGACATGGTGTCCTTAGCATTTCTGGGAAGCAGTTACAGGCTTGGAGGTTACAGTGGGTGTGCCTCTCTACACTACTTTGGCCAGTGGCGTCAGATCACCCAAAAAACTAGGACAATACAAAGATCTCTTCACACACATTTTAGTAGAAGCAGTCAAAGGTTGGAGGACACAGAGCATTTCCTCCCTACACTTCTTCAGCCAGGGTGGCATGAGATCACCCAAAAAACTCACAGCAGTACAAGATATCCTTCTACACCCTTTCTCTCAACATGGATCAGGTGCACATGTTCCATTTACACTTTTCATTTCACATATTTTACATTTACATATTTTACACATTTCTATACACATGCATATTTTACATAGCATTTTTACATACATACATATTTGACTACTTGATCATTTTCTCCTTGCAGGTCTGACCGTATGAGAAACAAGCAGTCAAATTGGGGGCAACAACAACATCAACAACATTCCATGATGACACATGCCTTACTAACCATGCAGGTACATTACACACCGCAACAACTACACATGCATTTCACCCTAGGTTCACTCTCATCACTTTTTCTATGCACATTTTTCATCTATAGTTTCCATGCTCCTCCATCTTTTTATCATTCCACACTTTTGTCTAGTCCTTTGGCACATTTTCTACTACACTCTACATGGATATCAGGTACACATCTCTATCTACTTTATGTTACCGAGATTTCCGCTCACCAACATAAAGTGGGGGAAAAATGTAGTCACAAAATCATGCACTTTAGGCATTATTTAGCCTGGTCTCATACTACTATTTAGAAGGTTCTTAAGTGAAGAAAGTACTAATTAATCCCACCTTTTGGCCATCTTGTTTTACTTTTTTATTTCATCATTCCTGCACATTTTTACATACATGCCCAGTTATTTCGGCACTTCCTTGTCATTTTAGCCTAAACCGGGGCACCCAGACCTGTACTGGGGTGCCCTGGTCCCACCTGGGGCACCCCGATCCTTGTTTTACTTTCCCACCTCTTTTTGGGCTCTTTCTAGCCATTTTTCATCCTTATCTTTTTCCTAGTCGGCCATGTCGGGATTAATTACGAAATTAGAGCAAGAGAACCCTATAAATATAAAGTTATGAGACCATAATGAGGGTCCTAACATCACTTACTACTATCACTCCATCTAGAGTTGCATCCATTGCATCACTTGCATCCACATACTTCCATGCATCAAGGCTAGGAGATCTACATCAACACACACTTCATAGGGGGAGGGATTCTATTCTATTCCATGCACACATACTATTACATTTTCTACATTTAGTTATTGCTCGCTACTTCACAAAGTGTGACTGACACAAGAGCACCTAGGGCATGACATGCACACACACACACAAGAACTACATTTGGGTCCGAAATGTAGTACAATACTCAGTTTAGTAAGCCCACTGTTGTGGCAGCTGAGGTCAGTCTGACCCATTCATTTGCATCTTTTATTTTTTTAGGGTTTTGATACTTCTCTTGTCTCTTGCAGGTCTTCAACTTCATCTTGCTATATTCGACACATTCGACGTAGTTCAACGAATCCAGTGCGACAGGTAAAAGGTTACATAGCATCTTCTGACCCAGAAAGAACCAAGTTCCAAGATTTTTCAGAGACCAGGGTGCCTATTCTACCATACCAGGGTGCCCCAGTACCCTCCTGGGTGCTCCAGTCTACTCAGATCTTCCAGATCCACTCTTTTCGGGACCTCTGTGCAGTCGTTCCAACTTTTGTATTTTCCTGTCAGACCTGCGACACCCTGCGACAGTCATCCATAATCAGTTGAGTTCATTCCTTACCTTCCTCTTGCATATTAGGGTTTTATTTCTACTAGTTCAATCATTTTTTTAGTCACTTCATATTACTTTAGTGCATTTATTTACAACATTTATGTCCTCCTAGATTAGATTAACTATTATTACATTTTTTCTCATGTTTTAAAAGAATGAATGAGGCAATATTGGATTTGTCACTATCTTACATTGGATTTACTTTGTTAAGTACATAAGATTCTTTCTTAGTTGTTGTTTTCTTCTGGTCACTATGGGAATATTGTAGAATAGTGTATATTTTACAATAGTTCAATCTGGTTGTAAAATCCTAAAGGCAACATCACTTTTAAAGAGCTTTTGTTATCCCTTAAGGGTCTTTTGGGTGTATAAGACATACAACAAGTGCTTTATCTCAGCTCTAACTCCATGATTTGTAGTTAGGATTGTCAAGACTATAGATGGAATTTATGCAAATTGAGTATAAATGAATGCAAATGTTATTTCACAGACTGTGTTAAATTGATTATTCTTTTCAAGCATCACAGTTAAGGATGGATTCTTTCCATCGAAACACTAACATACCAAGGTCATAAAATAAATTTTTCTCCCCTCCAAATCTCCATCAAAACTACACATTTAATCCCACCATGTACTTCCATCCATTCATTTCTTTTGTTATGTCTCTAAACATCATTGAAAGTGCCCTTTATCTTTTATCAAGAGAATGCAAGAGCAACTGAATTCTACTGTCTAAAGTAACATGTGTCTGGTGAGGTAAACATATGCGACACTTTGTGTGACAACTCATGAGAGTGAAGGGTTGTGTCCATGATGATGTTTATCCCAAACTGACCCATCATTTAAAGAACTCAAGGGAACAAAGATCCCATATATACATTTGTAGTCAGGTTACACTGCGTGTCTTCTCACCCTGGTTCAAGGCAAGACTAAAAGTAGCAAGAAAAGGCCATATCCTTTGTACGTTCCCCTCAACCATCCTGAGGTTTGATCCCAAGGAAAGTGCTAGACCCCTCCCTAGCTATAAAATGACACATCACCACCTGGTCTATGACCCTTCCAAGCAACTCCCCCCTTCCCTAGAGGAGAGTTGTTAATCCAATAGGTGGTGCAACTTTGAGGACCAATAGATGGAATTGAGATTGTTTCATACTCATCTATGTCCATAGGGTTGTTTTGTGTAGGTGAGGATGGTGGCTCTGGTTCTATGATGGAATTAGATGCGGTGCTTGTGGAGGGTTTGGAGGCTGGTTTCTTGAAACCTGACGTGCACTTTTCATGAGGTTTGCAGGAATGCATAAGGATTAAGTCATGAATTCCTTTTTCATAATGCCTAATCCTGAAGCCTTTATGAGCATAACAATAGAGGTACATTTGTGCGAAGACTTGGTTATATAGGAATGTGAAGTCTGATATGAATGGTTTGGTATGGAGTTGATTAGTAGGATGTGGAGAAGGGTAGTCGATCTCTCCGTAGATGAGGTTGGTTTTTATATGTGGTGGACCGAAGGAGATGACATCTCCAACATTAGGTTCATACATTAGTTATTTGTCGGGTCTTCTGTATGTCTTCGAAATATGAAGAGAATTAAGTGTGAGGAGTCAATACTCCCCTAGTGAAAGGTGTTACATAACATCATCGAAGGAAGAAACATCTGGAAAATTTGATGAGGTGATGGATAAACTAGTGGAGGACTCGTTAGAGGAGACCGAGTTTGATTTTGGGAACAAGCATGTTGTTTGGTCAATAAGTCATATGACATGCTTTGAAAGGGTTTGGTTTTGTTGGGACCAAGAAAGTTTTACCTTTATTTTTGTATTTAAGAAAATGATGGAGTGTAGATGGGATACAACACATAGCATGTATCCAGGGTCAACCTAATAATATGTTATATTTAAACTCTCCTTCCACCAGATAGAAGAACTCATGGATGGTTTTAACACCGAATTCAATTGGTAAGATGATCGTGCCTAATGTAGGGGCAACAATGTTGTTAAAGGCTTGTAGTACGACATGTGACTAAGTAATAATACTGTTAGGTAGTTGAAGTTGATCAAAGGCATGTGATGATATGATATTAATTCTAGCACCATTATTGATCATGACTCTCTTAATGAGAGTGTCATCGATTTGGGTGGTGATGAATAATGGGAGGTCGTGGTCTTCTTGTTATAATAATGGGATTTATGAGTTGTCAAAAGAGATGATAATAGCCATTCTGAGTGTATCGACTAAGTTTGTAAATGGTTGTGGATCGTATGAGGGTACCTATATAGATTGGAGTGCTTCTATCATAGCTTATGGATGTAGATGTGAAGCTTTCACAAGATCATAAAGGGACATTTTTACTGAAGCTTGATGAAGTTGTTTAATACTGGTAGTTTGTACAGAAGTCATGGATTACGTATGTGGTGTGATAAGGATACATACTTTGGATTTGGCAAGAGGTTGTGGATTAGATGAATCAGGAGCAAGTGGGATGGATATTTTGGACTTGCTTTGATCCAAAGTCTTAGGGTCATGGGTATGTCCTCTAGTGGTGATACATACTCCGTTAATTTGGTGGAGAGGGGATTTCTTGGAAGAGTCCTCGCTTTTAGTGAATGTGGATGTAGGTGATGGTTTAGATGTAGTAGTTTTAGATGTCTGATGGGTTATTGTTGATGGTTTTAGATCTATAGGGAGAAGGCCTTTGTTAGCAAGGCTTCTAATAGTAGCGTGAAGGGATTTACAATCCTCTATAGAATGTCTTGGCATACGATGATAAGCAAAAAATGATTCAAAATTATACCATGAGGGTTTCCACCCTTGAGATCTATACAACTTAAGAGGAGGTAAGGTTATGATAAACTATTGGATGAGCCTTTCAAGGGTCAATGCATAGTGTCCTTTCGAGGTGGATGTCGAGGGAAGTGTTGATTCTTTTGATGATACGGGTGTTGAAGGGATCATTTTTTGTGTGATACCTTTAGGTTCCTACTGGGGAATAATTTTTGATTCTGTTCTAGTGACTAATAATTTTGATGAGGGGTGCAGTCCTAAGATAGAAGGCATGGATTTTAAATTATGTGTTGATGGTTGGATTATTATGTGATATAATTGTCACTTTTTTAGATGGAGAGATGTGTGGTGATGTAATGGGAATTTTAATATTACACAAATAATGTTGAGTGATGTAGTTATCATAAGATATTTTCACGTACTGTAAGATAGGTTTATTTTATGAAACTTATGAGGGGATTGTAGATGGGTTTAAAGAGGAAGAGATAGATGTGGATGGATTTATTATTTTTTCGGTGTTAAGACTAAGAGATGTACATAATTTAATAGGTGCTTTTGACATGGAAACACATGATGTAATGGATGATTCATTTGTTAATTTTGTGATAGCAACATTTGTGGATGAATCAGATGGTGCTTTTGTGATGGGAGCATTTTATATTGAGGGTGTAGATGACTAATCTTTGATTATGTTGTGATGAGAATGGATGACATTAGATTGTGGTCGACTGGTGGATGGGGCATGGTTTGAAAAGGGATATTTAAAAATGTCCAAATTTTGATTCAGAGGCACATTTGATTTATCCAACTGCAACTTGCCTTTGTCAATAAGGTCCTGAAGGACATTTTTGAATGAACAACACCTTTTGATGTCATGGCATTTGACCTTATGGTATTCACAATAATCATTTTATTGATACCAAGAGGGTTTTGAAACAAATGTATCGATAGGGTAGATGGGAGGAATGGTGATTATATTTGTAGCCAAGAGCTTATCAAAGATTCTATTGTAAGATTCATAGATAGGTGCATAATTGCATTGAGGATGGGTGCGTTCAGAGGTTAAATGTTCTTTAGAATTAGTTTTTGTAATGACTACATTTGCTGATGTCTTGGATTTGTCATGAGTAGAGGATGGTTTGAATGAAGACTTGAGCTTAGGTTTCTTTGATATGAGTTTAACCCTACCTTCTTCGAGAGCTCAAAGCTTGAGCTTACGGGCCATAGTGATGGCTTCATCGAATTTTTGAAAGGAATAAATTTTTAGCGTGGATGATATATGTTTGACATAGGAGTGAGAAAATAACTCAATTAATTTAGTTTGTGGGAGAGAAAACAATAACTGATTGATAATGCCCCTCTAGTGAATGATGAAGTTTGTGATAGATTTGTCCTCAAATTACTTGATGGCATATAGGTTGGTAATAGTGAATTTATGAGTGATGTTAATTGAAAATTGTTCTAAAAAGAGCTGCGCGAGCTGAGAAAATGAGAAGAATGAGTAATAAGGAGTTTTTTTGTACCAATCGAAGTCAAGTCTGACTAAAGACATGGGAAATGTTCTTAGAATAAGGTCTTAGTCATGTGCTATGAGGTAACAAGTATGTACAAAATCCCAAATGTGTTATTGAGGGTCTTCTTTGTTGTAGAATTTAAGGAACTTAGGGAGTTCCTAATGTTGAGGATACACTTTATATGGTACGGATGGGTTCATTGCATATTTTTTTGTAAGACTAAGTGTTTTGAGGACCCAAGGAGGCAGCATCAATGCTATAAATTTTGTTCATCAATGCCTGCAAAGAGTCGTTTTGTGCTGGTTGTTGCTAAGGATTAGATGATGAAGGACCATATTGCTTGCATTTAGATAGATTTGGTTGTTGGTATGGTTAGTAAGTCAAAGAGATATTATGTTGGAAAGTGGTTCTCATGTGAATACTATATGTGGGTTGTGAGACAATAGGTTGTGAAGACTGGATGTATTGGTATTAAATAGGCATGAATGTATTTAAAAGACAAATGTTGGGGTATGTGTTGGAAGGGGATTGAGGAGTGTATGAAAGGTTGCGATTGTTGAGGCACATACCGAGAGAAGGTAGGGGAAGTTGATGACTATTGTGAAGAAGGATGAATGCTAGAGATGGACCTCATATTAATGAGTGGTGTAGATGTTGGGATAAACATGAATACATTTTTAATGGATGATGGGGGTTGTTGGGATATGATTGATGGGATGACTATTGAGGATACCTCTACTATGAGGATAGAGAGAATAATGAGAAATAAGCAAGGAAATTGAATGAAGACAAAAATTATGAACCATCTAAAGATAAAGATTAGATGAAAGTGAAGATGAGGATGCAAATAAATTCGAAGAAGAAGAAGAAAACAAAGCTACATAGTTCAACCTTTTCCTAACCTTGCAGTATGATGCAAGAGCATCAACTCTAACATGTGTATAGGTATGGAAACATCCAAATTTTTTCATGAAGGTATGTTAGTTGAGTCTTAAAGGTCATTAGGTGTCATTTAGGTGTGTCGGCTGGATTCTAGGCCTTTCAAAATTCAAAGTATTCACTTTCCCTCTAAAAGCACAAGCTAGAGTCTTAAAGGCCTATTTTTTCTTGATTGTATAAGTTTGGCATGTTCTTGCATTGTGTTGGAGCTAATGTACCTTCTCATATTTGTAACATTATTTATAAAGGAGTCAATAAGTTACAAAGAGTTTTTAAGCTCTTGGTCGTATGTACCTTGTGAAGTTGAAGCAAGAATGGTTTGTCCAAGTAACCAAATAGGAAGGTGAATGGTCTCATTTGGTGGTAACTGAATGTGAGAGACAATTTAAAAGAATTTTAACCAATTTGTAACCCATTATTTGAATGATCAATTTTTGGGAGTTTGGAAACTCCAAGATTTGGAAAACTAAGAAGACTAGTTTGCAAACTATTGTATGATTTGGTTAAATTATGTGTATGGTGATTGCATAATGAATTATTGATGGTGAATATTGACCAATATTGTTTTCTTAGATTGATAAGGAGATAAGAATTGTTCCTTTCATTATATTCATTGTATGTATGTATGTATTTGGTTTTACCTTTATGAGTTGTATTAAATTTTTGAGTAAATTGTGATTGATTATTGTGAAGCACGGTCTATGTACAGTGAAAAAGGAATGAGTTGAGGAGGTAAACTATGATTGAGACTTGTTCATAAAAAATATTTATATATATTAGGTTGAACTTTGATCACTATTGGTGATATCACTGTTGACAATCTATAGACAGGGTATGTTAGTGCACATATGGTGTAAGGAAATCAAAGGAAGAGTATCATGAAGAAAATTTGAGTGGGAGAAGGCCAAAAATATTGTGGAGGAATGCATATCACATCTTAGAATCCCCAAGGATGTTGAATGATAGTCCAATTTGTGGTTAGCCTGAAACTCTTAAAGGTAGAGTACTCCTACCCCCATTGTACACATGCATGCAGATAAGAAGAGTTCAATTGATTTAAGCCCTTGAAATGATTATTTATTCCTCATTGGTAAAATAATCATGAAGGGAATGATTTTACATATATACAATATTAGTTTGGAGTTTTTGAGGCACGTACAAGTAAAGATGTAATAAAAATTCACCTCCCCGGGTTGTCTAGTAAATCCTCACTAGGTAAAGCTAGGGTTCGTGTTTTGAAGGCTCAAATCAATGAGTTGAAGCCTAAAACTTGGTAGATATGATGCTAAGGAAGTTATTAAGAGATTAAAAAGGAAATTTGAATGTTATTTGGGTGCATGTTGAGTTATGGGTGACATTCTAGGGGAGAAATAATAAACACAGACCTATGTCTAATTGTTAGCTCAATTTTACAAAATAAGTAGGGGTTATAATTAGATACCAAGCTTGAAACTTGATACCCGATATGAAGAAGTAAATGGGTAGTTGGAATTGAATTAGTTTTCTCTGATTCCAAAGTAAGAGAAAATTAGGCATGACATTATACTAGGACAGGGTTGGTAAGAGGTTAATCCATTCAAGAGAAAGGACAATTGTACAAGGATTGAGAGCACAAATTTTTACATACACCATCCACTTGCAGAAGGGAATTGGAATATGGTATCATATTTCTTTGAAGACCTATAGAGTTCTCTAATCTTGGATGAACCAGAGGACATTGTTATTATGCATTGTAAAGGGGCAGTTTTAGTAAAGATTGGTGAAGTTGGAAATTTTGAGGGTTTGTGATCAATTTTATGAATGAGATAGGTTAGTGAGGAGTCCAAGGACATGTAAAAATGTTTGATAAGAACTATAAAGGTTAAAACTCCAAAATTGAATAGATTGGGATCTTCTTGTCTCAAGAGGGAAAGACCAATTTGAACCCTACATGGAAGAGTGAGGGCTATAATAGAGTTGGAGAATTTTATTAGTTTAAAGGAAGTACTAAGTGGATGGAAAGGGGATAAGAAAGGAGATATGCAGGGTATACAGGCATAATTACAAAGAACAAACTTGAGAAGAGGAAATTTTTCTTGAATTGGAGCATAAATGGAAGAAGTTATTAGGTAGATTTCAAGTCTATATTATTAAATGTAGAAAGTACCAAAAACTCAAAATATGGTAGGGTTTAATGATACTTGCACTTACAGCCACAATTTTGAGAAGATGAGAGGTGAATAGTGGATGAGCACTCCTCCTTTCAACAAGTGAAGATCCCTACAAACAAAGACAACTAGACAAGGGATATTAGATAAATGGGATGACAAGTTTCTCATAAAAGGACAATTATAGAAATCTAAAGGGACATCCTTGGAGGATTTGAACTCATTTTGATATAATTAATTGAGTTAATAATAAGATAAATAATGATAATGACAAGGATAGAAGTTAAAACTCAAGGTGAAAAAGAAGATTTTGTTCCACTTCGCAGGTGGCCCAGGCTAAAGTGGCAGCAATATGGATGGATTAAAAGTAATCATACCAGTAATCTTTGGTTGCTTGTTGGATTTTATGGAGGAAATTGAGTTGTTCCTCAATGTCCTGGATGTCAGGTGTGAATCGGATAACACACATGTTAAGATTGTGAAGGATGTCAAACTACTCCCACATGAGGGGTTGTCAGATGATTGGGATATCGTAGATGCTTATAATCGGATGAGACTGACCTAGAACAATCATCTACAATAGAAATGTGCTTGTAATAGAAAAATTAAGTCCAAGAAAAAAAAATCTTTGATAAAATGTTATGATTTGATAAAAGAAGCTAATTGATGAGAATCATGAGCGATTAAAAGGAATTACCAGTGATTTAAAGGGAATTGTGGGTGATTCTTGTTAAATTGTCTAATTTCATGGAAAATAGATAAATTAATTGAAACAAAGATTAAAAATGATTGTATTATCTTCGTTTTGATTTATAAATATACTATAAATGATAATAGATAAGAAAAATCTGACCTTGTAATGTGGAGATTGCTGTAAGAGTGTCCTCACAGGCTAGTTGAATTGACGACGTTGTGATGTAGGAGTATCAAATCTAGCCTGTGTATAGGGATGAAAACATCCAAATTTTGGAATGAAGGAATTTTAGTTGAGTCATAAAGGTCATTAGGTGTCATTTAGGTGTGTCATTTGGATTTTAGGCCTTTTAAAATTCAAATTATTCACTTTCCCTCCAAAAGTGCAAGCTAGAGTCTTGAAGGCCTATTTTGGCTTGATTGTATAAGTTTGGCATGTTCTTGTGTTGTGTTGGAGCTAAGGTACCTTACCATGTTTGTAATTATCTTTCTAAAGTAGTCAATAGGTTACAAAGAGTTTTTAAGCTCTTGGTCATATGTACTTTGTAAAGTTGAAGTAAGAATGGTTTGTCCAAGTGACCAAATAGGAAGGTGAAGGGTCTCATTCAGTGGTAACTAAATGTGAGAGACCATTTAAAATACTTATAAATAATTTTCAACCCATAATTCAAATGATCAAATTTTGGGAGTTTGGAAACTCCAAGATTTGGAAAACTAAGAAGACTAGTTTACAAACTATTGTATGATTTGGGTAAAATATGTGTCTAGTGATCGCATGATGAATTTTTAATGGTGAATATTGAAAAATATGGTGTTATAATATTGAAGAAGACATAATTATTGTTCTTATAATTATATTCATTGCACGTATGTATGTGTTTGGTTTCACCCTTTTGATTTGTAGTAAATTCTTGAGAAAACTATGATTGATTACTGTGAAGCACAATTTGTGTACAATGATAAAGGAATGAGTTGAGGAGGTAAATTGTGATTGATAATTGTTAAAAAATAATTCATTTTATATATATTAGGTTTAAATTTGATCACTATTGGTGATAACACTGTTGACAATCTATATACAGGGTATGTTAGTGCACAGATGGTGTAAGGGAATCAAAGGAAGAGTATTATGAAGAAAAGTTGAGTGGGAGAAGGCCAAAATGATTATGGAGGAATGCGTGTCACCTATTATACTCCCTATGGAAGTTGAATGATATTTGAATTTTTGGTTATCCTGAAACCCTTAAAGGTAGAGTAACCCTGCCCCCAATGTACACCTACATGCAGATAAGAAGAGTTCATTTACTTTTAGCCCTTGAAAGGATTATTTCTTCCTCACTGTTAAAGTAATCACAAAGGGAATGTTTATACAAATATATAGTATTATTTTATAGTTTTGGGGGTATGTATAAGTCAAGATGTAAAATAAATTCACCTCCCCGGGTTGTCTAGTAAACCCTCATTGGGTAAAGCTAGGTTTGTGTTTTGAAGGCTCAAATCGATGAGTTGAAGCCTAAAACTTGGTATATATGATGCTAAAGAGGTTTCTTAAGAGATTCAAAAGGAAATTTTAATGTTTATTGGGTGTATGTTGAGTTGTGGGTGAAAATTTAGGGGAGAAATAACAAACACGAACGTAGGCCTTATTGTTAGCTCAATTTTACAAAGGAAGTATGGGTTATAGTTAGAGACCAATCTTGAAACTTGATACCCAGTATGAAGAAACAAATGGGTAGTTTGAAATGACTTAGTTTTTCCTTGAGTCCAAACTCAGAGAAAATTAGGCATGACACTGTACTAGGACAGGGGTGGTAAGAAGTTAATCCATTCAAGAGAGGAGTTATCTAAAAGGATATTTGTACAAGGATTGAGACCACCAATTTTTACATACAATGTCCACATGTAGAAGGGAATTGGAATCTGGTATCATATTTCTTTGAATACCTCTAGAGTTCTCTAACCTTGGATGAACTAGAGGACATTATTCTTATGCATTGTAAAGGGGAAATTTTAGTGAAGATTGGTGAAGTTGGAACTTTTGACGGTTTGTGATCAATTTGACAAATGAGATAGGTTAGTGAGGAGTCCAAGGACATGTAAGAATGTTTGATAAGAAATATAAGGGCTAAAAATAAAAAATTGACTAGGTTGGGAGCTTTTTGTCTCAAGAGGGAAAGACCAATTTGAACCCTATACTACAGAGTGGGGCTATAACAGAGTTGGAGAAGTTTCTTAGTTTGAAGGAAGTACTAAGTGGATGTAAAGGGGATAAGAAAGGAGATATGAAGGGTATATAAGCATAATTACAAAGAAAAAACTTTAAAAGAGTAAATTTTTCTTGAATTGGAGCACGAATGTAAGAAGTTAAGCCAAAGAAGGTAAGACAAAACCAACATAAGTTTTTCATCAAAAATTAACCATCTTACTAGGTGTATTGACATTGCAAGTGGTTTAAAATAGGGTATAAGTGGTTGCTAAGGCATCCAAGGTTTAAAGTATGTGAAGTTACAAGTTTTAGTCATCTAAACCAAGGCAAATATTCATTGAAACAAGGTATATTGTGAAGGAAATTGTGTATATCTCGTCGAGTGCTTGAAGTTGATATTTATGGTCTACATAATTTGGTATCAAAGATGAGGAAAAGAGATTGAAGGAGTACAGTGAATAGCTTGAAACCATTCATAGAGCATGGGTATGTGATGCCCAAGTGGATGAAGAAATATATAATAGAGAGAGATGAGATAAACAAAAATCAAGTGCATGAGAGGGTAAGAGAGAAAGAGCAGAAAAGAATATTAGAAAAGATGATGTCAAAAAGAAGACACTTGATGGAGACAAAGAAAAAATGCAAAGATAGAGAGTTAAGTGTTGTTAGATCTCATGAAATAGATTTAATAGATGATGATGATGGGAGAACCAATAAAAAACATGGTTAAGGGATTTCTATAGCTATTGATCCAAAAGAAGAGAGAACAAGAACATAGAGAGGAGAAGAAAAAAGGAAAAGCAGAGAAAGCTAGCAAGAGAGATAGAGTCAAGAATGCAAGAAAAGACACAAGATATGTGGAATAATTACTAGTGATGATGGAAAGCAAGACTTGTGAGAAAGAGAAAGAGAGAGTAGCTGAGGAAAGAGATAAGGAAGGAAGAGAGGAAGTTGAAACAAGAAGAGAAAAGGATGAGAAAGCAAGAGAGAGAAGTTGGAATGGAGATAGTGTATGAAGAAATTCATAGTTTATATGAAGACGAGGTGATTGCAATGTTTTTAGCTTGCCTTGGGAAAGAGGAAGAAGATGAAGAAGTGGAGCAACAAAGTGAAGATGAGCCATGGATCATGGATGGAGCATCTTATGAGGCTAAAAGGCCTCCATATTTTTATTCTAATATTCATTTTAAGTGTATTTATATAGGTAATTAAGATACAAAATTATAAATGAAGAAAATTATCAAATAAGAGAATTAATAATTTGAAAATGAAGAAAGGAATGAAAGTGAAGAAGAGTTGATAGCTTAAGAAGAACTTGTGTGGTATAAAATCATGCAAGAACATGAGTTATGAGACTTTTCTGAGGATGAAGATACTATAAAATAGGTAAGGAAGAACTTATAAAGATAATACAAGTTGAAGAGGAAGAAAAAATCCATGAAGAAGCCAATGAAGTAAAAAATGAGCAGCAATAACAGGTTCAAGAGGAAGATATGATGGAAGAAGAGGAGAATAAAGAAGAAGAAGCTTATTAAGAAGCATACCTTTACTATGAGGATAGAGAGAATAATGAGAAATAAGCAAGGAACTTGAATGAAGAGAAAAATTATGAACCATCTAAAGATAAAGATCAGATGAAAGTGAAGATGATGATGCAAATAAATTCGAAGAAAAAGAAAACAAAGCTACGAAGTTCAACCTTTTCCTAACCTTGCAGTATGATGCAAGAGCATCAACTCTAACATGTGTATAGGGATGGAAACATCCAAATTTTGTCATGAAGGTATGTTAGTTGAGTCTTAAAGGTCATTAGGTGTCATTTAGGTGTGTTGGTTGGATTCTAGGCCTTTCAAAATTCAAAGTATTCACTTTCCCTCCAAAAGCGCAAGCTAGAGTCTTAAAGGCTTATTTTTGATTGATTGTATAAGTTTGGCATGTTCTTGCATTGTGTTGGAGATAAGGTACCTTCCCATATTTGTAACGGTATTTCTAAAGGAGTCAATAAGTTACAAAGAGTTTTTAAGCTCTTGGTCGTATGTACCTTGTGAAGTTGAAGCAAGAATGGTTTGTCCAAGTAACCAAATAGGAAGGTGAATGGTCTCATTAAGTGGTAACTGAATGTGAGAGACAATTTAAAATAATTGTAACCAATTTGTAACCCATTATTTGAATGATCAAATTTTGGGAGTTTGGAAACTCCAAGATTTGGAAAACTAAGAAGACTAGTTTGCAAATTATTGTATGATTTGGTTAAATTCTGTGTATGGTGATTGCATAATGAATTGTTAATGGTGAATCTTGACCAATATTGTTTTCTTAGATTGATAAGGAGATAAGAATTTTTCCTTTCATTATATTCATTGTATGTATGTATGTATTTGGTTTTACCTTTATGAGTTGTAGTAAATTTTTGAGTAAATTGTGATTGATTATTGTGAAGCACGGTCTGTGTACAATGACAAAGGAATGAGTTGAGGAGGTAAACTATGATTGAGACTTGTTCATAAAAATTCCTTATATATGTTAGGTTGAAATTTGATCACTATTGGTGATATCACTATTGATAATCTATAGACAGGGTATGTTAGTGCACATATGGTGTAAGGAAATCAAAGGAAGAGTATCATGAAGAAAATTTGAGTGGGAGAAGGCCAAAAATATTGTGGAGGAATGCATATCACATCTTAGAATCCCCAGGGATGTTAAATGCTAGTTCAATTTGTGGTTAGCCTGAAACCCTTAAAGGTAGAGTACTCCTACCCCCATTGTACACATGCATGTAGATAAGAAGAGTTCAATTGATTTAAGCCCTTGAAATGATTATTTATTCCTCATTGGTAAAATAATCATGAAGGGAATTATTTTACATATATACAATATTAGTTTGGAGTTTTTGAGGCATGTACAAGTAAAGATGTAAAAAAAATTCACCTCCCCGGGTTGTCTAGTAAACCCTCACTGGGTAAAGCTAGGGTTCGTGTTTTGAAGGCTCAAATCAACGAGTTGAAGCCTAAAACTTGGTAGATATGATGCTAAAGATGTTCTTAAGAGATTAAAAATGAAATTTTAATGTTCTTTGTGTGCAAGTTGAGTTATGGGTGACATTCTAGGGGAGAAATAATAAACACAGACCTAGGTCTAATTGTTAGCTCAATTTTATAAAATAAGTAGGGGTTATAATTAGATACCAAGCTTGAAACTTAATACCCGATATGAAGAAGTAAATGGGTAGTTGGAAGTGACTTAGTTTTCCCTGATTCCAAAATAAGAGAAAATTAGGCATGACATTGTACTAAGACAGGGCTGGTAAGAGGTTAATCCATTCAAGAGAAAGGACAATTGTACAAGGATTGAGATCACAAATTTTTACATACACCATCCAATTGTAGAAGGGAATTGGAAAGTGGTATCATATTTCTTTGAAGACCTCTAGAGGGCTCTAACCTTGGATGAACTAGAGGATATTGTTCTTATGCATTGTAAAGGGACAATTTTAGTGAAGATTGGTGAAGTTGGAAATTTTGAGGGTTTGTGATCAATTTTATGAATGAGATAGGTTAGTGAGGAGTCCAAGGACATGTTAAAATGTTTGATAAGAACTATAAAGGTTAAAACTCCAAAATTGAATAGATTGGGATCTTCTTGTCTCAAGAGGGAAAGACCAATTTGAACCCTACATGGAAGAGTGAGGGCTATAATAGAGTTGGAGAAGTTTCTTAGTTTGAAGGAAGTACAAAGTGGATGGAAAGGGGATAAGAAAGGAGATATGTAAGGTATATAGGCATAATTACAAGTTAAAAACTTGAGAAGAGGAACATTTTCTTGAATTGGAGCATGAATGCAAGAAGTTAAGCCAAAGAAGGTAAGACATAACCAACAAAAGTTGTTCATCTGAAATGTCCCATTCTATTAGCTGTATTGGCATTACAAGTGGTTTACAAAAGGGTATAAGTGGTTACTCAGGAATCCAAGGTTTAAAGGGTGCGAAGTTGCAAGTTTTATCCATCTAAACCAAAGGAAGTGTTCATTGAAACAAGGTATATTGTGAATCAAACTATGTATATCTCATTGAGTGCCTTAAGTTTATATTTAGGCTCTGCATCACATTGAATTGTTGATTATCTGACAGTTGAAAGGCTTATGTATACAAAAACCAATTTGTTATGGCTCTTAAGAGTAGCAGAGCTTTGTTGTAGGAATTGGGGATTGCTGGAGTGACATATTGGTTGCTCAAAATTTTGAAGATTCATGAGAGGAAAGGCCAAAAGTCCCCAAAAAATCCCTGAGGTAGGAATTCGAGCTCCTATTTATAATCGCTGGCGATTTGTTAAAATTTATGACGATCCAAGAAATTCAGAGGTGTTTGGAAGTGGTTTCAAACACTTAAAAAATGGAATTTTTTGGCTGTGAGGTCAAGGAAAAATGGTTAGGGAAAAGATTAGATGAGTTTGGGAGGTTAGGATGGAATAGGTTAGGGACGGTTTAAAGATGGTTAGGTGGTTTTAGGGGAGTTATAGTGAGTTTTGATGAGTAAATATGATTTGCCAAGGATAAATATGTTGGAAGCACAATGGAATGAGAGGGGGGTTGAATCATTCCTACAAAATTTTTACTTCATTTACCATTATTACAACATCCATCAAACATTCATTCAATCATATACATTCAACATTAGCTTAATAAATGTGCACCATACATTCAAATGAACATGAACCTTGAGAGAGAACCCATAAACACAATATATAAGTGGGAAATTCTCAAGGGGAAGAAAACCTACTAAAATTTTTGCTGATATTACTCACAAAAAAGACTCAAGTCAATATTACACATCACAAGACATTTCTTTAGTGAGGCACCGACCCCACAAGGAGCACCAACCCCTAAACCCTTGTTGATATTACTCACAACGAGAGACTATTATGAATATGAATCATCCTAAGATATTTTTTAGAAGTATGACCACTTAAAATATGCTGATACCACAACTGATTATGATCCCAAAATTCAGCTCCAAAATCCTTCAAACCCTCATCAATTTCTCTCTCCTCCAACTTGCTTTATCGTTCTTCTTCATTAAATAATTTGTCTTCATAAATTTGCACACTCACTCTATGACCTTCCTCATATTTTTGCTAACATTCTTAGCTATGATTTCATGCCTTAGAAAATCCTTCATACTCTTAAGCAGGTAACATTTTTCCCTCATAAAACACTAGTTCAAAAATGAACTAAAATATCACTTATATATGCGTTCCATCTCATAAACATAAGGGAGGTCAATTCTCATCTTTTATCTTGACTAATATAACACAAAAATATAAAACCATACTCATAAAAACATTCACAATGGATCCATGTGGTCAATCATGCCCAAATTCACTAAACTAGCTAAAAAAAACACAAAACCCCATCACCTGGATGGCTAAAAGCCATAAATACCATAACCATGATTAGTCAAGCTACATAAATGCTCAAACATGTCAAAAAATACATAAAAAATTCCATCCATGGTCGTTAATTATCTTGCACCAATCAAATTTATCATAACTCACTTAGAAATGCTCATATCCTTCACCAAACAGATGCTTCCAGAAATCAATCTTCACCTTTGGGCTTCAAGGACACAAAAAACACATAAAATATGACATGTAACCAACCATTGGAATCCCTTGAACCTTTATATCACATCCATGTTAGCTAGAGCTCATGAAATATCCATACATGCGAACCACACCAACTTTCCTCTTCACCAAATTGAGCTTCCAAGAAATTAGTTTTAAAAAATGAATTAGTTTGCACCCTTAATGCAACTTTTAAGAGCCTTTAATAGGAACAAAATCCATCTTGATTTACTCTCCAACTGATAGCAAACATCAACAAATCCATCACATGCATCATCTATCTTCAACTTCTAGGAAGTTATGAGAAATAAGTAACTTTCTTCTCCACAAATTGAGTTGGTACACATATAAAACCTCATCATCAAGAGACAAAAATTTAACCATTGGAAATATCTCTTAATATACTTTTCATAACATCTTACATTTCCTTCCAAATCCAAGTGGATGGCCTTCAACCATGTCCATCTTGGAAACAACTCCAGACCTACCCAAAAACTACATATAGACCAGTTCTTATAAATAGGGCACACTTTTCCATTTGTAATCTGAACCATGATCTAAAAACATTATGGATATCAAGTAAATCTCCCATACTATAAATAATGTCAATTTATTTTGCAACTCCTTTAGATAACCTTGTCCCAAACTGAACTTCTTCAGAAACTTACTTGTTTGAGTGGGGTCCACTCACCACAACATGCTCCATACCTTTCTAGAAACCTGGAAGAGTCTTATATAACATCCAATAATCATAATAGAAAAATCAATCAATTACGAAAACCTATCATGAATATCTTGTCCATTTCTCTCAACCTAGGGTTTTAGACTCATAATAAACTACCTGCCTTCTTAACTTTTGTTCATAAATAATAGCTCCTCATTTAACCTTATTCCAACTCTGAAACCTTATTAGATCTATGCTTCATCATCCCTGAAGGGATTGTCTTCCCATGTAAACTTTACATGTGTCAACCATGATCATTTCTTTCATATCGAGCTTGAAAATACACTCTCAAGCACCTTGTTTTTCCTAAAACCTCATATCTTGCAAAATATTCATCATGGCAACCTAATTTTTTCCCACAACATCAAAACACCCTCTGTTAACATCTCCAATCTTCATATTAGCTCAAATATCTCTGCATCTTTACCACCACTAGGACTTGCATGACTAGTCCTTGGAGTTTTGCATGTTCTAGACTAAAACCAACTCAACCAACACTGAAGCCAAACATTAAACCTTTGAAAACTACCTATACATGATGAAAAATATATAACATACCTTCATGAGTGATCTCAAGAGCTCATATACAACTAAAAGTGACTATCATGCCTAATTAGGCCTCCAAGCACTAGGATTAGACCTAGTGTGCACCATGAACAAGTAGGAAAACCTCACAGATATCCTTCCAAGATACTCGAAAAGGACCTAACACACCTTAATAAAACATGTATCTCTCACTTCTAGATGCCTCCATGAGCTCACACACCTTTGTATCTCTCTTTCATGCTCTATTTGGTCTCCAAGCACCTATACTAGGTCTAGATGAGCATCTACAATCTAGGTCTTCAACCATATACCTGCACTATAAAACTTCACTGTGCAGTGCCTAATGACACTCTCTAAAAATCATCCTCATGTTGATACCATGCCCCTCAATTCATCATACATCTCTAACTCAATCATGCACCAAGTCACCTCATACTAGCGAGGTCAAACATGATTAGGCTTACTAGACCAACTTCAAAGCTCACTGAAACATACTCATGTCATCACCATCGATCAATCATCTCTAAGAACTACTTGTATCATCATCTTTTTCACTAATTATCTTTACACCTCAATGAAAACACCATACTAATTCAACATAGACCTCATGACATATCCCCTACTTTACTCAAATTGATGGAAAATGCCTACCTAGTCTTTTCCCCCTGTTTTAACATTAATGAAAAAGTCACCATACATGAAAACTACGTGATCTTCACCTTCATCTTTGAGCCTTCTTGAAGTCAACATCTTGTTTGGAAACATCAAACATAAGTCATCAAATTATCTTACAACATGTTTTCCGTCCTTAAATTGTGACTTGGTCTTCAATGATCTCAGCTTGAAGACACATTGGCCAGCAGATCTCCCCATTTGAACTAATGCATAACAACTCATACACATGCCAACAATCATTGACTCGGAAACCGTACGAAAAACACCTATTTGACTCTTTTCCATGTATTCTGATTGCTTACTCTCAACCTTTGACATCTATGAAGAATGAAAAATCATAAGTTAGTTTTGGAAAAAAACAACTCATCAATGGTTACACATGCTCTTTTAGAGAACTTAAGATCCCTAAACACATACTCCCCAGTGCATTTTGAACTAACGTTTCCCTTGTCTTCTAGGATCCTATATCACCATCCATGGTCCTGACTAAATCCTGCAAGTAGCTCTCGTTGAAATTGCAACCATCCATTCTTGGCCTAGTAGATCATGCTTGACATCACTTTATAGGATTTTTACCTTGTTTCCATGCAAGAAATATGGAACAATCATGCTTGCTAAACTTGTCCTACCACACTATAGGTTTCGGTGTTCCTGAATCACATCCTTCAACACCATGTTATCATGACCTTCTTGATAGCTCAAAAGGTCCACTTACCAAGATGAATTACAACTCCTTACAAGCATCCCTTGGGTTCATGTCATCTCTACCTTCCTAGAAAATGCATAGACACCTTGGATCACTTAAACCACTTTCTTTCATGCCATCAAGCTAACTCCCCCATACCTTAAGAACCTTCTTACAACACCTTCTCAGCATGTAATTTTGATCCTCCTTGTAAAATCATTCACACCTTATAATGTGACGCACAGTTATCATCCACTCATCCCTTGAAATCTACTACTACACCATTCTTTATTTTTCCATACTAAGCTACTTTATAATACCTCTGCAACATCTTTTCATATGAGATTAAAAGATACTATAGGCTCCCCTGTCCTTAGAAGACTTGTTCTACAAACCAATAACACACCATTATAATCTAGGATTCAAGGATAGTTTCAATTCCCTGAAATAATATGGTGGCATATCTCCTCATGATGCATAACTTCATCTAATTTCTAACCATGTATGACCATGTCTAGCAGTTCTGACACACTTGACTTCAACATCAAGGACACAACTCCCATGCTCTTAGAATTTCTTCTTAGACCTGTAGCACCACATTGAGACCTGTACATCACTCTTGTACCATAAACATGTAGATAAGCTTGAGTGTCTTCACGATTGATCATAGCTTGACATTTGACTTGACAAACCTCCATAACTCTTCATGTATATCATTCTGATGTAAGAGTACACTTGAGACTTTCTCAACCTTCATAGTCAAGATTTTACATCACATGACCTAGGAGTCAGAGATCAAGTCCTTTTCATCTGACCTGAGTCTTCATTGCAGATCTAAAAGGACCACTCTACAGTCTTGTAACCCTGATTTTCCCTTGAAATACTCTATTTTAGCTTATCATTGCATTCACCTTCTACTGTTCACAGACCACAACACAAAATGTTAGGGACCTTGTCACTTGAGCCTGTAAGACTTCTTTTAATTCCATCACTATGAGCCTAATTGGATCATCCACATGTCTTGACACCTAGAATGGTCATGCCTAGATCTTAAATCCTTCATCAGAGTATCAACCTTACACTAAGGATTCAAAATTTAATGGTTGACAAACATGGATTCCATAGTCTTCCACTAGGCCTCAAAACATACCTCTATGATGCTTCAAGAACCAACCATTATAAGCATGCTCAATCATCCATTCATAGATTTATATCAACTTTTTAATGGCAAATATACCATCCTCAAGAGACATTTTGGCTTTGAGGACCTATACATACACTTATTTACACTCAAACTTTAATCTCAAGTCCTGATCATTTAGACAATAGGACAAACCAAATATCTCATTCAATCCTATCACAGTCTTAACATATATCTCCATGATGCTCAAATCATTTTATAATTCTCAAGACATTGATATTAACTCATACCTTGAAAACTTCAAACTAACCTTGACATCACTTAGGACTTGACTTGACAAACTTTCACTCAGACTTGACCTGACAAACTTTCACTCAGAATAAAACCTCTAACTCAATAAATTTAGGAAAATAAGGACACACACATGGAATTATATGATTTTAGACTATACAATATGAAAAACTCAGACACCTACAAGAAACATAGACTCAAAAACACATGGAGAGATCATATCCCATACCTCATAACTCTTGATGTATCCCAAACTCCTAGTTTCTTCAATTTTTGATTTACACAAGGAGTAAGGAATATATGATCTTCTTCAACCTTTGATGTTTCAACTAATGCAAACAAAATTCCTTGATCTGACTTGGGCTTGAATAACTTGTCTTCCATCATGATGAAACTAGACCCCTTTTTGACAAACTTCATTAGATTAAGCATCATGGTATGAATTTTAGACTAAGAATAAATCCTCTTGACCTCTTTGGCTTGATCAACATCCTTCTTGACCATAGGAATATTATTGACAATCTCAAACTCAATCTTGGTACTGATATTTCTATTAAAATATTTCTTCTCTTTCCCTCTGAATGCTTAAAAATTGTTGATGTCCTTTGAAGTTTCACCTTGGTGACAATATCTAGCAATGTGTCCCTATTTGTGAAACTTGTGACACACAACACTCTTCCATATTTTAGGTTAAAAAATACATAAGTTCCAACCATAATCCTTAGCTCTATGGCCATACTCACAACATGAATGAAATTCACCTTTGAAGAATCCTTCACCATTCCTACGAGACATTATTTTGCAATCGCTAGCTCTATAACCAAAATCATGACAAAAATTGCAAAAACCATTAAAATAAGTACCATAGCTAGCAACATTAGGTTTTCGTACAGGGTTACACCTTCTTAAATCAGCATTTTTGGTCATCTTCACATTAGATTGAGAACTTGGTCCAGCTCCTTCATCATTATCCTTTTACTTTCCCTTGAAACCTAGTCCTTTTTAAAATTATTTATAGCTCTTTGATCTTTTAAAATCCCACGAAGAGATTTAGAGCCCTTCTCTATCCTTTGATATATCTTCAATCTGCTAGATGCATGCTATAAATCAAATTCCAAAGATCTCAACCTTTCTTCATATCTGCAACAAGCTTCTTATTTGAATTTTAGGGCCTTGGACACACTCTCTATTTAGGATTCAAAAACCTTGATGGCTTGACCATGATTTATCTCCATGCACTTGATTTGATATTGTAATATATGAATCAATGACTCTAAAACCTCATACTTCATTCTTAATTCAGCCTCAACATATGAAGACTTACCCATTTCTTGTGCTTTAAAAGGATCTCTTTCAAGTTGCTAATCTTGCTTCTCAAGGACATGATTTTATACCAATTATTGGAAGCATAATGGAATAAGGAGGGGGTGAATTAGTCCTAAAAAATGTTCACTTTATTTACCATTGTTATAACATCCATCAAACATTCATTCAATCATATACATTCAACATTAGCTTAATAAGTGTGCACTAAATCATAACAGAAAAGAAATGTACAGGGGTTTACACCCACTCATATGAAATATATATCTAACCATGTAGTAGAGCTGGAACCACTCATATATTCATATTAAGCATGTTGATAACCACACCACATTAACTCAAGAAATCACATATTCATATGATAATGCAGATCAATGTCATGCATCAAAAATAACTTAGGACCTTCATAGTACAAAGAAAAATGTTCAAACCCATCCTCTTAGTACAACGTACTTCTTCTAATCCTCTAAACCTAACCTATGAAGCTCTTACAATATTCCTGCATGGATTCGCCTCTTTCTCCCTCTTTTCTTTATGTTTCTCTACCGGTCTTTCTTTCTTTCTACTACTCTCTTTTTGTCTCTCTTTTCCTTTACCGGGTGCTTATATTTATAACCTTTCTCAACACCTTTAAGCATTTGTGGGAGTTGTAGATCCATTTCCAAGTGTCCAAGGTGGTTTTTTAGGGGAGCATGCTTCTTTAGGCTTGAGCTCTCCACTCTTTGCAATGATGGCCTTCTAGAATCTTCCATCGCAAGGTATATTACTTCCTAGGCCACCCTGTTTCCAGGCTGACACCTTATCCACTCCACATGCGTAGTCAGGTCATGCTTTTCTCATGTTCTGGATGATATGCCAAATATGGCTAAGTCCCAAAATATTTTCTCTACCTTGCATGTGTGCCACTTGTTCTAATAAACCCTCATAGAATCCTATCCTACGCACTTTATCCTTGCACGTCCTTCTTCAAATAGGCCTTGTGCGCCCACATGCCATCTTGTACTTAGCCAATATTTTAGGGGCCCAACATTACCCCACAATACACCTATTCTCTATCCATGGGAAATTTTTCTCAAAGAATAAAGAATCACCATCCTTGAATGGTTTGGAGAAAGAATAAAGGAATGAAGAATTTTTGGGGAAGAAAGAAAGAATGGGGGAATATGATTATTTCTGTAAGAGGAGAGGGAAATATTTCGTTAAGTCTGCCTCCAGATTATTCTAGGTATCGACTTCACTCTGTGCCTATTGACAGATGCTTCCAAATAATGTGCTCACCTCTTCAAAGCTTAGCCCCTCTCCTTAGGCATCCATTATTTCCACAATCCCCTCTAACTGTTTTCCTAAATCCTTGAGCGTGTCCATTCTTCGAGTGATCTGGGGATTCAATTCTTTCAGCTGGTTTTTGATTGAGTCCCATAAGGTCTCAATAGCCTCTGATTTATTTTACACCTCGGATAAATTTTTTTCTCTTTCAGCCTTATTCCCCTTGTTCTTTTCTTGAAACTCCTTGAGTTTCGCCTCATGGGTGGCGACCAGAATACTCACCACTCTATCTCTATTGGTGTAGTTGTTATAGGTGGCCTCAACAACTTAGGTGGTGGCTTTCATATTCATGATGACTATCTTGTACTAAGTCATAATGGACGCAACATTCATCTTGTCCTCCTTTTCCCTGTGCACCAATGCCTCTTCTGCAGACTCTAAGGACAGTGGTCATCTTTCCATTGTGAGAACACGAGTTAAGTCTTCTAGCCATTACAAGCTTGATTCATATTTCTACATGGGTGGTGTTAAGTACGGATGCTTCAAGACAATAGCGCTCGTGATCATCTCCACCTTCTTGGAGACTTTGCGCACCCTTTCCTTTTCTTCCTTTAATTCATGCCTTAGCTGAGCGTTGACTAGTTCCTTATGTTTTAAATCCTTAGTTTTTTTGTCTAGCTCCTCTTCCTTCTTCTCTAGCTCTACCTTTAGCAACTTCACTCTATCATTCCTTCTGAAAATTCTAGCCTCTACTTCCACCGAAACTTTATTCAGCGCATTGCAGATCTGTTCATCTGATAACCATTGAGTGTTTACTAAGGGGTTATCACCTTTTGACTCTAGTACCTTCATTATCGTGCCTTGGCTCACTTAAAATTCTGGTTCATCAATGTGGGACTCAAATACCCAAGAAATCATTTTCCTTGTCTGAGGGTATGCACCTTTCTCATCAAATGATGCCATAGCCAAGAGTTTCTCTGTTGGAATGGTGTTTTGAAAGCACACACACAACACCTTGTTTGGGTCATCAATATAGTCCATCCTCTAAACATGTGATGCTTCTGCACTTTTTCTCCCTGTGCGCGCAGCCTTAGGAAAGCTTACAGCCAAACTGGATCCCCTCCCATGCTGCTATATTCATTTTCTCTTCTTTCCTCCCCTACTTCCTTCATCACTAGGTCCACACTGCGCTCCATCTCTTTCTCTACTAGGTCTTCAATGATATTGGATACTTCCTTCTCCTCAGCCTCGTCTATCTGTTCCTTAGCAAGGATTGGGGTCCTTTGTTTTTTTTATGACTTCCTACTTACTCCCTTGTCCCGAGTATCTTCTTCCTCCTTGTTATTCTCCCTCCTAGAAAAGATGTATTCATTTTCTTCTTCCTCTCCTTCCTCCTTTGATTCATGAACCTCATGGATAGGATGGTCCTCACCTCCTAGTTCATCTTCATCATCATCATCATCATATCTCTCGCCTCTATAAGCCTCGAAGCTCTCTGTATCCTCTGAATCATTTTCTTCTATCACCTTCTGCTTCTTCTTGACAGAAGATTCTGCTTCCTTCTCCTCCTCCTCTGGTCACCTCTCTTGGGTGATGGGTTCCTCGTGCTCCGGTGCTTCTGCCTCTAGAGTCTTTGCTTTCACTGGAGACTTCTTTCTCTGCATATAAGTACCGGGCTTAATGCTTATCCCCAGCGCGGTTACCACTTGTGTATCTTGAATTCTTGGTGCTTTCTTCCCTTTTTCCATTTCCCTCTTCTTTGGCGTGGGATTATTTCTACCTGTGGGGTCCTCAGGGATGGATACATCATTTTTCAAGTATGTGCCCTTTTCAAATTTTTTCCTGATACTAAGGTATATTCTTGCTGCAGCCCTTCCAGTGATTGGAAAAGTCACTGGTTTTATCATCTGTATCTCGTGGGAGATATATCTCTCCAAGTATGTGTGCTTCTTGGGGTAAACAAACTTTCTGTGTAGTTCTTTTTGGACTTGATCTACCTCACTAAGGTTGAACCTTAGTCTCTTGGCCTCTTTGAATTTGTTCACCCCCACTTGGAAGTATAATGCGGTGAAGGAGAAGGGAATCTTGCACCATGGGCTCAGTGTTTCATCTGTTAACTTAAATATGCCAATGCAAAAGTTTTGATATACTGTGAATTCTGCTTCTTCTTGCACGAGCACGGGTAACTGCTATGGAAATCTCCATTCCACCCCAAACGTGTCCCTCATGTGCTTATACCATTTTTCTAGACACACCTTATTATGAGTGGCTATCATGGTCTCACAAGTATATTTTATGAACCACTTCGCGGGTGAGGGATCCTCTTCTGGGTACTCCCAAACAAACCTTTCCGGCCCATCGAGCACTCTAATCTCTGAGAAGACAATCATGAGGAGAACATTACCAAATAATATCTTCTCACCTTCTTGTGCACTACTGATGATTTCATCCGCGATGAAAGTGGACAAGTTGTAGATGGTTCCCTCAGATATTTTCTGGCACACGTTCAACCATACCTTGTTCACTTGAGTCCATCTCTCTTGGTCATTGAGCTTGGTTACCAAGTGCATGGCCATCCTCATCATGGGGTTTGGGATCTCTGCGATGTCAAAGTAACGTGATCCTTTCTTATAGTCATATGTAGAAACTGTTTCTTTGATGGCCTCCTTGTCACTTAGGTCATCATTAATGATATCCCCTTTATAAATAAGGCCTGTGAACTTGGAAATTAGCTAGGGAGTTAAGTGCATCTTGCGCCCTAAAAAATAAAAGTGGTCTTCATGGACGCACACCATTAGCCATTGGTAGAGGCACTTAGGTTTTCCAAAGTATGACAGTTCATAAAGTTGTAGTAACCCTGCCTTCTCCAATTTAACATTTACCTCATCGTTGTAAATAGGCATGCCTTCTGGCATTGTCTTGTTGGTTGGGCACACCAACTCCAAGGCCATTTCTTTCTCTTTCATATTGGTGTGGTGATTATAGCCATTCACAGTCATCTTCCTTAGGTGCAATTCCCATTCTTTTCCTAGTAACACCCCATTTGGGTACTACATCTCTACGTACTATTCTTCATTTGTGCTTTTAATGATTGTTGTTTGTTTTCCCTTGCCCTTTTGTTTTTGCTTCTTTGGTGAGATGGTTGGTTTTCTAGGTGCCATTTTTCTAACTGGTTTTAGTGCTAGGAACTTCTCCCTCTTGCTCTTATTTACCCCTTTATCTAGCCCCAATATCAATCTTTGTGGAAAATCCTTCTAACTCCTTACCCTAGTCACCAAACCCTAACTGGAAAAACCCTTCCACAAGACGGTGGTTGCTTACTTAACTTCCCCACGCCCATGTACTCCTTTCCTACTGGTTTGTGAATTTACCCTAGCTATGCACTTCAGATCTCTCAATTGGTTCCTTCGATGAAAAGATCTTGTTTTGGATGCCCTAGTTCATAAGAGATTTCTTCCCTTCATAATCGTAATGTAAATAATGAACTGCTTGACCTCTTATTTATAGCTTTTTCCCTTTTTCTAGCATTAAATGCTCTCATACCTACCACTGTACTTCGACCTTAAATGTGGCTCCTTTCACTAAGCCTGGTCTTAAGCGTGTTTTCCCATGTGCCATATCTTGTGTGAAAACCCCTTTACAACCTTATGACGCGCAAAAATCCAACATGAATGAAGACTCTTATACGTGCGCTCATAGCACCGAAGGCACTTCTTCCATCCTTTTCCCTATTTTTGCCTTCACCTACCTCATGTTTTTTCAAATCTCTTCCTTTTTCTTGTATGTGGTTTCTTCAAGGCTTTCTTGACACAACCATTCACGTCAATCTATTCTGTACATGCCTATTAACCTTACATGCCTTTAGTCCTTTAACCAGGCCATCCACCACAACTTCTACTACCAACAAATACTTGTGTTATAGGACTATACTTCGCATCACTCCACCCCATACTAAAATAGATGCAAGGTCCTCTGTGTATGCACAACCTTCAAAAAGTAATGTGGTTACCAGCGCACATGGCGTAAAACAAAAAAACCAAATGGAATGAACAACGAGAAAAGGAAACAAAAGAAAATAAAATGCACTAAAGGAAAGTCTATTCTAACTGGCAACATTGCCTTGTTTACAAACACCAAGAAGACTTATTTATAGTAGGGCTTCAACCTATTCCCATTGAAGTATCCTGGTAATCTCATCCCATCCAACGCTTACAACTGGCATGCGCCAAAATCAAGGATGTACGAGATGATGTAAGGGCCCAACCAATGGAATTTTAGCTTCCCAGGATGGCACAAAAACATGGAATCATATAGAAAAACCATATATCCAACCTTAAACTTATTGTTCTTGATGTGATAATCATGCCATGCCTTTTGTTTTGATTTTTCAGTCTTCTAGCTCCACCTGACAAGTGACCGTCTTTCATCCAACTGCATTAATTTGTCAATCCTTTCTTCCAGCGCTTGCTCATTGGCTAATCCTCCTGCATGTGCTATACATAATGAAGGTAACATGAATTCAACTGGTAGGATAGCCTCCATGCCAAACACCAATTGAAATGGTGTGGCCTTATTTAACCTCTTGTAGGTTGTCCTGTATGCCCAAAGAATGACTGATACTTTGTCATCCCAATCTTGTCTACCAACATCACAGATCTTAGTCAACGTGTGACTAAGTATTTTGTTAAATGCCTCAGTAGTTCTAGTTAAATGACTAAGTATTTTGTTCAAGTGCATACCTCTATCACTTGTCAAACTCAATGGGCATCTAGACATGCTGATTATATTTTCCCATAAAAATCTAGCAGCTGTAGCCACTGTATAATATTTTGTAGGTTCTACCTCTGCCCACTTTGTCAAATAATCAGTGCAAGTGATGGTATACCATGAACTAGTCCTTTTCACCACTAGCGATATTGGTCCTATAAAATCGATAGCCCATTTCTCAAATGGTTATGCACTAGCTATTGGTCATAAGGGAATTTCATCCCTCTTTCTAGGTTTGGCAAGGTGTTGACAATGGTCACATGCCTTAAAAAACTTCATACAGTCTTGGTAAATGGTTTCCCACAAAATTCCTACGAGAAAAACCTTGTGCGTGGTTACATTTCCTACATATTGTCCTCCAAAGATCCCACCATGTGCTTCTTCCATAATTGCAATGTGCTCATGTTCTAGTACGCATCGTCTCAGAACCTCATCCCAACCCAATTTGTATAGATCTCCACTAATCAACATGTAAGGCGTGGCACATATGGCCAATTTCTTCCTCTCTAATGTCTTCATCCCTTCTGGTGCCATACTCATTTTGAGAAACACTGCAATATCCTCTAAGTCTGAGGGCGTGCACCACAACCTAAACAACTGCGCGTCTGACATGGTCTCCTCAATACTTTGTGCATCCTCTCCTGAGTCAATTCTAGACAAGTGATTGGATCCAAAATTACTCTTTCCTGGCTTCACAACCACGGTGATCTCAAATTCTTAAAATTAGCAGGACCCACCGACATATGCGTCCTTAAAGAACAAGCTTATTGACTAGTTATTTCAATGTCATGTGGTCCATGTAAAATATGAAGGGTTTTGCCAACAGGTACTGCCAAAACTTATGTAGTGCGTAGATAATGTATAATGCTTCATACTTAGTAGTTGTGTAATTTTTCTCTACTGGTGTTAACTTTCTGTTGAAAAAACACAATGGATGATCAACAATCCCTTCATCAGGTTGTGTAAATACTTCTCCAATGGATGTTCCTTAGGAATCAACATGAACATGGAAAGGCTTATCCCAAGAAGGGAATTGTAGTATGGGCATGTTGAAAAGCTTATCCTTTAAAGTATTAAATGCCTTCTGCTGCACCTTTCTCCAAAGTAAAACAATCTTATGTTTAAGAAACTCTTCTAAGGGCGCGACTATCATGGCATATCCCTTGATGAATTTCCTGTAATACCTTGCATGCCCAAGGAATCCGCGCATTGTGCTTTGGCTAGTAGGCTCCCCCAACCTCACAATGAAAACAACTTTGGTGGGATCTACTAGTAAACCATCCCTACATATGATGTGCCCCAATAATGTTCCAAATGGGGTAGCAAAGACACACTTCTTGATGTTGAGGGATATCCTCAACTACCGACATCTCTCAAACATTAATCGTAAGTTATCACAATGGTCTTTCACTAGCCCATACAACGTCTAATCATCCACATAGACTTGAAGAAATTTGTGGATAAAGTCCTAAAATGCTTGTACCACTATGCGCGAGAACACAACAGGCACATTTTTAAGCCCAAAGGGCATGACCGTATAGGAAAAATTTCCCCACTCAGTGGTGAAAGTTGTCTTCTCCTGGTCCTCCTTTGTAATCCAAACCTGGTGGTACCCTAAAAGTCCATCCGTAAAGGAATAGACTTCGCATTTGGCCACTCCTTCCAAAATTTCTTCAGTGAAGGGGGTTGGAAAAGGATCGATGACACAAACTCCATTCAATTCTCTATAGTCTACGCGGATCCTTATCCTTCCATCCATTTTGATACTAATGACCATCTGACTTACCCCATCCAACTCTTCAACAACTTCAATGATGCCCAACGCTATCATCTCATCTATTTCCTCTTTGACCTTTACGCGTAGGTTAGAATTCATTCAGTACGACCTCTTCTGGACTGGGCCCGCACCTTCCTTTAGTTTTATCTTCATCTCTCCTAAGGAATGATGGATGCCTTTGAGTTCATGATACCCACAAGGGAATAAATCTTGGAACTCACATAACAAATCAATGATCTTAGAGACCTCCTTGTCTGACCAATAATCCCTGATGATGGCCTCTTTAGGTTCCTCTTCTATGCCAATGTTAACCCTTTTCATCTTTAATGGTTCATGGTAGGCATGCACCCATTCATCAACTTTATCTATCACTTCGGGCATCCTTATAAAATGGTTAACATCCAAGCTTTCCGTTTCCTCCCCATCAATTACATACACCATCTTCCCTTTTTATTTTTCCATGCATGCGTGCTCAAGTTGTATCTCTTCTGATTCCTCTTCCTTAAAGTGTTCCTCCAAGCCAGGTTCACCTAGAAACTCTTGTATTCTATCCTCCACCATAGCACTATCCCCTATTGTAAGGCACTTGACAACCTGTAACACCTTATCCATTGATGGCTTTGTACTCTGATACTCAAACATTTGAATGAGATCAAATGTCAATTATTTCCAATTACCAATCTAGTGTGCGTGTTTCTGAATGGATATACCACACACACGCACAACCTTGTAGAGTGGAATATAAATTATGTACCCATAATGATGGTGGCAAGGCTTTTGCACCTCCTACCTAGGTCCTCTCACATACTTGTTTATGAAATGAGGTGGCTTCTTTACCATGATAGTCTTGAATGATTATAGGCACGTTGCTCCTAGAAAATATTACAGAGAACACAATACTTGCCTTGAGCCACTCTAGAAGGATCTCCTGATGTGTAGCCCACCAGTGTGTTGCAGTTCTGAGTAGGCTATAACTAAGCATACCTCTTCTTCCCTCCTCATCTTTCCACTAGGATTCCATGTCCTGTAAGAAAATCTCAAGGTATGCCCCTCCAGAGTAACTTGGTAACTTATTTCTTTCTAGGCACTTGAGTGAGCTCGCCTTAGTCACTTTTGCTATAGACCCCCTCAGCTGTCACCTAATTAACTCATAGGTCCTGTGTGCCCAATTTTCACATGCCATGCTTGTGGTATCACTCATAGATTAGGCATCCTCAAATTGGATAACTCCTTCTTTAGGGTGAATTATCTCTGGGTCTCTGATGGAGCACACATAAATTCTATCAAGGACCTCTTCTCCCAAAGGTTTAGTGTAAGGTTCCAACATCCCATCCATTAGAGGGATGATGACCCATTTTTCCTTGTTTTCAAAACTAATATATCCTTTATTGAACCTCAAGAAAGTGTTGTTCTTATAGCACCATGGGCACCTAAGCAATGCTAGAAAATTATCTACCTCAGTGAGCACCAAGACTTCAAATTCTCTAGTATACTTGGCCCCCTTAATGGTAATCACTGCATCCTTTAATACTCTAATGGGCATTGCCTTAGTTTTTTTTGCTATATATAGCACATTCAAAGATGGCTGCAATGTGGGCCTTCCCATTTGATGCCAAGCATCTAATGTAAGAACATTGACTTCTACTTCCATGTCAATCAATATGTTGCTTAGAATCCAACCATCTATAACTACGTTTAACATGATATCTTTGTCATAATCAAGGCTATGGGGAAGGAGGTTTACATGCAACACCTACCTTTTGCACTCCGCTCCGGCATGTGGCATATTTTCTTGTAGCCATTATCCTAGCAAGAGAATAATATTCTCTTGCCTTAACATTTTGCATACTTCCTTGACCTCATCTAGGTCCTTTTGTGGAGCCTCAACATTCCTTCTTTGCTCTTGCTGTCTGGACTTCTCATTCAGACACTAGATTTCCCCCTGTAAACTTTGAATGACATCCATTGTCTCTTGGTACACTTCCTTCTAGTGGGTAGGGTCCGGATACTTCCCATGCACCACTTCCTCTCTTGAGACTAGAGTCTTTTGCCTTGGTACTTCTTTGGTACGCGTAACTTCTTCTCGTGTTGTCACCAGAACAGGTACTAATCCTGAATCACATGCCAATATAGGAATCCATTGTGTGTCGACATTCTTTATACTCACCATACCAACACCCTTGTATTTCTGGTACTACTGGCTCATGTGCTCAAACAACTCAGGGAAATCCTCATACTTATGCTTCTTCCTGCACCATGAGCACTGCAATAACTCTGGGAACTCGCTCTTATAGTGTATTGTAGATCCACATTTGAAACAGGTTCCTCATGGGAACTTACTTATTCCTCCTCCATGGTTACCATGACCAAAAAATCCTCCATGAGAACCTCTCCCATGCGCCCCTCCATCTGTGCACCCTTCATAACGATGATCATCATCCTTGGAACTACTGACAATGCTGGTCTGGCACACACCATGATCAATGGCTTCATGGATCTGATCAATAAGTCTACAATCTTTTGTATCATGGGTCACAGAGGTGTAAATCTTACAGTAGCATGACACATTCTTCCAAATCATGTGCTGCAACAAGGGACATCTACTCACATCATGGTCCCTATGGAAAAGTTCACAACTACCGCTATGGTGTGTACTGATCTCCGGAGGTAGCTATTCATGGCATGCCCCTCTACTTCACAATCCACACACCAAAGAGCACTATGAGTCTCATGTGTAGAGTTCGTAGAGAGATTTTATAACTGCTTTGCCATGACAGTGATTTGAGCCTCCAAAAAGGGCTTACACCAGTATCAATGCTCCCAATTGCTTTAGTGCATAAGGCAGCCTCTAGGGCCTCGCGCGGGTCAGAAAATGTTCTATGGGATGATGCCCTCCTAAAGAGAGTGATCAACCCTCCAAAAATACACTGAGCATACTGTGAAGGGTGAATGTTATATGAAAATTTTGACAGGAGAGTTTTAAACCATGCATCATACTCCTGCACACTCTCTACCATTCCCTGTTGGATTTATTTCAAACCACTGATGCTCTTCTGCTTGAACTCTAGTATATGGAATTCTGCTAGGAAGGAATTTTTCAATGCGGTGTAGTCTACCATTGTTTGCTGGGGGTCATACTTCCTATACCAGTTATGTGCGCATCCTTGCAATGTTGTTACAAATTGACTGGCCTTTCGCTTCGGGGTTGTGATCCCCTTCGTGTGCCATAGCAACTCAAACTTGTGAACATGCTCTGCGGCATCCTCTATGCTCTGGTAGTTTGGAAAGTGTAAGGACATGTCAAAAAATACATGAGGAGGGGGTCGAGGCCCTTGTCATCCTGATCCAAATCCTTGGTTTCCTCCAGTGTTTCCTCCTCCACCAGACCCACTGGATCCACCAGGTCATGTGCCCCCAGATCCACCAGTTCCACCTCTAGATCCTCCCGTGGCCAGTAATGGGCCTGAAGTAGTCATGCCTAGTGTCCCCAACATTCCACTAAACTATGCACCAATAGTCTGTAAGATTATTCCACTACCAGATGTGTGTCCTGGACCACTCCCTGATGCATTGCCCAAACTTTGTGTATTTGACCCGTGCCCAAAAATTCCTCTGAACACTGGGATAATATGTGCAGCCATAGAAGTCCCAAACAAGAAATTATATCTCCTAGGAACAGATCGGTCACTTGTACTGATACAAACTGTGTTAACAATAGTTTTCCCTTGATCTGGAAAACCAAGCAATGAGATCCAATCACTAGGTGGGTTCAGATGTGTGCCAAGGACTCTTCTTTCTCCACACAAAGAACTCTCATTAGAAGCTGAAGGGGTCTCTCTCTCAAACTTGCCAAGATGGGGTGACACAGAATGCTCAAGTTCTATGTCCTCTGCATGAACCTCAAATCCTTCCTATAACATCTACCTTTATAGATCAATCACACTTGCAACCTTGCATTATCTAGCAATCTCCCTTTCATGTGCTTCATTATACTTGAGTCTTATCTCCTTCGTTTATTTCTCATCTGCAATGTCTACTATCTTCCTCTATCCTAGCTTCCCCACCTAGTGTTTAGAGGGGTTTAGCCAAAAATTGGAAATGCCTTTAAACTTAAGGTAACGATCAAGATCTTCATCGCCAAAGGAATAACATGTAGAAATGATCCTCTAGGCTCCCTCAGAAAATATAACTCAGTGATCTCTGGGAAAGAATACGTTAAAATGACGTATTCTAAAGTATAACTAGTCAACACCCTCTTCCATCAGTGATCAATAACACGTGTCCATGTAAGATTTGCATCTTGCAGCCTCTGATAGTCATCTTGGGTCCACACATGTGATCTATAGAACCAACTTGATCTGGATGTGTATGCTGAGAGCCATTCATATAGCTCTACTGGGAAACAACAAAAGAATGTCTCATACAACCCATTATATAGGTTCTCTTCTACCCATCCATATGTATTAAACTTAGGTCCAGTACTTAATATTTCAGAAAACTTGTTCTTCATGCTCTTGAACCCTATTTCAACACTTTTTAAAGTTAGGTGCTCTGTCATTACACATCACAAAGAAAAAAACATATGTCATTTCTCACAATAACTTTGAAAAAGAGTGTCCCAACAATGGAACCAAGATGTAGTCATTTTTATGCCCTTCTCAAAGAATCAAGGAAATCCCATGCACACTGGCCTATCACCCAGTAGGTGCTGGGCACTCACCTGAGGCACACGCGGGCACTGAGTCCCTCCTTTAAGTGAGTTGTGTGAGAATACATTATTTATGATAGAAACTTAAGTGAAATGATTTTAAAGGAACCATTCATTCATCTTAGAGATCAGAACGGATTCTAGATCAGTGTGTTCATTCATATAAGGAAAGCATTATAGAACATAGATTTGAACCATAACATAAAAGAAATGCACATGGGTTTACACCTACTCATATGAAATATATATATAATTATGTAGTAGAAATGGAACCACTCATATATTCATATCAAGCATGTTGAAAACCACACTACATTAACTAAGGAAATAAAAAATTAATATGATTTTTTCTAGTATCGACCCTTTGAAATTTTGTGCTTACCCGATCAGTAGTTGGTAAGATTTTAAAATTTTAAAATTTTCGCCTAACAGCTGCTCTGATCACGAAAACCATTAAACGGAGCTTGAACATTACAGGTCTGGTTTTCTCCTCCATTTGTAATTAAAATCACATTTTTGATATGGGTTTTTGATTCTCGTTCCACCAGTGAATTTTTTCTTAAAACTGATTGTCAGTTTAACGGGAAATCCAACTTTTTCCTCCGTTGTGTAAAGAAAGAGATTTATTCACTGCAAACACTCCTTGCTATGAATAGGAGATCTGAAGGAGAGGTTTTTGTGGTATTTAATAATGAATAATGTATAAAAAATGGTTTATTGTTCCGTGTACTAGTTTGCAAGATATCTTCAAATTTTTGTTTTACGACAATTGAGGTTTTCAAAAGGATTTCTCCATTTCTTCTTCTTCATTATTCATTTATTCTTCTTCATTTGATCAATCCTTATTCTAAGACCTATATACTATCATGGAGTGGAGGATTTGGTGAATCTGGTTCAAATTTCAGCAATGGTGGATAGGGTGTGAGCATGTTGTAGAGCTATGGCAGGGTGAAGCTGTGGAAATTAAAAAGTGGGAAAGAAAGCGGAAAGCAAGATTTAAAGCATTAAAAAAATACAAATCAAGGGTGGGGAAAATTTTTATGTACCTAATGTCCATTAAGCATTAAGGGATGAGAGGGACATCAATTTTCATGGCGTGCCTCATTGCGACACATGGCGGAAATGTGATAGGTGAGTATTTAGGCCAAAAAGTAAGCTGGAAGCACCTGGGGGCTGGAAAATGGTCACATGGGGAACCAAGAGACATTCCTTAGGTTGGGAACATTTTTTATGTCCCTCATTTCCCTCAGCATAAAGGGAAATGAGGGTCATCAATTTTCACATGGTGCCTGGTGTTGACACTTGTCATGATCTAAGTGAGAGAGGGATAGGCTCCTGCAAGCACCTTGGAGTAGAACTGGGGATTCGGGAGGTCCCATGTGTGATCAAAGGGCTTATTGGGGCTGGGTGCATTTTATTTTCCCTCATGTAACTTTTCTTGAGGGACAAAAGGGACACAAAATTGTGCCAAGCTCCCTGAGATGACATGTGTCCTCTTGGAAATTTGACTAACTATTGAAGCCTTCCTAGAGGATGACTTAAAACGATGATAACTTGAGCTCTCGATGGCCTTTTTTGGAAAAATTGTATGTGATTTTTATTGAAAAATGAATTTTGAATCTAATTGTATGGATATAAACTCTTTATTTCTCCATTTATGTCCTAAAAAAGAGGATTTTTGATATGGTCCCTTACCTATGCATGAGAAATACTGCCTGCAGACCTATTGTGTAAAGGTGTTGTGAAAGAAATAATTTCACCATCTTGTAGAGATATAAATTGCATTTCTAATGATATTTTTTTCCTCCTAACTCCATCCAGAGCTCCCAAAATCACCTCCCAAAGTTCAGCAACTCTTTTGGCCTTATGCACTACCTAGGCATGTGAACCCTATTTTTGATCAAACTGCTCCAACTTCTCCAAATCCTTCCTGAATCTTTCAAAATCACTTCCATGATGTTTGTAGACCATTAATCCACCTCGACATTGGATTTTGTTCCTTATTTCAACTCCACATGGGTGCATTGGTCTTGGGGAGGCTAGTGATAGCCCTTCCCAATACTGCCCAAAAATAGTAGTTTCCTAAAATCACCTAGGGGACTGAGTTAACATCATCTGGGAGGTCATTGGACTAAATGAGTTTACCCGAGGTTCCTTGGAAGGGTAAAAATTGAAAATTTTGACACATGGGTATAGTTGTCATGATAAAAAATTATCAATTTTCTTGTCGCAAATTTACATGACAACAACTGGCTCTAGCTTGGGGACATGGCGTGGTCTGAACACAGTGAATACGTGACATGAAGTATCTCAAAATCTCATCTTTACGATACAAATACCAATGCCTTATCTATTAGGCCCTATGGAGTCATGTACAATTTACAAGAGAGAGAGAGAGATAACAAGAAGAACACACACACACAAAAATGATGAAAAGGAAAAACATAGCACAGAACAAGAAGGGACACACACGCAACAGAAAGGGAAACAAACCTGACGATCACATATGGTATAAGGCATGGGAAAAATAATTTCGCTGATGATATTGTTTTAGGTATTGCCCACTGCGAGGTAATTCCTGCGGTGTTCCATTCAGATATGAGAGTAGAAAAATGTTTTCTCCGTAAGCTTCACAAATCTAGAATGGGAAGAACCATAATGAGTCAAAATTTTCATGGCTTCCTTTTAGTTCCCTCCTCTTTTCCCACAATAGGATAAGGTATCAAAATTTTAACTCTCTTGCCTTGGCCTTCTTGTCAAAAATATTCTTCACCTTCAGTTGATGCTCTCTTATACAGTCCACCACTTAGAGTCTATTTTCTTCTAGCTTCTCAAGAAAAAAGATCCTATTGTCAATGGAATCCTTGTACTATCCATCTTCTATTCCCTAGAGCAGCTTGAGAGTTGAAATTTCAACCATGGTGGGAATTTATGCTTTAACTCTATATAACAGCTGGAGTGGTGACATACCTATTGCCTTCTTGGGATTGATCTTGTGCGCCCACAATGCATCATACAATTGTTTGTGCTAATTCCTTTGGTTTTCATCCACAATTTTATAGAAAATGGTCACAATGTTCTTATTTCTTGATTCCGCTTGAGAATTTCCTTGTGGATAGTAGCCCGATTAGTGGGATAGGGAGATTCCATAGCCATGGAAAAAATCAGTCAGCTCCTTTGAAGAAAAATAGGTAGCATTGTCTGCTACATTCTTCTATGGCACTCTAAAATGTACTATGATATTCTTTTTGATGAAATTGCATATTGTTTCAGTATTAGCTTGCTTGACTGGGATGGCCTCCACCCACTTTGTGAAATAATTTGTCACTATGAACATGTAGGTGTGCCTAGTGCTTGAGTGAGGATTCACAACACCAATGATATCTAAACCCCACTTCTAAAAGGGTTCTTCAATAACAACTGGATTGAGTGGTAGTGCTGTAAGCTATGGTCTCCCAACAAATTGTTGACATGCTTCACATTTGGAAACCTATTCTTGAGCATCTATAATGAGGGTGGGGAAATAATACCTTCCTCTAAGGATCTTATAAGTAGTTACCACCAATGAGAAATGCCTGCCACATGCTTGATCATGGTACGCCTTAAGAAATTTTTCCTTTTGCTCTTTGTCTACACATTTGAGAAAGCACCAAGACCTCTTTTGTAGAGTGCATGGTTCCAAATCATAATTTTTTTTGGCTTAAGCTTGAGTGTTCTCCTTTATTTATTATCAAGATGAGGAGGGAATTATCCATAGGTTAGGTAATAGGCAATGTTGGCATACCACTTGTCAATAGTGGTTATAAAGAGAACCTGTGGATTATATTCAAAGTAGGTTGAGCAAGCACAATTATCTTTGCCATGTTAAGCTTTGAGAGCTTCATATTCAATTATCAATGTACTTAGGCCATTTCCCCATACCAAATTGGAGGGCTGGATCTCCAAGTCATACTCTTGAATTTTTACAACCCAGTTTCCTCTTTTAGCTCTAGGATCTTGTCGTGTTAAGATAGAATTGATTTCACTGCTGAGAACCATCACCACCGTATGAAATTTGAGCATGTAGAATCTAATTTTTTTTGTAGCCTTGACCACTGCATAGGTATGTTTCTCCAATTATTTTTTATTTAGTTCATGCTTATTTAATGGGTAGTTCATGAAAGCAATGGGTTCTTCCATACCTTCTTCTCTCTTTTGGAAAAGAACAACAAAGAGTGTATGTTTAGATGCATAACAATACATGCCAATTTTTTTTTTGAAATACAGAGACATGAGAGTTGGAGCTTTAGCAATGGATTTCTTTATTTCTTCAAAAGATACTTTTCCTTCGTTATTCCACTTGAAGCTTAATTGAGGTTTCATCATGGTGGTGATGTGCTTTGTCAATTCTGCAAACATTGGAATGAAGCAGCGTAGAAAATTTACCTTGTTAAAGAAGGAATGGAATCCTTTCTTACTTATGGGCAGAGATAGTTCCTGAATGGCCTTCACACTTTCTATATTAATATGTAGTCCATGCTTATTCATGATGTGCCCCAACAAATTACCTTTCGTAACTCCAAAAATGCACTTTTTTGGGTTCAAAGATATGCCATGCTTTCTACATTTTGCAATTACCTGTTCCAGTTGGTGAATATGGTCTCCCATCTTTTTCGAGAAAAATGTGAGAACATATATGTATATGACAATGCAATGCTTCAAATATTTGAACAATAGGTCCATCACCATTTGGAACGTAGCTCCTACATTGATCAAGCCAAAAGGCATTCTACTTTATGTAAAAGTGCCCCAAGGTGTTGTGAAAGTTGTCTTGGTACGATCCTCTCTACCACTTTGATTTGATTACACCCTGAGAATCCATCAAGTAATCAGAGAATTTCAGATCTGGTGACCATTTACAAATGTGATCCATGACGGGGAGGGTGTAGTTGTCTTTCAGTGATGCCTGGTTCAAGTTGCTGAAGTCCACACATATTCTTATTTTTCCATTCTTCTTCCACACTAGCACAATGTTTGCCACCCATGTGGAATGATGGATGGGAAAGATGATTCTTGCATTGAGCATCTTCATCACTTCATCCTTGATAATTTCCACTTTCTTTGGGTTGTATGGCCTTTGTTTTCTCCTAAATGGCTTGGCATCTAGCTTTAAGGGTATTGAGTGATGTATTTCCTTCGGTTAGAAGGATTTGAGCTCATCATAAGAGTAGGAAAAACCAAACGAATATTTTTTCAAAAATGAAACAAACCTTCTTTTTTCCTTGGGTGAGAATCACTTTCTGATATTGACCATCGTTGGCTGTTCTGTAGTGCCAATCTACCCTTTTTTAAAATCAGCTGGGCACTTTGAAGATTACTTCTCTTTCTCTTGAATGAATCTATCGTGTTTATCAAATAGGTCCTCTAGAGAAAATAGGCCTTTGGGTATCTTGTTTCCTTTCAATTTGATCACTTCCTCTTCGTCAAATCCTTCAATTCCTTTTTTTATCCTCTTCGGATACTACTTCTCGATGTGGATTCTCAATTACTTCAAAGAAGATATTATTGAAGTTGTCTCTTTGCTCCAAGAATTCTAGAAGCTGATTATCATCATTGAAGACTTGCCAATAATTTGCATTATCTTGTACACTAGGCCTAAACACCATCTCAATGGTCACTTTGGATTTTCCAAAATAAGGATGAGGTGTCACTAGGGAAGTTGACACTACAAGGGGATTGGGATTTTCATTCTTCTCTCGTGGAACAAACTCAATGGAAAATGCATAAAAAGATATTGCTGCCAGACTTGCTTTAATATCACCTCCGAGTCTCCTTGAAATTTCAGCTTCTTGATTCCCATATCTTCTGCTATGCCCATGCCCAAAAGGAGAGCTTCATACTCTGTCATGTTATTTATATTATCAAATTGTTGCTTGTAGGAAAATGGATACAATTCGCTAGAAGGAGAAAACAACACCACACATGCTCCTGAACACGTGCTGGAATGAATACCATCAAATTTCATTTTCTAGAATTGGTTTTATTCCTCCTTCATAAGAATTGGAAAGTTCTCATATTTCTCTAATGTGAGGAAGTAGTTGCCTAGCCCTCTGTCTTGAAAAATAATGTTTGCTCTCAGATCATAAAATTTTTGCATCATGTACTTCATCTTTATTACTAGCAATAATTTCTTCATTTTTCCTTTTACTGGAATAGTGTTAGATGACCAATTAATTTTGATTTCCCTACCCAAATCTATGTAGAAGCTTTGAATCAATAGCATCCCAAAGGATGATGGAATGTCTACCACCTGGATGGTGAGAAACACCTTCTTCTCTAGAAAATCAGCTAGTGCTACCTGTGCATCCTTGATTCTTCCTACCAACAACACTTGTTTGGATTCCATAGAATAATAAGAGCCATTTTATTGGGTCAAGGTGAGGCTTAGGGAATTTTCAACTTTGACGGGCATCACATTATTTGAGGCTCTGGAATCTATGATGCAATTTTTGAGTTAGAAACGTTTGATGAGAAGTGATAGGTAAAATGGTTCAACCTTGTTGGTTTGGGAGGCACCGAGGGCTAGCATGCTTTGAGAAGGTGGTGTGGATGGTGTGAGAATTAGATCTTGGATTTTAAATTTTATTCTATATGGATACCACCACATATTACATCAATTAACCTAGGGTGCATTTGTAGGTATTCTAGCTCTATGATCTAGACTTTGGTTTTACTTGCGTGTTCCAAAAAGTCAAATGGCATTATACTCAGAAAGGAAGAGGTTCTAGGAATGACAGAGGATTTACATGGTGAGGTTTTTGCTACTATGGGGATTGGATTTTATTTTATAAGCGTATAAAATTTCTTGGAGGGAGATGAGGATGAAAATTTTGATTGAAACTTAGATGATTTGGCAAGAATTACATTTGAAGAAGAATTATTCTTAGCAAGTTTAGGACTATGAGAAGGGCTAGATGACTTACTTGGTATGGTAGTGTGATTCTTGCTAACCAGTGGGTCTAGTTTTTCTTTAGCCAACTCCATTAAAGGCGGTAGTGGTGATCCTCTACTGATGATTTCATTTTGAGGGACTGCTGCAAGAGAATATTTTTTCTTCTTCTTTTCTTCACTGCCACTGTTGAGGATGATGCTCCTATTTGAGATTTTTCACAAGTGAATACCGCACATGAGAAGCTTGGGGAATTTTCATCATCATCATCATCTTCTTTTTCATCTCCATAAACGTACTCAATTAATCCATTGTGCGTATCACCATCAACTTCCTCAACCTCGAGATAGTTATCATCATCACCCATGTCATCTTCCTCAAGTTCTTTTATTTCTACTTCTTTTTTGGACCCTCAGTGTCATAAGTAGCATTGACTAGTGGTGCTTAAAGAGCGAGCCAATGAGGAGGTGGAGCAATTCTTGGTCTATTAGGAGGATTTGGCTTCCTTGGAGTATTTCACATTGTGATCTAAGATAGTTGTTTCTTCACAACAATTAAGTCATTGACCATTTTTTGGAACATTGGGTCGGTGGTAACTAAGCCTAAACTCTAACCTTTTTGATTTCCATTCAGACCTTTTAATTTACTAGAAAAGATCAAATCATCTTCTATATCAATCACGAAATCCTGTGCTTCCTTCAAATCTCTAGGTTGGGCTCTTTTGAGGAAGAAACCAACTTCTGATGGTAATTAGCTGATGAAAAATCTCTTCAAATTGTTTTAAGGAGTCACAACATCTTCAGGAATCCACCTTATCATTTGGTTATATTTGGTGATGAAGTCTCTCATCGATTTGAAGGTCTCTTTCTTCATTTGTACTAATTGAACCAAAATATCCTAGCAGTCTTCCATGGACTTGAACATATGTTCAAATGCATTTCTTATATCTTCCTAGTAGGTGATAGACCTTGGAGGAAATATGTAGAACAATTTTGTAGCCTTTTCTTAAAGTGATTCCACAAAAATCAAGACCGATACATCCTCAAGCTCAATGCCTAACACACCGCAAGCAGTGATGAATGTTGCTACATATTCCTTAGGAATTTGAGAACCATCACCTCTGAATTTTGGAAAGTTTTTTATTGATCCTTTTGGTAGCTCATGGAGTGGTTGGGCAAGGGCAAGTGGAGCAGTGTTTCTTCCCCCTGGTACATTTTGTTAGGAAATAAGAGATAAAATATGCGGAATAATCCCTTATAGAATCGCAACAGTAGAAACTAATATGCATAAAATATTACAGATCTCAAATAAAAGTGCAGAATAAATAACACAACATAGAAAGATAGTATTTAAGAGGGTTCACCCAATTTGGGCTACGTCCACCAAGAATCACTTGCTCAGATTTTATTACAAGCCTCCACTCTCTCAATACAATACCCAGATCCATTTGGAGCTATGCCAACAAACTCTACAGAATCCACACCCAAATTCAAAGCACATCTATAATGCATTTACTTATATATGTATCATATGCATAAGACCATATAAATAGACAATTTCTTAAGTAGTTTGATACAAAACCGTGGGTATCAAAACCATGGGTATTAAAACAATGGGTACCGAAAAACCATGGGCCAAAAAATAGCCCATAACGGTTACCCATTACCCATGGGTTAATAAACCACCCATGAAAATTTGCTTCGGGGGCTTCACACCCGAACCCCCATCGATCGGGGGGGCTTAGCCCCCTAAACCCCCTTGACCCACTCACCGGCGAGTGGGACCACTGTAAAAATATCTGAGTGTAACACATAGAAGGTGTACCACACTCTAACATGAAAATAGGCTCCACAAACATAACACATTTGGCATGCATTCTTCATGATTACGGTCCCCCATTCCATTCCTAGATCTGGCTTCCAACCTTTCTAAGGTTGTAGCTTATGTAGCCGCTCTTGCTTCAACTTTGGCTTGAAGTATTTCAATCTCTTCAATTTGAGCTCTTAATTCTACTTTCACTCTTGCTTCTTCTTTAGTCTCTACATTGGTGAAATATTCAAGGTTCTTGTTGATGTATGGAAACTCAATGTCCAATGGATTGGATACACTTGGAGTTTCGGTAGAACCAATTGTGTGATGAAAGGGAGACCTTTGAATTTGGAGAAAATCTTGTCTTCTTTGAAGTTCTTCAAAAGTGGGATTAGTTTGTCCTCCTTTTCTTTGTTGTCGGGTGTATCTTCTATCCGCCATATTGGATATTTATGCTCTTCTTTGCAGTGCTTGAATTTGTCTTCGCCTTTCCAATTCAACAGTGTGTTCTTCTTCAAGATCAAGTACTCTTGTGGTGATCATTAGTGATTGAAACTTTTCCTATTATTCTAAATAGCCTCTCATAGATCTAAAGCAATATCCTCTTGGATGTGGAAGAGTAATTCAAGTATTTTAATAGGAGGATTTCCCGGTATAGCCATGGTTTGAAGACATAAGGCTCGAATAGCTATTAAAATTCCATAATTTTTCTATTTTTTTTAATAAATTTTTAATTTTTTTGTATTTTTCAAGGTCATTTTTTGGGTGCAGATGCTACAAAATGTGCCCCATGGTGGGTGCTAAAAATTATTAGTGAGAAAATTTGTCGGGGAAAAATTGGTGGACTTCTTGCCAATGCTCTACGAATCGAAGTCCCTCTACTTAACTGGTGCAACTGTCATATATGCATGCTAAGTAAAAATGGTGGAGTTTGCTAGTGGCCTTTTAGTCGAGGATCTAATAGGGGTACTCCACTGACCCTGTGGAAAAAACTTGCAGATATGTGCAAGGGAGGAATTTTCTAGGAGAGTAGGGGAAGGGAGTAAAGTAAATATTTTTGATATGTTCTAGTTTTTTAAAAAATGCTTCTAATATAATAAATGAAATTAAATACACTCATCTAGAAATTCCATATATTCTATATGATCTTGACGATAGTCCTCATCATAAATAAATTCACAAAAGGAAACCCATAAGGATGGGATTTCAACTTCGAGAGGAAGAATGACTTAAGAGCCATAAAAGAGAGAGAGGAGTAGTAACTGTAGAGGTGTGGATGTTAGTCTAGTAGGTAGAAAGAGTGAAGGGGATGTGGAGATGCCAATTATGACTAAATTTATCAATATTTTTGGAAAGGATATTGTGAAGGGTCTTGTTAGTAGCTTTAAATTTACCGTTATCTTGAGGATACTAAGGAGTAGAGAATCTAATATTGATGTTGAAAGATTCTCAAAGAATCTTAAAAAATTGTTTTTAAAGAACTTTTTGTTGTATGTGATGCTTTTATGAGGAACAATTAAGTTACAGATGATATGCTAGTAGACAAAATTAATGATTTTTTTGGATTTGGTGTAATGTGATTACTTGTAAAAATATTGTAGATAAATGATCTCAATATACAAGTAGAACAACTTAGCCACTTTGAGGGGGAAACCTCCAAACCATACAATAAAACTAAAATACTCAATATGATATCAAATACTACATACTAACCCCAATTTATACTATTTCTATGTTATGGCCATCCCCAAGGCTGAACCTCCAACGATAATATAAAATATATGAAAGAGATAGATAATAATAATAAGTTATGATAACCACACATCAACTATATACATCAAATGTAATAAATATGATTAATGGAATAATATGCCATTCCAATTTAAGGAAAAATTGTCCCCAATGTTGAGAAACTCCGGGTGTTGCTACAGGAACATCATATCCTCCCATGTTGCATCTTCATTTTCCATGTTCTTCCACTTCATAAGGTATTTAGTAATAACCCGTGTCCTCAATATTTTAGTGCATGTTTGAAGGATACATTCAAGTTCCAATATGACTCTCCCCTCCTCATTGAGCTCAAGTAACACTATTTGGGATGATACCCTTTGTCCAATTACTTCTTCAAGAAAGAAACATGAAAGACTGGATGTATTCTGGTTATCTGTGGAAGTTCTAATTTGTTTGCTACAGTACCAATCTTCTGCAATACTTGATAGGGGCCATAATACTTAGGTGAATTTTTGTTATGATTTTATTTTTGTTTCAAATACATTTGTTTATGTGGTTGAAAGTGCAAAAAAACCCAGTTACCTACTTCAAAATGCCTTTCTGTGCGATGTTGATCAACCTGCTGCTTCATGCGGTTTTGTGTCTTGGCCAAGTTCTCCTTAAGACTAGAGAGGACCTCTTATTGATGTTGAATGTGTTCTTCCACTACTCTAACCCTTGTTTTTCCTCTCAATGATGATGTGATGGATGGTGGATGGTACCCATAAAGTGCTAAAAAGGAGGCATTTTTGATGAAGTATGGAAGGAAGTGTTATACCACAATTCTACAAGTGGCAGCCATTCGATCCATCTCACTTGTTAAAATGATGTGAAGCAACAGAGATATACCTCCAAACACTTATTTACAACTTTTGTTTGCCCATCAGACTAGAAGCATTGTTTAAAAAACTAGAATAGAAAAAAATATTTACTTTTTTTAGATTAGTTTGCTTTGATTATTTTTCTTAGATATGTTGTGAAAATACCAAAAACATAGATTAAATTTCCTTTGATAGTTAGTTTGTTTCATCAAAATAAATTCAATTCATTCCACATGACCATCAATGATCCACAACAAGAGAGAAAATTTGGTTGTGATCCATTGGTCCCACAACCCAACGAGCCAGAGTTGTTGACCGACAATGATACATGTTTACAATTATTAGTTTTACGCATGCGTGTTAGGTATTTTGAGAAGATAGAACAATTGAACACATTAAATATTGTAGCTAATCAAGCCTAAAATTATTGGACTGCTCTTGACAACAAGGCTGATTAAGCTCATGACCATACAAGGACCACAACCTCCATGAGTTTACAGTTGTGATCCCCGGGTCCCATAACCCAACAGACTTGTTGACCAATTAAACATCGAAACTGGTTTACATGCATCGGTATTTAGATCATCACCAGTTCCACCTGAGATCATTGCACAACTTTCATTATTGAACATAACAATCGATCAGGCTAGGGATTTATGGACTAGACCGAAAAACCACCCATAGTCCTTGTGGTTTCTTTACGCCTCTTATTCTCACTTCTATGACCTTGTCTGGAAATCTATACGAGGCGCCCGTAGGTCACTTTTTACGTGTTCTACAACTAGCAGATAGAATCTCAGTAGAGCTTGATATTGACTGGAGGCTTCGAGTAACTATTCTATCCGATCGATCCATCACACCACTTCAACTTAGGATGGATTTCTTTTCCTTAGAATCACAGATCCTGATATTGCATGTTGAAGATATAAGGTTGCCTTGTTAGTTTTCTCATCGTTACCACATTCACATCCATTTCTATTCTACACCGGCTGTCTCGACACGACCTCAGGAAGTCAGGTGCGAAGAAGGTCACGTGTTGATTTTCTTTTGTACAAATTGGTGAACCCAATGTTTCTGTTTTCTTCATCCATCTTCCTCTCTCCCTTTATTCTACGGGTATTCTCATACCCCCCAAATATTTCAGGATACAATGAGTATGGTCGAACCCTCCCAGGTTTCGATGTCTACAACTATCAAATAGGTAGACAAAAACAATCACCTTCACTCTCTACATGGGCAGATAACTATTCAACTGCTTAGGCTCAAAATCCTCTTCTTCAGGGAACCAATGTCGGTTCCTCCATACATATCGATGAGTCTGAAAAAATCACACAGACATATCCTCCTGAGCATTCAAGTTCTAACAACATGAATTTCACTGGGATGCAAGTTTGTCTCCCTAGGTTTTGTTCTGATAACCCATTAGCATGTAGTCAGACCAAATCCCACCTCTAGATGAGTATTACTTAGCATGATACGCTAGAAGCGATCAAATATTCCTAAATATAAACTCAACTTTAGATAGGTTATAAAGACATGTTGATGTATTTCTCCAAAACAATAACACTACCCCTCAAAGAACATAGAACATTGCCAATGAGGGGTGGCAGAACAACAAACAATTCATAGCAGGATACCACACTCCTCAACAACCTCCAAACGTTCAACAACAAACACCAAAACAAAGCACCACCCCATCAATGAGTGACATCATCTTGGCATTAGTAGACAAATTCAAAGATTAGAGCTTTCCCATAACACTCAAAATTCATACGTAGGGCAAGTAAGAGTTTCTCACTATCCAAAAAATCATAGAAAAATACCTACCACGCAGACTCCTCCAGTTTATACGGGTGCTCCAGGCCCTGTACATTTGCTAATTAGTATGGTTACCTTGGGAATGCCCCCTCATGCCACATATGTATATCTACAATAGACACTAATCGAAAGTGCATTCTCAAATGCCATACCATTTAGAAATGTAATGTTCCTTGGATTTTTGCCTTCAACTCCATATCAAAACAGTTAACCCCCCTACGTACACATGTAATCTAAATCACCACAAGGGGATATGTACACTTACCTAGGTCTTATGGTTAGCATAAGGGATGCCATATGCCCTAAGAAATGTTTACATTGTACCATTTCTACAACTGATGCAACTTCCACCTCCCTAACAAGGATCTCCAATGGTTGAAACATATGCAATGGGGACCTATTCTAAATATCATATAGAGCCGCTAGGCTTCTCCATCCGGACTATCATGCTCCCAAGACCCTTTCCCAATATTCCAAAGTTCAAAGGGGAGGGAGATCATAATGCTCAAATTAAAGCTTACGCAACAACCATTTGAGAGTTGATCCCATGGGATGCAGTTGTTGCGAAGATTTTACCTAAGATGCTAGAGGGTATCACTCTCGATCGACACTATAGGATACCAGAGGCTTCAATACAATCCTTCAAGCAACTTGTGTCATAGTTTTAAGGACAAGAACCGGAGAATTCCTTCATATAAAACAAGAGCACAACGAGTCCGCTGCCCACTTCATTCAAAGGTGGCGAAAGGTTCTCTATTCCTCTGTTAGTGCTCCAAATATGGATCATAGAGAAATTTGTGATTTGTTCCTCCACTCCCTCAATATATAGACAAAGTAAGAAGTCCAAAAGTTCCTGCTAAGGAGCTACGAAGAGGTGATAAAGGGTGCTCTCTGAATTTATCAAGTAGTCATTAACTGTGGTTGTAAGACTTATGAAACAAATTGAAGGTTAGTCAATCCTAACCAAAATAACCCCAATTACTCTAACAACACAAACAATAATTAGGGACCAAATGTCCTTAATAAGAATTGCAGGGTTACAACTGACGGTGTTACCGATCAACCCAAGAAACCCAATGTTGTTAGCTCTCCCAATAAAAATACTACCAACAACAAAAAAAATAGTGGAAATAATCAGAGAAATAATAATTTCTCACCCTCAATCAACACTATGGATTTTAATCATCCTCAAAAGCAAAAAAAAAAACTTAAACAACCAAGGCAAGTGCATACCCAAGGCCCTAATTACTACCTAGGCAGGTATCCGAACCAATTCCAAAACCAAGGGCAAGGGTTCCCAAATTTTAATTATAACAATCAGCAATTGAACAACAATCATAATTTTGGACCACAACAAAGTGCAAACCAAAGGCCTCGATATTATGATCCCAATTTGTATTGCATTTTCCATAGGGTTTGCGGGCATGATGCAAAAACATGCCGCGATTGCAAATTTTTGTACAACATTTTCCGAAGTATCAAAGAAAATTATTTGTTGACATGTTTTTGGCAAACCCAACAACACTGACTCAGAACACTTACATGGGGCCGGTATCCCCATAGAACACACCGCTTAGGATCTTTAGCAATCCTCTCCCCACTTGCCCAAAAGATGGTAGAATTGATCCCAACGGTTCAAACAAAGACATCGTAATAGGAACCAATGATCATGAAGCCTCAACTTTATCAAACTCACTGGTGACAACTCCTTTGGATGGTCACCAACAAACAAAAATTGTGGGATTGGTAGAGTTGGACACCGAACCTCAGATTAATGTTGCCACTAGAACCAAAGATTATTCTTCGCAAACTATCATGGTCTACTTGACTCTATCAAATGACATTTGTATACACTAGGCAAGCGAGTAGGAGCTCATGACTTGATCAATGACCTGACCAAAACCTTCTCTCACATTTCCTTCTTGGATATGTTAAAGAATTCCCTTGCTCACAAATCCACTTATTAGAAGCACTAGGTCTTGGGTATCTAATTAATGTCACCCCTCCTTTAGAAACATAGATAAATCACATAGATTTTGATGTTTATTCTTCAGGGAATCCTGAAAGAGATGTTGGATTCGTGTTTGACATCAACAAGATGCCCACATATGCTAAAATAGCTCATAGAGGTGATCCAGACTTGTTTTTACAAGTTTGGATTTTGTGTAAAACGTGCAATGATTGATGATGGGGCAATGATCAACATAGTCCCTTTCTCTTTCCTTAAAATGTTAGGTTATGGAGAACCAATTTCTCCTTAACACAAAACACACTGAGAGGCTATGAAAACCTCAAAACAACACCAATTGGAACTATAGTGTTGCCAATAACCCTTGGACCTAAGACACTTATAACTAAGTTTTATATTATAGATTGGGAAAATAACTATAATATGATCCTCGACCATCCTTGGATTCATCGCATAAAGGTGATTCCCTCCACTTTGTTTCAGGAACTAAGGTTACTACATTTGGGAAGGTCTTCATGGTGCAGGGTTGCTACATACATCTAGATAATTTAAAGAAGAGGCCAGGGGTTCATTCCAAGTTTGAACTTCCTTCAAATCAATTAAACAAACCTACAAGCTTAGCATTAGAAGAAAAGCTAATTCCTACAACGGAGCTAGAAACTATGGGTTTTATTGAAGGAGTTCTTGCCGTAAAGGAAAAAACTGTAATTGTTGAGAAAATGTCAACATGAACGACATCAAGGATAGTCGAGTTGTTGGAGAATGACCTACCACTTCTTTTTCTGTTTGATTCCATGGGTATAGGACATGCCCTAGGACTCGGCTCTCTCCAGATGATGACATATGCATGGTAGAGGTCTCAGAAGTAAGGGGAGATAATACAACAAATAATCCAACCTCAATATTCCTAGATGACTGTTGGACCTTGAATTACGATGGAGCAAAGTGCCGCTTTGGTGCTGGGGCAGGTGTGATACTTACCAACCCTCAGGGAAGGGTCATGCCCTTTGCCTTTAAATTGAATTTTGAATGCACTAACAATGGAGTAGAATATGAGACTCTCCTTATTGGTCTCATTGTATCCAAAAGGATGACTGCTCTTAATATTAGGGTGCTGGGTGATTCACAACTAGTTGAAAATCAAGTATCTAAAGTATATGAGACTAGGTTTGAGCATATATAGCTCTACAAGACCATCATCCTCGAGTTAAGTAAAGGTTTTGATTTCATTTCAATCGAGGCTATACATAGAGAGAAAAACCTCCTTGCTGACTCTATAACAACCTTTGCTTCTCTTTTTACCCCAAGTAGCAAGCTAGAAGACACTAGCTTTACAGTTTCAGCTCGTACCAAGCGTTTGTTTCACAAGATACCAACAACCCTGATTCTGACCTATATAGAATACGAGAATGAGTTTATCACTTTAGATTATGCTGAAAATGACAAAGAAATCCTAGGGTTTTTGAATGCCTACACAGATTTGTATCCCGATCATCATAAGATTATATTTTCTCTCATCCCACACTCTTCCTCTTAATTTGGAGGTTCCACTATAGAATCTTCCTCTACGAAAGGTCTTGAGGTCTATGAAGTAGAAGAGGAAGGAGATTCAGAGCTACCTCAGGCCTCACCTGAACTTGAAGAGGGTAGCACTTCCTTAATTGAAGGAACAATTGATATAAACATTGGGACGGAGGAGGAACCAAAAATCTTGAAGTTAGGATCCTCTCTAACTCTAGAGGAGATAGAAATACATACCTGAGTCCTCAAGGAGCATGAAAAAGATTTCACATTTAGCTACAAGGAAATGATGGGAATTGTGCCACATATTGCAGTTCACAACCTCATCACTAAGCTGGATGCTAAGCCAATTAAATAGAAGTCAAGACCCATGAAGCCAAAGGTGGCCCTCATGGTGAAAGAAGAAGTGATGAAACTCCTACAGGTGGGGTTCATCAAGCCAGTCGACTATTCACAATGGGTGTCTAACATCGTCCCCATTCTCAAGAAGAATGGAAAAATCTGCATTTGCATAGATTTTCGGGATATCAACAAAGCTTGTCCTAAAGATGATTTCCCGTTACCATCCATTGATGTTATTGTCAACGCAACATCTGGTTATGAGTTTTTGTCTCTCATGGATGGGTTTTCTAGATATAACCAAATCAAAATCTCTGAGGAGGATCAGACCAAAACTACATTCATCACTCCTTGGGGAACATACTATTATGTTATCATGTCGTTCAGACTTAAGAATGTTGGTGCCACATACCAATGGGTGATGACTTATATATTCCATTATCTTATCCATAAGATTGTGGAATCCTACATGGATGATTTTCTGGCTAAGGCCAAAAAGTGCTACGATCACCCTAAAATGCTTTATATCATTCTTTCTCATTTAATTGAATACGGTGTCACGTTAAACCCAAAAAAATGTGTATTAGGTGTCACGGGAGGCAAAATGTTGGGATACATCATATCTTCACGAGGGATTAATGTAGACCTAACCAAAACCTAAGCTGTACTAGAAATGACTCCACCGTCAGATGAGTCTGGCATCAAATATTTTCTTGGAAAACTCGATGCAATCTGAAGGATTATCCCTGAGCTAACCTTTTCTATTCACCCAATAAACAATTTATTAAAAAGGGATTGCAACATTGATTGGATGGAAGAGTGAAATGAGGAATTTGAGTTGGTTAAATGATTCTTGCTGTCTCCTCCCACACTTATACCACCAAAGTCAGATCACCTCTTATGTCTCATTAGCCTACATGTTAGGTCTAGAAGATGATGATAAATGAGAATGTGTAGTCTATTTTATTAGTCGAACATTTCTTGACTATGAGACACGTTACACACAAGTAGAAAAGGAATGCCTTGCCATAGTCTTCGTGACAAATTGCTTAAGACATTACATACTAAATAAAGAAACAAAGGTTATTGTTAAATCAGATCATTTGCAGACATTTCTCATGCAAGGGTCCTTATCTAAGAAAGTTATACACTTTATAACTCTGATGGGTGGGTTTGAGTTAACATTTGTTAATAAAAAATCCCTCAAAGGAAAAATCATTGCGAATTGGTTGGCTGACAACCCGTTAGATGAAGGTGATCTAGTAAATCTAGACTTCCTTAACGAGTGTGTGTATTTTTTTGAAACCAAGCCTCCCATTTTTGCGTGCCCATGGTACACTGAGATTATTAATTTCATAGTGGATTATATGTATCTGGAAGGGACGACATTGCAACAAAGAAGATGATTATGTGTTATAACTACCAAGTATGTTATCTTGGAATAGGTGCTCTATCGTAGAGCCTTTTATGGATTTTTTTTACGATGTGTTGATGAAGAAGAATCCTAGAAGATTCTTTATGAATCAAATAGTGGAGTATGTGGAGGTCACTTCATCAACCATGCCATTGCTAGGAAGATACATCAGATGGGTTACTTTTTGCCCATGCTAGAACATGATGTGGTAGATTTTATGTGAAAATGCCATAAATGTCAAGAGTTCTCCCATGATATCCACATACCGACACAGGATCTACAACCAATTACAACACCATGGCCCTTTTCCACGTGGGGCCTCGATTTAATAGGAAAGTTCTCTCCCTCATCAATAGATGGTCATAACTTCATAATCATGGCCACAAAATACTTTACTAAGTGGGTAGAAGCCATGCCTCTTACCACCGTGCATGGATGTGTAATCACTAAGTTCATTTTGAACCAAATCATTTGTAGGTACATCGTCCCACAAGTCATTATCTCTGATAATGACACATCTTTCAAAAATGAGGAAGTACGTGAATTGTGTGAAAAGTTTAAAATAAATCACCATACAACTTCTATCTATTACCCTTAGGCCAATGGAAAGTCTGAGGCTACGAACAAGATGTTACAATCCATTCTCCTTAAGAGGGTCAAGGATAACAAACGAGATTGGCATTAAAATCTCTTTTTGGTCTTGTGCGCCTATTAGACATCGATAAGAATGCTGAGAGGAGAAACCCCCTTTTCCTTGGTATTTGGTACAAAAGTAGTTTTACCACTTGAGGTCAAAATACCTAGTCTCCGCATCTCATTGCAAGGAATTTTTGGAGAAGAGGGCTATTGAGAGGCACAAATCTCTCAATTAGAAAGTCTTGATGAAGCTAGGCTCAACACTGAACAACGACATAACATTTATGCTGACCGAATGGCTTGGTAATACAACAAGAAAGTATACGAGCGTGAAATATATGAGGGAGATTTGGTTCTAAGACTTTACAAATAAATAGAGAAAAATATCAGTGAAGGAAAGAAATTCAGGCCCAGGTGGTTGGGTCCATATCAAGTAATAAAATAATATAAAAATGGGGCATTTTTCCTATGTACACTAAAGGGTGAGGAGTTTAGCAAATCTGTAAACTCTCTTCACCTAAAGAGGTACTACACATGATCTATTAGCATTTCCATATGTACATTACTGCATCCACATTGCATTTTCATCTGCCAGTTCATTTTGTAAAATTTGTGATCAAGGGACTTATTCTTATAGAAATTCCTAAAAACTTCTAAAAAACATTGGAAAAACATTCAAATCATGTCTCTTCAAATCTTCACGGTGTCATCAATTATTTCTGAATCATTTCATCAATCCAAGAAAGATAAGACAAAGCTTTGATAGTAACCATACCAAGGCATGCATACTTGGTTCTGCTTATAGTTTCTTCTAGGTTAGGTGTCTTTTCCTATAGTCTGTTCTAGAAGCTTCATGGTGTCACATCTATCCCATATACATCTCTTTGGAAATAATAACATTCTAGAAATTTTTCCTAGATAAATAAGTCAAATGAAAATCCACAAAAAAATTTTATTTTACACATTTCTTTGTTGTACCAACCTTCGGTGTTGAGCTTGTGTCTCTTACTAGTGATGTAGGGTTGGGAAAGGAGAGAAGTTCCCTTACTCACCTATGCCTTGTCCATGGTGATGAGCCCATACTTCCTACTGGTAGCATGGGGCAAGGTGTAGGGGGTCTCTTTGAAAAAATTGAAAATTAGAAATAGTTCATTCAAATGCTGTGAATAATAAATCAAAACAAAGTGAGTTAGATGTCCAAAATTCCAAAAGATTTTAAAACCTCAAAACCATATTTTGTCAACCAAGTGGCCATCTACGGATCTAAGTCTAGATAAACTAGAAATCAATTCACATTTTAAACTATGAAGCAAAATTAGGTAGAATGAGGTTGTAGTGTCTCAATTTGGTTTTTCCGAATCCTTTTCTTTCTCTCGTCATTACATATTTCAACAAATTTATATAACTTGTACCCTTTTTGGCTCTTAGTGTTGAACCCTCACATCTTACTGGTTGTGTGGAGTTAGGAGTGGGGAAAGTTCATTCACTTATCATATCACTCTTTCACCATGTTTTTCCAAAACAATACGAAGTACCAAAAGTTGCTTAGAGAAACTAAAGTTCAACATTACAATGTGATTGTATTATCATATATCAACATTACAAAACACAAAAAAAGAGATCATTCATATTAGCATTCATATCCACTGCATACATTCTGAAAAGCATATAAAAACAGAAGTTCTAAACATCTAGAGTACACATGTGAAGTGAGCCAAGAGGAATTCAACTCAGATACAATGAATTACCAAACCAAAAATAAGAGTCTGTATATATCATAATAAATCAAGTTTGTATATAATGCCATCACACGCTAGGCATGGTCAAAATGCTCGCAATGAGCCCAAAATATACAAAAATAATCATATAATGCTGATGAAAATCACAACCAAGCAATAAAAGGCCCATCGGCCTATCAATCCATGTGGGACCCCTGAGATGGTGCACGGATTCGTCTAGAACTCCTACTATGGCTATGACAATGAGAATGTACTGAATGGTGGGAGTGCTCATGGTGGTGGCCATTGGATGGTATCACTATGAGAGTGACTCTGCCTCATCAAATGCTCAGTCATCTCGTATGCGGTCACCTGAGTGCGGAGAGAGGTCATAACCTCTGCTGCCCTCCAGATGGGGATCAAACACATCAATGTGTCTTCTAGCTGCAAGTGGCTATCCTATATCCTCAGTCATCTTAGCTTGGTTCTTCCCCAAAGGGATCAGTAAGGTGTCCAAACACACCTGTCGAAATAATCTCTCACCACTCCATGTGTAGTCACTGCAAATAGAAACAAAGAAGAAATGATGAGTTAGAAAGTTAAAAAAAAAAAAACAAAAGAAGTACTAACTAACATTTTCAACTAACAAGGTCAAAGAGAAGAGGATCAACATACTCAGATCTCTAGACATCCATGTAGGATCAGTGGCTAATGTTGCTACTACTGTTGATGGCTGCAGGGCCTCCCCAAAACAAGAGGTAAGACACTGTCCCACCATGGACTCATCATCCCCCTCTCCATCATGAAAAAGTGGTCCCTTAGAGGAAAGTGTCTCCTCCTCTGTGGCTGCCTCCTCCCGCTCCACTCTCAGAATGTCCCGAGTGTCATGCCACTCAGGATCAATCTCCTCCTCCATGTGGGCTGCCCCACCAACCTCACCTCCTAACCCCTCATCATTAGTCTCCTCTCTGGTATCATCCCCTGTATACTCCTTGGAGTCGAAGTCTATGTTTATGGTCTCATCCTCCTCTTTACTTGTGAATAGGTGCGTCCCCAATCTAGAGTAAGGGTGTAGGAGTGGCACGAGATTCTATGTCAGGAAAGAACAACTCACCTAACTGTGATAGGAACTCCCAAGAACTACCGCTATCCATCTAACTTGATCTCCGTGAGGCCCCTTTCGGGCCTCCTTCACTATCCTATACACAAGTGCCACTGGGGGAAGCATATCAATGTAGGGGAGGCCGAAATGCTAAGGAAATTGGATAAACAGGTGAATCTTAAGCTTCCCTAACTTATCAACTAATAGAAAAATAGTGGAACAAGCTACCACTATGGTCCCCTCCTATCCCCACAACCCTGTCATGTCCTAGTATGGGGTATCCACCATGTCTGCTGTAAGAAAAGAAGCCACTGGATGATGTGGCACTCTGATAACTATCATCCATGTCCAACTGATGGCCCTGACAGACCTGTCATTGTATAGGAACTCCCCTCCCAAAGGGGATGATCCACTCATACACCTAGCTCATAACCAATGTGGGTGGCTCAAATACTACCCCTATAATTAGAAAATCTGATACAGGTCATGATAGGTGTTGTCAAGTATATATGTTCCCTAGGCTGTAGATACAACCATATGCCTCAATCTGTGTAATGATGGGAGCCCAACAATAGAGTAGTGTATCACCTCCCTTGTCCCCGATCAACTGCAAGGCCAAGATACCCATGATGGCCTTACGGATAGTAGGGATGGGAGTAGTAGGAATGGATCAGACCTTGATCCCCTTCTTTGAACCAAAAGAGACCGCAACATCCCCCATATAGGTGGCCCATAGATTCATCATGGCTCTGGATCTTGCTGTCTCCAGAGTCAATTGTCTGCCTAGTATTGGAACCCCAAGAATATGGTACACATCCTCTAGGGTGATTATCCACTCACCCCTAGCACCCGAAAACTAGAAGGTATTCTGGTCCGCATCCCAATAAGAGAACATGTCACATAGTATGTGACTGGCAGGAGTAACATGGGGCACCCATGCTAATCCTCCATATGGATGAGTTTGAAGAGTATCAGTCTCATCCTGAGTCAAATGATCCAATATCACTGGGAGCCAATCACACTCCCTCTCACGACTCCAACAGATATACTCTTCCTTCTTCTGCATCCACCAAAACACAAGAAAAGAGCAAGTTAGTGACATATTTTGAAGAAACAAGCTCATGACAAAAACATAACAAAATATTAAAAAATCTAAAAAAATTAAGTTATCATGGAGTTTTGGCCATTCTGTTTAGAACTGCTACCCAATGTAGGGCAGTGGTCCTGAACCGATTGGACCGTGCAACCCCTTTCAGGGCAGCGGTCCTAAATGATTCATCGTATGGTTTTATTGCCTTGAAAACACTTAAAAATACAAAAAAGGCCCATTTTCAATGAAATAAAAGACTACCCTGAGGGCACCCCCCCTTGAGACTCATTTAAAACGAGAAATTTGAAAAATGATCCCCCACTAGTAAAATATTTTGACATTTTCACATTTTAGGTTTAAAAACACACAAGTGAGGAAAACTAACTTGAGACCACACTATTCAATCTCCCGCTTATGGAGGCATGATCATGATCTCACAATGAACATTTTGAATATTCTTTCAACGAAAAATGGTCACCGTGGGCCAAGAGCTCAAAAATCACCAAGTCGATATGCACAAATGAATTTGAAAATGAGTTTTTTTAATATATATATATATATATATATATATATATATGTTATTATAACTTTGTTTTGAGTGCATATGTTCACAGGGCTGGAGCTGGCACATGTATACTTCCATATCCCCACAAAAATGGTAAGTCCTCTTGTCATTTTGATTTAGTATTTATTTTTTGATATTTTATCTATCTACACTTGAGTCTTCTCTTTCTCTTGCAGGTAGCAGGAGTTTTTGGATGATGACATTTCGACACACGGGCATGTCAGGTATAGCTTCTAACTCCCCATTTCAGGAACGCCATACTCAGACTCTACGTTTTACACCTTTTCATGGCTAAGACACTTCTCTGAGGGGGAAATATGTACAAACCCAAAATTGCATGTGCTACATTGTCAAAAAATGGTTACAAAAGTCCCCAATGATGATTCATGCCCTTTCAGAAGGTGTTCGAGTTCCTAAGACCATTCGCAGTGTATATTTGTAGCCTATGCATCCTTACTTAGATTTTCCACGCTTTCTTCCAGCTTCCTCACTTCATTTCTGTGCATGTTTTGGCCTTTAGTGCTAGGACCACCTCCCTTGGGCGGTGGTTTTGAGTAGGTGGTCATGTCATGCACACTTTTTCCAAAATCCTTCATGTGTAATTTTAACACGCGCGGTTTCACTTAACTTGACTTTTAAGGTGCATTTGTGAATCAAATTTCCTAAAAATAGTCTTAATTGCTTAGTTTTCCTTCCCTCTTCTATTTTTAAATATATTTAATTAGTTTGAAATGCCTCTTCACCTAATGATTTGGCACTCCAAGGCTGCCTTGTGCATGAAGGAACATCCCAGCTAATTCCCGTATATTCCATGCTTGTATTCAAGAAAAAGGCCTGAGAATTTTGTGTATCTTGCATAGTATTACTGCCATAATCCTACTAGAAATTGCATAGCCAAGCTCTGTTCACTTGTGCTATCTCTCTTCCACCTACATTGCAACCAAACTATCTTCAAGCTGCAATTGCTCAAGCCCTTTCTCTTGATGTTGCCTCTTGCATTCCCAATTCCTTGGACTCATATGGAAACATAGAGAAAGAAATGAACAAACTGAGGGGAATGATATACAGATACAACTAGATTTTCCAAAGCTCTTGCTTATCTTGGATGGAATTACTTGTTTGTTTGCTTCATTTGTCAAATTATCAATTATGAGTCATTTATTTATAATGCATATCAAATAGAGTAGAAAAATTGTTCATTTCAATTGAGTAAGCAATTACAAATAAAGAAAATCATTAGAAAACTATCTCTTTGACATTACCAGGGAAGTAGTGGGGAAAAATAACTCTTCTAGGGTTATCGTTTGTTATCCACCTTTGAGGTAGGGTTTGAAGTGTTTTTTGATTGAATTAGCTTATTTGTTTTATATCTATATTCACATTCTTGCACAAGTAATTAGCTACAACCACCTGATTGCTTGTATTTAATTTTGTTTATTAGATTAGAAGCATTTCTTTAAAAAACTAGAAAAGATAAAAAATATTTACTTTTATTAGACTAGTTTGCTTCCATTGTTTTGTTCAGATATGTTGTGAAAATACTAAAAATATAGATTAAATTTCCTTTGATAGTTAGTTTGTTTCATCAAAATAAATTCAATTCATTCCGCATGACCATTAATGGTCCATAACAAGAGAAAAAATTTGATTGTGATCCATTGGTCCCATAACCCAATGGGCCAGAGTTATGAAACAACATTGATATAGGTTTACACTTGTTAGTTTTATGCACACCTACTAGGTATTTTGAGAAGATAGAACAATTGAACACATTAAATATTGCAGCTAATCAAGCCTATGATTATTGGACTGCTCCTGGTAACAGGGTTTGATTACGCACATGACCATACAAGGACCACAACCTCCACAAGTTTACAGTTGTGATCCCCAAGTCCCATAACCCAACGGGTCTGTTTGCCAATTAAACATTGACATAGGTTTACATGCATTAGGTATTTAGCTCATCACCACTTCCACTTGACATCAGTGCACAACTTTCATTATTGAACATAACAACCGATCAGGCTTGGGATTTTTGGACTAGACCGGAAAACTGCCTATAGTCTTTATGGTTTCTTTACGCCTCTTGTTCTAACTTCCATGACCTTTTCTAGAAATCTATACGAGGCGCCCACAGGTCACTTTCCTTGTGTTCTACAACTAGTAGATAGAATCTCAGTAGAGCTCAATATTGACTGGAGCCTTCAAGTAACTATTCTATTTGATCGATCCATCACATCACTTCAGCTTAGGATGAATTTCTTTTCCTTAGAATTGCAGATCTCGATATTACATGTTGAAGATATAAGGTTGCCTCGTTAGCTTGCCCATCGTTACCAAATTCACATCGATTTATGTTCTACACTGGCTATCTTGGCACAACCTCAGGAAGTCAGGTGCAAAGAAGGTCATGCATTGATTTTCTTTTGTATAGGAACCTCATGAGTCCATGATATATTTTGTATCCAAATTCAATAGATTGATCAATAAGATTCCCAAAGCTGTCAAGCCTACTGAAGATAATCAAATGAGATTCTTTGCAAATTCTCAATTGATTATGTTCAAAAGGAACCTCATGAGTCCATGAGATATTTTGTAGCCAAATTTAATAGATTGATCTTTAAGATTCCCAAATATGTCAAGCTTATTGAAGATAATAAAATGAGATTCTTCACAAATTATTCTTGAGAAGATCTCAATTGAACACTTTGGAGGAGACTCTAGATCTCACAGTAAAAGTTATGGATGATTTGATTATGTAAGTTAAGATCAAGAATAATTTGGAAACAAATAAAATCAAAAGTTCTAAGGATGATGGAATTGATTAATTACTATAGAAGTTGGGCAATGATTTGACTATATTGAAGAAAAAAATGTCTTAACATGCCCCATATCAAAACTAGAACTAGAATTGGATTGTTGGAGTACCCTAAAGGATTTCCTCGGAGGCTCCACCTGTTAATGTGGTGCATGGAACATAAGAAGATGAATTTTTTTAATTAGAACCTAAACGAGAAGAATATTTTAGATATACAAACATTGGGTATTTTGATATTCATCTGATGAATATTTTGAGGATTCAATGGCTGATATGACTAGATATTCTTGTGCAATATTCACTATCTCATAAGAATAGAAGGATGCCTATTCATCTTCTTCACAAGTGAAGAAATTAAATCCTTAAAAGGTGACTCCATAGAAAATAATAACAAAAAGAGGATCAATACTACCCACTTCCATGGAGTTAGTTGAGAAGAAGCAAAACAATACCTAATCCAAGGCTAAATCTCCTTCTTCGGGTAAGTATATTTCTTCTCCCCCTATCAAATCATTTCTTGATTCTACTTTTGTTGTTCCTAGGAATATAAATCTTACCCCTATCAAAATTGTCATTGTTCCTCAAGTGTCCACCTCGTCATGCTTTGACATCATTGAACATGTTAAGAAGTCCAAAGTCCAAATTTATGAGTATGACTATATGAGAATTCACCCTAAGACATTTGATAAACTTGTCCAATTTATAAAAGGAAGTAGTTCAAATTTTAGTTCCATAAATCCTACTACCAAATAACAAGTTTCACATCCTAGTACCACTCCCTCTCAGAATGTTCTTTCCTTAACACTCTCCACCTGAGAAAGTATAACCCTTCTACCCATCTTTTCTTATCAATGGATATAAATTGAGTAATTGTATCATTGACTTAGGAACCTCTTATAATGTAATGCCTACACAAGTAGCCAAATCCCTTGATCTCACTCTCACCCATTATTTTTGGCCATTTTTATTCCATGGAGAACAAATAAATACCTCTTAGTGGTTGGGTCAAAGATGTTGAAGAAAAATTTGCATATTTTCCTGACAAAAAAGGCCAAGATAACTATATTGGTGGCTAACATTAAATAATTTGACGAAGTGAGTTGGGATGACTTAGATAATGTTCATAGTGATAGGTTTTGATAGAGTAATGTGCGTATGTGGGGAGTAGGTGGGTGACGAAAACCCGATGTCTACAATATGTATTCAAGTGAAAGTGACCTAGGATGGAATTCTATTCTCCCTTCACTGTGGAGATGAATGTTTTAACTTAATAGGATCTTCCTCAGCCATTTCCCTAATAAGAACATTTTATTTCTTAGATTTAGAAATAATTCTCCACATATTATCTAGAATTATCATCTTTTGTCATGCCTCAGAACTTCTCTTTTAATTCTTCATCTCTATAAACAATGGTGAATATATCAAGCTACACAAATCAACTCTTATCATAAACATTAAATGTTTCCACCTACTCAAGTGCTATGAAAGATAAAAATCATTTTTATTTTAAGGTATTCATTTTCCATTTTAATTTTCAGGGCCACATGCATGAAAAATTATCTCCCACACAAGCACACTTGTTAGGAAAATATTATGATTCTTGCACCTGTATCACTCATGCCCCAAAGTAAGGAATAATAATTTCACAATGAGATATTTTTGTATTTCATAGTAGTAAGGACCTATGAGAATCCTCAATGTCATGGTTAGTTCACTTACGAAACATAACAATCTGCTAAAAAAAAACACCTTTTCTTTGTGAGATGAAATCAAACACTTATTGAGTGATATTTCTCTTTTAATGAATGATAGGATTTTTTTTAATGTCTTCTAAATGGAGAATTGGGATAATCAAATTGAATGGAGGATGGTGAGATAATTAAGAATACATGGCAATATAAACCTTAAGTCATGGAAGTCTTCAATTGATCCACTTAGATGTTTCACATTCAACTATCTCGCACGTTCCCTTTACTTCAGGTTATGAAAATCATGAGATAAGGATATTCAAAGATCAAGATTTGGAGAGGGCCGTAGATGGATATTTTTTATTTTTTATTTTTTTAGGAAGTTGATTTGGAATGTTTGAGAAGTGAATTGACACTTGGGAGAGTTTGCGAAAATGGGTTTTCTTCCTTTTCAGATGTTTTCAATGGTATTTCTAGCTGAAATAGAAAATGGTCACCATAGATGAAATAATCAACCAATACAAGAAATAATGGATTAAAATGAAATATATATGGTGAATGAGGTTATGATCCAAATTTGAGAAAGTTTTATTTTTAAAATCAAAGGGAAAATGCCAAAGAGTTTATGGTCACAAAGAGGTAGTACTGGTTATTTTAATGAACTACGACTGCAACAAAAATTTGATCATAATAAATGGAATAATAAACCTTAGCAGTAAATAAAGGAATAAAATGAAAGGTTTTTGGGAGAGGGAGATTTAGTCAAAATTTCAAGCAATTTGGTCCATGGAATCTCTTGGAGTGTGTAAATGGTTTTTTGGTTAACTAGGGAAAAAAGTGGCTTTTCCAGCTGAAAGTTTCTTATGTGGATAAAAAATGAATCATTCCATGGAATAATATAAGGTTAGGATCAAATTAAATTCATTTTGGAGAGTATTACTTGGTCAAAATTTTAATTTTTTTTTCCCATGTGATCAATAAGAATGAACAAAAATGTGTTTTAGCAAACTAGTGCATATAATTGGTTTTCATGGAGTTTTAGAGAAAAAATAATTGTTCCTCTTATATTTGGCCATTAATTTTCATTTTCCCTTCATCACTTGCTTACATTTTATCATTACGAATTTTTGGGGGAAAAACAATTTCAAAAATCACTTAAGCGAACTTGTGGGGATTGGAAAATGTAAGAGCAAAGGAGAAATATGCTTGAGTTTTGCAATCTGTATGCCCAAAATGTGCATCAATCAAATGCAAGAGAACTTTAGAATTGTATGGAAAATTCAAAAGTGCACCAACACATGAATGATCTTAAATTTTCACAACATTCACTTAATTGATTGTTAACATCATCATCCCTTTGAAGAATTAGGACAAAAAGTAACTTTCTCACATCATCATCTTATATATGATTTTGGCTGAAAAAGTCCAAATAAATTGATTCCTAACATTTTTCAATACCTGAAAGTGTTTTTATTTGTGGTTTTAGGTCAAAACCTACAAATGGCCAAAATGATCACAAGGAGCCAACAATTAGTTTTTAGCTATCACGGAAGATAAGGACGACTAGGATCAAAACCAATACTTGAATTATGTAGAGGAATTATTAATACTTAATTTTAACACTTGTAGGAATTTTTAATTCCTCAAGAGCTCCTGTAATATTCTATACCATATCACTCTTCTTTCAGGACCAAAACATCCTGTGTCATAAGAAGCATTAGAACAATTTGTGTTCCAAAAATATATGCAACACTTTCATAATATTACTTTGAGTATACCAGTGTGGAGTATACTCTCATAAATTTCCCATGATTAAGCATGGGACACCTAAAATCACACAAAAATCAAACAAGACCATTCACAAGTTGACACTCATAAAGGGGCAAAAATTTACAACATGGGTGAAATTTCTTAAAATGGGAGACAAGTTCTTTGGGGTTGTTAAGAAAAATGACTACCGAAATTTACATGCCAACATATGGTATAGTTTTGTTCTAGAAGGGTAGTGCATTTTCTATTAAAAAATAAAAGAAAATGGATGATATTTTATTTCCCTAGTTGTAAGTTAATTTCTCCTATTGATGTTCCATATGCATCAATGTGTACATGAATTGGAGTTTTCCAATATGGAACAATATAATAGATTCACTTGATAGTTTTTCTTTTAACTCTTTAAAAGATTTTTAATAGATTTGATTCCACTTGAACTCCCCTTGTTTCCTTTAAAAAATTTCCAAGGGTATGGCTATCTTGTCATATCCTTTAATGAATTTGTGATAGTAAACATGCTTTCTAAGGAATGTGCACATATCTTATTGTGTTTGTGGTAATTTGAGTTAGAAAATAACTATTATTTTTGTTGGGTCTACCGAAATTCCATCCTTGCATGTAATTTGTCCCAACAACATCCTAAAAGGAGTTGTGAAGACAAATTTCTTGATATTCAATGATATTTGGAGTTGATGGAATCTATCAAACATCAAGAGAAATCATTCACAATGATACTTGAGAAGACCATACACCATCCATTCATCAAAGTATACTTATAAAAAATTGAGGATGGAATCCTCGAACACCCCCACTACAATGTATGAAAGCACTATAGGTGAATTATTAATCCTATAAGGCATTAAAATGTAGGAAAAGTATCCCTATTCAATTAACATTTTTTTCTTATGATGATCCTCTAAATCTATTTGCATTTGGTGATAACCTAAAAAACCCATTTGTGAAGGTGTATATTTACTGCTTGGAAACACCTTCCTAGATCTCCTCAATGAAAGGATTGGAAAATGGATCTATAATGTAGAATGAATTTAATTTCCTATAATCCACACATATCCACATGTATCCATCCTTCTTGATGTTAGCCGTTATGGGGCTAACCCACTTAGACTACTCCATTGAGATTATCACCCCTACTATCAAAACATTTGGTCAATATCTTATTTGAATGTTGTGCACAAGTTAGGATTCATTTTTACATAATCTTACACATTATCTTAGCACACTCTACTAATTTTATTTCTATCTTATTGAGATAATGATGCATTCCCTTCATTTCTAACTGTTACATGAGAAGTCTTCATAGTCACACATGTGTTCTATTATCTTTTTTACCTCTCCCTCAGACCAATAGTCACCAATTATTATGGTTTTCAATGCCTCCTCTATGCCAATTTTTACCTTTATTAATTTCAAGGGATAATTATATAGTTCATTTTTGGTTCCCTTCTTATAAATTACCTCATGCGAGCTAATAAATGTATCAATATTGAGGTAATTGGAGATTGCCCATTATTATATATTGCATACCATGTTATCCTTTCCTTTCCTCTTCCAGTTGTGTTATAGCCATATGGTCTCATAATTTTCATTAGAGTCACTATTGGTGTTTCAATACTCAAAGGTATTTGGTAGATACATCCATTTCTCTTTGTATAATGTAGGTTGGGTGTGTGAGAGGTGAAGGTGAATGTTTTCAGAAAGTGTACTTTAACTTCTTCCCATGTTTTTGTATCTGTTCTCATATCATTTTCCACATACTAAAAGCGTTCCCATACATGCAAGGTATGGTACAATTCATGATTCCAAGTGAAGGTTTGAGTATCATGTCACCCTCTTTCCATATTGCTTTATATTTAGCCATATTTTATTTGGGTCTTATTACCCCATTATTACTTGGTAGTTTGTGCACATAGTTTGTTTGGTAAAACCTTTCATGCATGGATTCATGTAAATAATATTATGATTGTAGATAAGGGTGATGTGTTTCCCACCATATTTTTTGTAGTTCCCCTTACTGTATAAACCATTGTATTTATTTGCACCTTATCATGCGACATATATTCTTTCATTTTCTATAGGAAATATTGGGCATATCCCTCCTTATGGTATTGAAGAAAATGTGCATTATTTTACCTTCCAAGTCATAGAACATACTTTACCTTGGGTTTCATCCTTGTATCATCATTTTCTCTTGTTTAATTGAACTATGTTGTAATCATGTCCAATTATCTCATTAAATGCATGCACCAAATTTTCACAAGTTGCACTTTTTGTGTCAAAAATAAAATGCACATCATCCCATTAGAGAATTCCTTCATTGTTTGGATCAAAATGGACCAAAATATCAGGTTTTATATTGTATGTATGATCTAATTATTCTTTTCCCTCAACATTTTCTATGTGTGGGGCTACTTGACTAGTGTCCATTTGAATAATCACACATTGGGTGTCATTTTCAAAGCTAAGATAGAAATTTTTCAACACTTATAGGAGGGTTGGAAGGTTTCCTACCCTGTCCATCCCAATCAACTCAAATTCCCCTCTAAATTATACTCACTTTATGCTAACAATAGCATCATGCAAGCCCTGTATTGGTAGTGCACATGTTTTTTTTAGCCATGAACATGACATGTAGAAAAATATGAAGTGTTGGGAACACCATATTATTTCACCCATCAATTTTGTGTATGTTGAATTTTACATCCATTTCCACCAATTTTTTTTTTTTAATATTCCAACTATTAGTGCATACATTGAATAATATCTCTTAGTCGTATTCATCAATCTATGTGGATTTAATATCTTTGAATTATTATTTAATGAGGTTATTTCATAGCACTAATTCCTTGATTTTTTGGGAAAGACATTGGAAAAGGAGGGGAATAAATCCTTTCATGCGTAAATGAACAAAAAGTTCTCAAAATTCATCCCTGTCTATTTATTCAAACTCTAAAAATCCTCTCACTTCATTTCTAGCGCATGTGTTTTCCTCGAGGATTTAAATTTCTCCTTGAATCTCTCTAACCATATCCATTATCTCTTGCAAGGCTTTCTTATATTTTCTTGCATCAAGATAAACCTTCCTGACTAAGGTTTACCAAACTTGATTTATTCTAAAGGGGACTAAGAAGCTTATGAGTATATGAAAAATCCTCATGTAATAATATTGACCATAGGGAAAGGGTTTGTTTTTGACATGTTTGGTTTGATTTCTATTCTCTCTTTCCACTTATAACAATTCTATGGTGGAAATATTTCCCCACCATGACCACCACATTCAAATCCACCCCACCCACATGTATCTCCACCAAAATCCTCTTAATTATTTTTCAATGTATATTTCCTTAGCCTAAAAGCTTGAGCCTCATATATTTGGTCTATCACATGGAAATATTCCATGTTTTGAGTGTGGGCATCAATTTTTTTACAATAGAGTGATACCTTATCCACATATTTCACATGTCTTTATCATGGTGTACGCAACTTCACTGGGGTTAGTTTGTTTTGGTGTGACCTTTAACTTCCTAGTTAGTACACCAAATGACACTTTTTGTTTCCCTAGCATTATTTTTAGTTATTCTTTCCAAATAGGTTTCTATAAACACTATTTGCACCTATATAAATGGTCTTACACCAATGTCAATGTTACATACTACTTTAACTTGTAATGATGCTTTTATAACCTCTCTCAGATAAATGAAGGTTTTACGGGATATAGAACTCTTGAATGACATAATAAACCCATATATAACTATTGCATGTGTTACATCACATGTATATAATGTGGTATTTTAGAGATAAGAGTTTTAAAAAATGTGCCTTATACATGCACACTCTTAGTCAACTCTTGACATATATCCTTCATTATGGAGATAATTTGTTGTTAAAAATATGGAATATCAATATCCTTAAGGAAGGCTACCTTCATCTAGACGTAGTCCATGAGTGATTGTTATTGGTAATGCTTTAGGCACCATGCATGCATGTGATCTAACAAGGTAGTGGAAAATTGAATTTCCTTTTGCTTTGATTTAGTGATCATTTTATCTCAATATATGAGCTCACACTTATGTACATGTTTTGTAATCTTCTCAACTTTTTTATACTTTGGGAGATTTAAGGACATCTTATATATTACATGTGATTCATGAATCCAATTGTGATGATTCATTTTCTGCATGAGCTCCTAATGTTTTTGCACTTCTTCCACTTTATAAAGTGACTGTCATGGTGTTTTTATTGATGGTGTGTGTGATTGTCACAATTGGTTGTGTCTTCATTAGTTTTTGGTTTAACATCACATTCCTAATTCCTAATTTCATACTTCCTCTAGAATGACTTGTTTTTCTAATATTTATCATTCAAAAATGATGTGCAATAGGTACATTTTTTAGGTCATGTGAATGGAATCCTAATTAGATGCTTGAATTGAGAAACTTGTTATCATATGTAAGAAAATGTTCCATCTATGATGTATTTCCCTTTTTCCTTTTCTAACTCTTCTTCACCATCAGTTTATATATTCATTATATTTTTAATATTAATAAATCCATGTGCGTTAGCATACATGTCAAGCTAGGAAAGAATAACATCTCCATTGTACTGCATATCATCATCTTACATAAATTGTTCTACTGTAGTGGATGTCTTATCTCTCCTTAAGCCTCCCTCTTTTCTCTGATATTTTTCTTACCACTCCCGTTCACCTTGGGTCTCTGTGGAAGTAACTAAGGTTGATTCATCCTCTTGATGAAAAACCTTCTCATTTATTACCTTTCTCCAATCCTCTTCATATTGTTGTGACCTCAACATGTTCTCATCTGAACTATCCATGTCACATTCTAACATTTTATTCCTTTCCTCAAACTCTTTTGATACTCATGTGTGTATAATTTTATCTCTTCACGTGCAAATTTTCAAATCCCAGGTCAACCATTAACTTCTTACTCTCTAAGGGAAGCTATTTTATGTAGGATCCACATGACTCACAGAAGAATTGGTATTTTGTGTTATCTTCATAAGAATAGGTAGAAAAGGAATATTCTATCACATAGCTATAAAGAACCCCTCTCGATAAAAAATATACCATGTATGTCCATGTTACATCATATTACATGGGTCCTCTAGTATACTCTAGATTTTATCTATACTTCTTTCCAAGATTCATACTTTTGTTCAAGTAATAAGTGGCCAACATCGTAACGTAGCTCACAAAAGAAAGTTTCATAAGATGCGTCGTACAGGTTGTTGGCTCCCGATCTAACACCCCAGGGGAAAAAGACATGAAATGGATGAAATGGAAAGAGGGAGAGAGACCCATTGAGTTTAGCTATTTTGTAGCTAGGGAAAACATCTATCTCTATTCACTTGATTGATCCTTTTGGGAGTGACAGGAAGGAACTTGATCGAGGGTGTGGTTGTCCACTTAATACTTCTGGCTCTACCTGAACCAGGGCCATAAAAACCAATGTGTAGTATGAAAGAGAGGGAGATAAATGTGATATTTCAGACCCTTAATCTTGGTTGGGAAGGTCAATATGAGGCCAAATGCAACCACTAAGTGAAATTATCACTCAAAGGAGTGCTCATAAAAAATACTACAGACACTTAGAAACTCAGACACAAGCTAATGAATATAGATAGGATGTCATCACAAACACCACTTCTGAATATACTATTAATAATTGGTGCACATACTAGTGCTTGGGATGCTAGAAATTTATATACCAAGGTAAACACACTTTGAATATGTAAGGCTTGTGTGTTTTGATAATAGATAAATCATATGAGGTATGTAATGATGATGAGATCTGCAGAAGGCATCATACAAGTAGGAGAGGGATTGGAAATAGGGAAAGGGATAACTCAAAGAGGTAGGAGGTAACTGCACTAACCACCATTTTTTGATACATTTACCATATCTAAATATGAAAATGAAATAATTTCACCTTCCCAAGGTCATTTTCTTCCAGTGGCCCCTAAAAAAAGTAAACAATGTAAAATAACCTTTGAAAAACCAACACAAGTACCTGAAACTAGAATCTCATGTGTGGATCATGTCAAACAACTAGGGATAAAGGACATCTTAAGGAAACAAATGTTCATTCTCAACAGATTTCAGAAAAGAATTTATAAGTAAAACAAATGATGCTAAGTAGCCTTACAAAACACCATTCCCCTCACTACCCAAACTAAACAGTATATGAATGAATGATTTTTTGGAACTCTCTATCATAATACATAAAATATTACAAAGGAAGATAAAGATTATTCAATTCCAAGATTTCTTAATAACAAGATATAAAAAAAAACATGGTCACATGCTTCAATGTATTCATTAATGAAGAAAAACTAAGGAAACATATACATATGCTCTTAAATCCTACTAATGGCTATACAACTGCAACTACTTTAGCATGAATGTCAGAAAGAAACATAAAGAAACAATGCATTTATATAAAAAAATCCCAAAATAAGAAAACCCACACATCCTAACAGGGTACCCAAAAGGGCCATCGACCTCGCTCCTCCTTTTCAACACACAAACCCACTTTTATAAGACAACCTGGCAAGAGAATATCCTATGATCCCTTCAAGAATCAATTAAAACCTATCAAAACATCATTCAAGCTTTTAAATTTTCCAAAATCGAGGGGAATAACATTCCATCAAAATATTTGATTTTGATATGCCAGGTTGGGATATCCTCAGATTAGTTAAGGAATACAAAGAATATCCCATTTAATTAATCTTTAATTTGTCTTTTCCAGCCCTATCACCATCATATTCGTACACTTTAAGAATTTTTTTTATATTTCATGATTACCTAATTTTATTTCCCATTTGAAAATATACTTTAAAAGAGCAATAAAATTGAAGAGAAAAAGGAAATGAGCCAATTTGACCTTTTGCGTGCATCAACTTATGATAAAAAATACATCTTCCTGTATGTAATTTATCTCAATATTTCTTTACCCATGCTAGTTCACTGAAAATACATGCAGTATCATGGATGATTAATGTGTTACACATGCCAATTCAGGATCAAATTCCTTTAAAGTATCCATTCTACCTTTGCAAATTAAAATTTCATCTTTTCTTCACAAGCCGAACATCTATTGTAACCTACTTGCAGCAACCCATTTTAAAAACGACGTCTTGAACGAATGGAGTTAACTTGCCCAAACTATCCTATGATGGTTTAAAAACCATTTTTCACCTCATAGGCCCTAATGAATATGTCATAAAAATGGTCTTCAAGACTCCAAACAAGAAAGTTATTCCCCCTAGATAATTGACATGCAACACACTAAGGTTGGCCTTCATGTATGGATTGGCTAGGATGGTGCCCACATTTTTAGTGTTCCAAATTCTACTTCGTCACCTTCTCTGTTGGTAAGACCATGTTACTATTGACATATTTAAGCAATACTGGCTCCGTCGACACCCACTTGTTCAAGGAGAATCCTAAGCAGAGGAAAATTCTTATTTTTCTCTTGTAGTACTGGAACACGAGCTTCTAGACTTTGCACCTGAAGATAAACCTCAACCAAAAAAGGAAACTGTTACCTAGTGACTGGATACATTGAAGAAGGTGGTTACATTCCTTAAGAGTTTAATTAAAAATCATGCTCCTCCTTCTAAAAAATGTTGAATAATACATGACAAACCAATAACCAATCCCAATACAACTCTAGCTCCACAATGCAAAGCTCCTAGCGGGACCAAGGCATACCTCAAGGGGGAGTTGACCTTTTGGAGTGGGTCAGCTCCCTCATGAGGAAATTAGAATCAATCTAGATTCTGAATGGGACCATGATGAGCATCCATGACCTCATGGTGAAGGGTCCTGCAGTATGGTGGGTGATATCCAATTTGTGTTTTGTGTGGATGACGATAAGGAGTTCATCACTTGTAAGGAAAAAATTCTGAGTCCGCTTCCAATTTTCATAGAGGAATTTTTGAAAATGGAAACATAATTGTAATAATTGTAATAATCATGATATCTATTATATAAATTTTTCTCATATTATCATGGGTCGGGGCCCCTATAGAATCCCTACTTAGTATCTATGTAATTCAATGCTCTTTATGTTGGCTTGAAATTTATCTGATGTTATGTTTTAAATTTTGCAAACTACATTCCATCCTCCATATTTCCAAAAAAATGTAACAAATTGGTGTGTTATTTATGTCAAATGTGATCTTCTTTAGTAACCCCTAGACAGATGGTTCAAACACCACTAATTTTATCAAAATCAGATCATTGGGTGAGGAGATATTGAAGAAAATTCAAAATGCATTTCAGGCCCCGAGTCTAGAATGCCATCACCTCCATTGAACAACAATTCATGCTTAAATTCCTACTATCAAACTATAAATCAAGTTTAAAAGTGGGACATCCATATGTATAGATTATGTGGGGATCGGGTGTAAGAATGTAACTTATATTATGAAATACCTGATTATAAGATGCACTAGTAAAGTGCCATTTATCCATATGTGGGCTTTGAACCTCAGGGAACATCTTACATGCTTACATTAATTGCAAAACTTCAAGGTGTGAGGATGCAAGGAATGCCCAAAATTTAAGTACAATAATAATACACCACATGTCTCCCATCGAGTTTTAGAGCTTCGGAAGCATTTTGCATATTTGCATATGCAAAAGGAAAAAGTGCGAAGAATGCCCACCAACCTTGTAAAATGTCAGAGAATAATCTATTGGGCACCAGATATGTATTTTGCAAGTTACAACTTTACATAATTTACAAGTTTGTTTGGAAGGCCCGAGTACACAAAATGTAACCTGAAACCAATGCTTTATCATGCATTAGAGATACTTCTGCATCCAGTATATGTGCATAAACTGCAAACCTGTAAGTTTTCACAAGGAAAATTTCCAAGGCATAGTAAGCTTTCCAATATGGTTCAATCATGTTAATAGGACATGCAAAAAATTTTCCACTTCATGAAGAATTTGCAAATCATAGTTAGTCAATAAAACACAAAAATATTAATATGCTCACTCAAAATGAATTAAAAATTTGCATATGATGTGAATTTTCCTAAATAAAAATCTTGGGGTTTATGATAAATGATTTAAATCCAAAAAAATAGATGGGATATCACATTAAGTTGGATGGGAAACAAAGAACTAAAACATGGAGAATGATTCAGGTCAAGGCACACAATTAGGCACCAAAAATGGCTATAACTCAAAGATGGATGCCCCCAGTAGATGTCACAAGAACCACAGACCAAAATCTCATGGGGAAAGAACACCAAGAGATAAATCCATTGGGTAAGTATTCAAATGGGTAGACACAACTGACCCTCTGTAACATAAGGATCTCACGGGTTATAAAACTGCCAAAGACAACAAAAAGGGATGAAGGAAAAAACAAGGCAATAAAAAAATGAAGAAAAGAAACTATACAAATGTACATATAGACCTTTTTGGTCCACATGACCAAAATTTCCATTAAAAACCACAAGGATCCCAAAATGTAGTTTAATATTCAATCAGTGTATGGGGGCCAATAACATGTTTAAATCCTGGTGATGAAAAGACAAATGCATAGAGATGCCATTAATATAAAATCATGTAGTTGTGCCTCCATTTCAAAACATAGTGTAATAAGTGAAACACAAGAATCACAACCCTTCAAACTGACATATGAATCATACTCCACTAATAATACATGATGAACAATTCATTCCTCCTTAATACTTAACTCAGGGTATGACCATGCCAAAAGCTCCTGGTACTCCTTGAAAAATCTGATATAAGTTTGTTTCTCATGTTCAATCAAATTACCATTTAATCAAACCTTTCTAAATTCAAAGCAAGTAACAAAACTGAAGTTAATGCACTTACTGATAGTTGGATCTAATATGATCACTCATGGTGCAAGATCATCAATAGGACCATTAAAACTAATACGCCTACTTAGAAAGATGTTAGATTCTCCATAAAACACATGTTATCCTAATAAGGGAAATGCACCAACATCCAAGTGATACTTTTCCTATTTAAACATGGAGACAAGGTCTGTTTTCAAGTGGATATCAATTTCACCATACAAGACCTCTTGTTGTTGCTCAGAGAATTCTATCAGAGATTAAAACTCATCCAATTGATGAGAAAACTTAGAAAAAGCATCATTACTACTCACAAAAGGCAACTCATCAAATAATTCAATAAGCTAAAGCTTATGACACATGAGATTACTGATATTTTACTTATTAAGAGGAAATGATACTGGCCCATTATCCTGACTAACACCCACAAGCTAGTCATATTGATGGTCAAGAATGTTAGAAGAATCAATCAGTATTTTCAAATCATAATGATGCCCAGGGGCTATAATATGTGCCTTCAGATCAATATAGCAATCATTAGGAGCTATATAAGATATATCAACACAAGGTTGATTAATAAATTGTTCATGTAATTGATTTGTGTTAGGAAAAACCTTGGGAACATTACTTAATGCCTAGTTTAGATTCTTGGAAGCAAAAATATATTTTATTTTTTACCCACTCCTTAACTTGTATTCTTTTTCTTGATTTACTCAAAAATTAAGTAATAAATACTTATCTTCCCTTGAAGGAACTCTCCCATCATAATTTTTGCTCAACATAGCTCTTAAATATCCAAAGATATGATTATTGAGGTTACTAGTTTGCTTCAACTCTACTACATTATTATCTTCAAATGGAAAACAACATATCTTCATGACAACTACTAAAAAATCATATGTTGTTCTGGCACACAAAAGATTAGCAGAGGTAGCACCATATTCAATATGCATTTTATTATCCAACATGAAAGCATTATCAAAGTTTAACTCATATTCATCAACATCATCTGTTAAATGATCTTGTTCACAAGGAAAATGAGGTATTAAACATTTTTCACTCCAATCAATGGTGTGATAACCTTCTTCAACTACTGAAACATCAACACTTGCAAGTATGAGAACCTCATCATGCATACATGCATATTGTCTTTTTAACTGGCCCATAAGAATTATTTTCTTATCATTACCTTTTTGATCTATACTCGAATAAATTAAAAACCATTCCTGAACCTCTTATAACTTGTAGGATATATAGTTAATAACACCAACAATATTTCTAACCACTTTTCTAAAATTGATGATTTCTCAACAAGCCCCTTCTCAATATGGGATGATTTTTCACTTTCTGCTCTAAGAAATTTATTAAGTTCTCTGATATTGTTCTTAGTTTGAACAACCATACTATATTCTTGTCTTAAAGTTCTAGGTTCCTTATCCCTCAAAAATTAGGCTACCTTCTCACCAAATGCATCACAATATTTTATGAAACATGATTCATTACTTGGCCTAAAACTACTTGGTAGGGTATTCAAGGTTTTACCATACCTGGTGTTAAAGTTTTGCACATACTCACTTGATTCTATTTTAATGCTTTCAAAATTATGTAGGAGGACCCTAGGGTCATTCCTATCACTAAACTAAATTTTAAACACATCCACTATTTCATCCCAAGAGTGTAATGAACCACGAGGACAAGAATTAAACCAATCGTTTGCATTCTCTTCTAATTTATGTACAATATTTTTTATGAAAACATCTTCATATCCTACTTCATGGCTTTCCATAATATCTTAAAACAACCTAAGAAGTTGCTTACCAACACTACTATTGTTTCCTTGAAAACAAGGCAATCTAACTCTTATTCCAACATGGATTTTATTATGATACCCAGGTAGGCCCTTGAAGTCAATAGGTTTGAAAGAATTAATTTTAAAAGGAGCTTTAGGGAGAAATTGAGTCATGTTGTTAGCAACAAGGTTTTAAATAATGGGCATAACAATCATGACCACCCATTAGAAGGGTCTTTCCTCATAAAATTTGATCAGTAATGATGACCTAAAATTCTTCCAAGCTTATAAGGACAAACAATTAACAAGATATAACTATGATAAACACTGGTCCAACCCAACAAATAAGAGTAGAGTCGACACTATATTTTGTACTCTAGAAATAGTACGTTACCCTTCATGACACTGAAATTGATCTAATATGACATGATAACCTTTCATATAATATCATCCAGGGTTTAACAAATAAACCCTCTTAAGACCTTTGAACTATGAGAACTGACTATGCGTAAATCTGACCGAGAACTTGGACAAGACATGATCTGTGTCCCTGACAATGACGCCAATGAATTGTTGGCTCTCGATCAAACACCCCAGGGAAAAAGGCTTGAAATGAATGAGAGGGAAAGAGGGAGAGATATACCCATTGAGTTTAGTCATTTCATAGCTAGGGACAAGGTCTACCTCTACTCACTTGACCGAGCCTTTAGGGAGTGATAGGGAGGCACTTGACTAATCATGTTGTTGCCCACCTACTACTTCCAGATCTTCCTAAACTAGGGTGATATAACCTAATGTGTAGTCTGAAAGAGAGGGAATGAAATGTGATATTTTAGACCCTTAATCTTGGTTGGGAAGGTAAAATTTGAGGTCAAATGAAATGCTCACTCAAAGGAGTGGTCACCAAATCACTAAAGACACTTGGAAACTCATATTGAGGCTACTGAAGATAGATAAGATGCGATCACAAGCACTAATTTTAAATATAATATTAACAAATTGGTGTGTATTGGTGCATGGTATGCTAGAAATTTATATAATAAGGTGAACACACTTTGAATATGTAAGGCTTGTGTGTTTTGATAACATATTTTATGTGAGGTATGCAATAGTGATGAGATCTGCAGGATGGTTGGAACAAGTAGGACAATGTAAGTGTGATGGCATGAGTGGAGAGGGATTATAAATAAGGAAAGAGGGAACTCAAAGAGGGAAAATGTAACTACACTAACCACCATTTTTTGACACACTTACCATATCTAAATCTGAAACTGAAACAAGTGCACCTTCCCAAGGTAATTTTCTCCTAGGGACACCCAAGAAAACTAAGTAATGCAAAATAAACTTTGAAAAACCAATATAGGAACCTGAAACTAGAATCTCATGTGTGGATCATGTCAAAAAACTAGGGCTAAAGGACATCCTGAGGAAATATATGTTCATTCCCAGTAGATTTCAGAAAGAAATTTATAAGTAAAACAAATGATGCTATGTAGCCTTACAAAACACCATTCCCCTCACTACTTAAACTAAATAGTCTCTGAATGAATGCTTTTCTATAGTTCTCTACCATAATACATACACAATTACAAATGAAGATAAATATGATTTAATTTCAAGGTCTATTAACAAAAGGATATAACAAAACAAACATGTCCACATGCTTCAATATATTCATTCATGAAGAAAAACTAGGGAAACATATACAAATGCACTCAAACCCTGTTAATAGGTGTACAACTGCAAGCACTTTAGCATGAATCTAAAAAAGAAACATAAAAAAACACTTCCTTGATAGAAACCAATCCCATGAGAAGAAAACCCACACATCCCAATAAAGTACCCAAAAGGGCCATCAATATTTCTCCTTTTTAACACACAAACCCCCTTTTATAAGACAACCTGGTAAGAAAATATCCTCTGATACCTTCAAGAATTAATTAAAACCTATCCAAAACATCATTCAATATTTTAAATTTTCCAAAGTTGAGGGGAATAACATTCCATCAAATTATTTGATTATGATATGCCAGGTTGGGATATCCTCAAATTTGTTAAGGAATAGAGAATATCCCATGTAATCAATATTTAATTTATCTTTCCCAGCCCTGTCACCATCATACTCATACGCTCCAGGATTTTTTTATGTTTCATGATTACTTGATTCGATTTCCCATTTGAAAATATACTTCAAAAGAGAAAGCACAAAAGAGAAAAATGCAATGAGCTGATTTGACCTTTTACGTGCATCAACTTATGATAAAAAATACATCTTCGTGTGTGTAATTTATCTCAATATTTCTTTCCTTGAGCCAGTTCACTAAAAATACATGCTGTATCATGGATGATTAATTTGTTACAAGTATCCATTCTTCCTTTGCAAATTACAATTTCATCTTTTCTTCACAAGTCGGGCATCTATTGTAACGTACTTGCAATAACCCATTTTAAAAATGACATCTTCAACGAATGGAGTTAACTTGGCTGAAATATCCTCTTATGATTTGAATTTGTTTTTTCACCTCACAGGTGCTAACAATGATTTCATTAAAATGTTCTTCGAGACTCATAATGAGCAAGTTATTCCCCTTGGAGAATTGACACGTAACACAATAAGGTTGGCCTTCATGGATGGATTGGCCAGGATGGTACCCACATTTGCAGTGTTCTAGGTTTTACTTCATCACCTTCTCCACCCACAAGACCATGTTACTATTGACATATTGAAGCAATATTGGATCCATTGATGCCTAATTGTTCAAGGAGAATCCTCAATAGAGGAGAAGTCTTATTTTGCTCCTGTAGTACTGGAATGAGAGCTTCCATACTTTGCACCTAAAGATGAACCTCAGCCCAAAAAAGCCACTCTTTCCCAGTAACTAGATGCATTAGAGGAGGTTGTATTCTTGAATATTTTAATTGCAAATATCACTCATTCTCCTCAATAATGTCAAATAATATATAACAAACTAGTAGCGAATCCCAAGGAAACTCCATCTCCAAAACGCAAAGCTCCCTGAGGGACCAAGACATATCTTAAGGGGGGATTTGACATTTTGGTGCGGGTTATCTCCCTCAAGAGGAAATTGGGATTAATCTAGATTCTGAATGGGCCTTGGATGAGCATCCATGACCTCATGGAGAAGGGGATGTCCCGTAGGATGGTGGGTGATATCCAATTTGTGTTCTTCTGAGTCCACTTCCAATTTTCATAGAGGGATTTGTGAAAATGGAAACATAACCTTAATAAGCATGATATCTATTGTATACCTTTTTCTCCTATAGAATCCTTCCTTAGTATCTATGCAATTCAATGCTCTTTATGCTGGCTTAAATTTTATCTTGTGTTTTGTTTTCAATTATATAAATTGCATTCCATCCTCTATATTTCCAGAAAATGTCACAAATTGGTGTGTTATTTATCTTGAATATGATCTTCTTTAATATCCCATATAAAGACAATTTGAACTCCACTAATTTCATCGAAATTAGATCACTAGACGAGGAGATACGTAATAAAATGCAAAATGCATTTAAGATCCCGAGTCTGGACTGATTGCACCTCCTTCAGATTACAATTCATGCTTAAATCCCCATTGTCAAACTATCACTCAAGTTTAAAAGTGGAATTTTAATGTGTATAGATTATGCAACCTGCATTATGAAATGCTTGATTACAAGATGCGCTAGTAAGATGCCATAGAATATTCTGTCAGGTGCCGGGTATGAAATTTGTTTGGAAGGCTCAAATGCACAAAACCTAACCCAAACTCAATGCTTTGAATTCTGAATCTTCTATATGTGCAAAAATTGTAAACCTGCAAGTTTGCACATGAAAAATTTCCAAGGGCAAACAACCTTTTCGATATGGTTGAATCATGTAGATAGGACCTGTGAGAACTTGTCTACTTCTTGAAGAATCTACAAATCATAGTTATTCCATAAAACACACAAATATTAAGATGTTCACTCAAAACGATTGACAGATTTATAGATGATGTGAATTTTCTTGAATACAAAGCTCCGGGTTTATGATAAATACTTTAAAACTATAAAATCATATGGGATATCACATTAAGCTGGTTGGGAAATAAGGAGCACGATTTAGTACAAAAAACAATATCAGGCACCAACACAGGTACCTCTCTACCCAAGTCCTTAGTGAATAGTGTCGATGAATAGGGTGTTTCTATGCAAAAATTTCTTCTACTCTATCTAGCTAATGCTTAATATTCTCCTAATTGAGATGAAACATTGTTTTCACACATCATCGTAACAAAAAATTTTAATTGGTCATAGCAATAGAGCACAAATTTTTCATTCTTCCCTCCAAACTAATCTTGTGTGTGTGGGTCTTTCATATTATTGTATGCTGCAATATCTTGCAACACCACATGTCAACCTATCATGCCAAGAATGTTCTTTGTGTATTACCAAAGGTGCGAGGAAGGAATTGGTCCCTGTCGGGTTTGGTATGAATGATGAGATGCTTCCAAATTCTACTTTGCCTGCTTTCAAGAGTTCACTCACCCATGTATCATTAGATTAGGTAGATTATTATAACTATTGTATAGAAACACATCATAATAGTATTCACTCAATAACTTACAGAATACACTTAGACAAAATGAGTATAGACATCTTGTGCTTTATTGATATATATTTCATTGTATTTCATTACATTGGGTATTTATACAGTAGTATCCTCTAACTCATAACTAAAATTAATGCTTATGTTTGAATCTGGTATCATCCATTACATAAAAAAAAATCATTAAGCATCAATTGATGATCCTTTCATAGATTGACCACTTCTTCATGGATTGATTTATACTCTTTACACAAATAATTCAATGGGTTTTTATATTGATGACACCTTATCCTTTTCCAGTTCATCATCAATTACACTAGCCTTTGATCCATGTTTACAAAGTCTTCCCTTAAATCAAGTGGATGGCATGTGTTGATAGATGGTTCCACTCCTAGTTTTTCAATATTATGTGGAATCTCTAACTCTTAGATAATTATGCTCCATTGATGCATTACCTCGATCTCGTTATAGTGTGTCAAATATTCCTTGTAACCAAGCTTCTTTTTCCTTTCTGAAGCACACCAATGGTTTGGAATTTAACATATATGTGGACCAACTTGGGAGTTATACTTTCCTCGACTCCCTCTAAATTGGATTTCTTCATCTTGCTCCTACACACGGATCCTTTATGAATATACCCCAATTAGTTAGCACATGAAAATGTTACAGCAACTAATGAAAAACTCTATGTGTGATCCTAATCAAGCTTTCCACATATGCTAGTATGAAATCTATTTTTCTTATATAAGTATGCACTGTTAAAAACTGGGTAGTAGAAAAATGATGTGCGTGCATGTAGGGGAAATTCCTTATGGAAAAATTAGCAAAAAATTCTATTTTTTAGATAAAATTTGGGCCCAACATTATCCATTCATACAATACCAAGTTTTCTAAGATGGTATCTCTGAGTTAAGTTCTACCTATGTACTAAATCTACTTATAGCTACTTACATTTCACTATCCTTATTTTCCTCTTCCTTTTCTTCTTCCACTTCGATCCTTTTGTTAATTTAGTATTCAAAGTCCATGGATCCTTGCACACCCTCCTGCTCACTTCTATTTTCTTCATCCTTTTCTTCTTCTATCCTTTATGGAGGTTCCTTACCTCCTTCCTTAGTTGCTTTATCTATTTTACTCATACTCATAATAGTCTTGGAATTTCCCACTGAAACACTAGAGCTTCTTCACATATTGCATTGTCTTACCCTTATTACAGTTTTTCTAATATTGTATTTTCTTCATTATGATATTTTTAAAAACCTTTAGTGGTCCTATTCATTTTTATTATTTTCCCCTTCATTCCCCTTATTTTAGGACTACATCCCCTTTTCACCTTCCTGACTACTCCACGTCGTACAAAATTGAAACCATACAAATTTACACCACTAACATTTTTACTAAGAAGGGTAGATGTTTAACAAAATTTCCTTATAATCCACTAAGAAATTTTTCTTCACTAAAATCAAAAGAACTATGATGCAGCCTAGAATTTACCAAGAATAACCTAGGTGTGTTGACACATCACTCAGCCTAGACTGAGCACTCACCTAAAGTGCGCAAAGGTACTAGGCCCCTCCTTAGAGTTTCTTGTGCAAGATGTGAACATGATGAAGAGTTAATGCATTCATATCCATAAACAATATAAAATTTCCACAGAGCATATTTTAGATCTAGATCTTGAAGAATCATGAATCAAATGATAAACATAATGAAATTATCCATGCAATAACTAGTTACAGTCACATTTAACACCGTTATTCATCCAATATGCTCCATTATGTTAAATATAATAAATACACAGAAGTTTATTACAATAATTAGTATCATAGCTCATGGGCACATTAGTTCTGGCAGCATAAATCAATATTAGCTCACTAATTAGCACTCTCTCTAATCTACACAGATTACTACATATTTATAGGGTTGGGGGACTTGCCCTTCACTGCTTACATAAGTCCCAAAATAGGTTGCATGTCAAAAATAGCCATGCGCCTTTACAATAATAAACACACATGCAAGTGTGTTAATAATAGATCTCTTCTAGTTAACTGGCAATGGTAATTCTATTATTAACTCAAACTCATGCAAAGCGCTTAGTAGACACTCTTCCAAAAATAGCATTTGTGTGCCATGCAAGTTTCCATCTAGTTGTGTGCCCCACACGCTATCTCCAAAAATAGCCCATAACCATGAAAATGGCTAAGTCCAGATTCATTCTATCTTTCACACGCGCTTCCTTCCATATCCTTCTGTGCCTTCAAATTTTCCTCGCTACCACGCTTGAATCTTCTATGCGTCTTCTCCTTAGTGTCATACTTTGTTTGCTCAACATTACCCCACACTAAACTGCATTTCTACCCTGAAAATGGTTGCCTCTTGATGCCTCAAAGAATAAGAATGGAAGAATATAAAGGATGAATTATTGTAGAAAGAATAGATTTTAATCTCCAGTACCCTCCCTCTTCCACTGGGAGGATCAAATTAGGATATTCTTCCTTAATTTCAACTTCTAAAGCTTGCCAATCATCTAGAGCATTCATTATCTTTTCTGGGACATCTGTAGCGATGCCCTCCAACTTTTCCTAGGTCATCTCTCCCTTCTCATTCTATAATACTATGATAGTGTTAGCTATAGCAGACATCCATCCTTCCATAAGATCCATCTTTAGTGCTATGAGCTTTCCAAGCTCATCCAACCTTTCCTTATGCAGTTATTGTACTGCTGCAAGGTCTTCGCGCTTTTTCTTAACTAGTGATAATCTCTCTATGCACCCCAAATTCCCATCCTTCATCGCCTTCAGACTTCATTGTATTCTACCATCATCCTGATTCTAATTACTACTTCTGGAGCTGCACAAATATTAAAATCCTGGTCTGTTTTCTTTAGCTCTTCCTATAAGGTTTGGAGTAATGCCTCGTAAGATAAAATAATTCTAACCATTGAAGCCTTTTCTATAGTTGCTTCCTGCTCAGGGTCCTTTGGTGCTGGCATGCAAATGGGTCCATCCTCAAGCACCAAATCAACTAAGGTATGCACATAATGCATAGCCAAAGGGAACCTTTTAGGTACCTTGGACTCCAAGTGTGGTCTTGCTTTTAGGACATGATCACCAATCTCCTATGCCATGCTGATGAAGGCCTCATTCTTCTTCTTCTCTAGGTCCTTCTCTCCTTGTAGATGCACTGTTTTGACATCTTTGGCCTTGTTTTATTTTGGTAGTGCTCTAATAGTACAGTGTTATCTACGTTCCTCTGTGCCACCTCTGTAGATACTTTCACCAAGGCATTACTCACCTGCTCATCATACATAATAGTGGGTTTGATAGTTATGTGCCTGTTCTGTAGTACCTTTTTCATTCTTCTCAACACATATGACTCTTCACATACATCAAAATCAGGCTTGTCCATGTGAGTTTGCATGGACCAGGATAACTATTTCCTTGTGTGCATGGTTGCCATGTATGGGTCCATCAATTCCCATCCATACAACTCCTTGAGGCCCATTGTATTATGGAATCAGGCACACATAACTTTACATGTGTCCTCTTCATAGCCCATATGCGAAACATTGTATTCTCCACTTGTTTGCTTCATTCTTAGCCCCTTAGGTACCTGAGTGCCAAGGTTTGGAGTTAGATCTTCAATGTTCTAAGTGGTATCATGTTCCGGTTATCCTGACTCTTTCCCTCCTTCCTATTTATCCTTTATATCTTCATCCTTGGGTTCTTTCAGTTCTTCTGGCTATACAGGGGATCTGGGTGCACTCTCTGCAGAATCCTCCACCTCCTCATTCAACTTCAATTTCATTCTTTTCTTATCAGTTGACTCTTTTTGAGGTGAGAGTCGTGGCAACCTATTAATAGACTGAGGAGTTCCCGTGCCATGTGTCCTTGTTCTTTTGAACACCCTCTTGAAACGATGCTCTCCTTGGACTACTTCCAATTATTCTTCTTCTTCTTGTGCCTAAGGTGGGATACCTATGTGCTCAGTCTCCATTCTATGGGATTCCTCCAACCTATATGTTCTACTCCACCACTATCCTCCCGCTCTTCCTCCTCCTCATCCACCAGTATAGTTTTAGTAGGCTGTGGGGCTGGCACGTTCTCTACCATGTGCTTACCTTTAGGCGGCCCTGGGAGTGTGAACTCATTTTCTACGTACTTGTTATTCTCCAAGTTAGGCTTAAGCTGAAGGTATACAAGCACGATTCCACTGTCCCCAATAGCCAAGCTTACAGGCTTCATGCTTATAATGTCTAAGATGAGCCTTTTAATATACGTGGTCCAGACTAGATGCACATATAATTTCCTCAAAGTTTGGTAGTCATAGTCTACCTTATCTACGTTAAAACTTAGGCGAAACACATCGGTGAACCAGTGGAATGATTCCTAGAAATAGTGTGCTGTGAAGGAATATGATAGTTTGCACCATGGGCTCTAAGTCCCATCCCTCATAGAAAATCATGTGATGCAAAAATGCTGGTACACCGTGAATTATACTGCCTTGCCCACCACTGACGGTAACTCCTTAGGGATGCACCACTCCTCTTAAAATGCCATGCGGAGCTGGTCATACCACATCTTCGCCCTCTATTTAAATGGTCCACCCATTGACCCTTTGCATAAATACTTCTTGAACCTCTCTGCAAGGGAATTCTTCTCCAGGGGGTACTCCCAAATCTTGTTCTTTGGCCCATTGGGCACTCCAATTTCCAAAAATACAAGATACAATAAGATAACACCAAAACTGATTTTATCACCTGTGCACACTTCTTCGATGATGGTTTATGTAATGTAGCCTGCTATATTATAGAATACTCCTTGATACATCTTCCTCGCAACATGGAGCCACCTTATATTCACTTGTGACCATCTCTCCTGATCATTCAACTTGGTCACTAGATGCGTAACTACTTGTACCACTGGGTACTTATTTAATTTATCAATGTCCATTCCGCATGGACCCTTTGTATACCCTTACTCTTTCCGTGTCTCCATATTTGCTGCTTTATCAATCATGTTACTAGCCAGGTCTACCCCTGTGCCCTTTAATCATGTTAGAGTCAAAATCAGGGATGCTGTAATCCTTACATTTTGTTTGGTGAAATATAAGAAGTCCTCATGGATTCTACTCATAATCCACTGGTATAGAGGTTCATATTTTCCAAAATACGGGATATCATACAAGTAATAAACTCCCACCCATTTTAATAGTTTCTCCCCAGTGTCATCATATACTGGCATATCTTCCTCTATGCACTTGTTGGTCTTTGTATTGAACTATGCATCCAATTATTTATTGTTATCAGAAGTGGGGTAGTTGTAATCACTCACCTTACAGTTGTGGATGTGGGAATCCCACTCTTGACCAATTATCACACCCTCTTGATACTGCATCTGTGAGAAATTACTCTCGGGAGTAATTTCAACTTTTGTTTCTACTTTCTTCTTTCCTTTAGCTCTTGTGGCAGGTGCTTTCTTTGGTGCCATTTGAAAATCTCAACTTTTTGTCCTCTGTAGTGAGCAAGTCAAAACCCTAGCTTGAATTTGTGTGCCCTTGTTTGAAACCAAGTGCCCTATCTCTTTCTCAATGCGTTTGATTCACTCAAACCCTTCACCAATGGGGACACAAGCTTCTTCTGTGCACAAATCCACTCTCCACGTCTGGTTTCACACTCTTCGCACCTCACTATTATTTGCTCGGCTCGGTTGCACTTAGCTTGTTCAAATTATTTCAATCATAATGGTAAAAATGAACTCACATCTTGTCTTTATATAGATTTTCAAAAATTTAGTGCATTTATTGTTCCTCCACCTACCAACAATCCTCTCATTAATTGACCATTTACACAATATCTACGTGGTACATCTTCGTGCCCTAGCTATAACCTTATGGCTATAGACTTCTCTTTAGCACACTTCCATGAGCCCGAGTACCTTGCCACTGCACCTTCCCCTGGTAGTCTCTACAGCCACTGCTTACCTCGCATTATACTGTTCCCTCATTTATCTCCATCTACGATCATCTTTTTAAATAATTCTCCTTTCTAACCACTCCTATGCAAACTTGAATAACACTTGTAGTAGTTCATTCCTTTATATGCACCCAGTTGTAAATAGCCACCCCAGACCGATGGTATGTGTATTTCTTTGTGCATAAAATTTCTTCAAATGGTAATTAGCTTCCAGCGCGAAAATGTGCTTATTACACAAAACACCAACTAAAATGACAAAGCATAACAATGAAGAAGGAAATAAATTAAGGGATTACATAAATGAAAACCTAATCTAAATGGAAACACTGCCTTATTACAAATGCCAAGAAGACTTATTTATAGTAGGGCTTTAGCCTACTCCCATTGAAGTAACTGGGAAACTGTATTCCATCAAGCGCCTCTAACTAGAAATCACATGTTTCAAGTATGTGAGTGATAACATATGGTCCCAACTAATGTAATTTAAGTTTCCCTGGATGGTGCATAAAATTAGAATCATAAAGGAACACCATCTGTCCAATATCAAACTTTTTGTCCCTGATGTGCCTATCATGCCATGCTTTCTACCTGGCCTTTTCTTGTTTCTGAATCCATCGTGCTATTTCTTATTGCTCATCCAACTTGATCAAAATTTGAATTCATTCTTCTAATGCTTTCTCATCAGGGAGACCTCCAACATGCACAATACATAAAGAAGGTAACATGAATTCCATAGGAAGAACTGCTTCTACGCCAAACACCAATTGAAAGGGCATGGCCTTGTTCAACCGCTTGTAGGTTGTTCTATATGCCCAAAGTATGACAAAAAATTTATCATCCCAATCTTTCCTTCCAACATCAAAATTTTTTGTCAATGTGTATCTCAAAATCTTGTTGAAAGCTTCAACAGTCACATTTTCCTGAGGATGATATGGTGTAGTCTTATGGTGTGCAATCATGAAATCATCTAATAGAATTTTGACTGTCTCAAACTCAACAAACATCCATACCTTGTAAGAAAATTTTCCCATAAGAACTTGGCCACTGTAGCTGCTATACAATCCTTGGTAGGTGCTGCTTCTACCCACCTTGTAAGGTAATCTATGGAAGTGATGATGTAGCGTGATCTAGTTCTACGCGTGACTAGTGAAATAGGACCCACAAAGTATATATTCCATTTTACAAATGGCTTTGCACTAGGAATAGGTCTTAAAGGAATTTCATCTCTTTGCCCTAGTTTGCCAAGGTGCTGACAATGATCACATGCCTTGCAATATGCCTTACAATCCTTATACAAGGTCTCCCACCACAATCCAACAAGTAGAATTTTGTGCGCATTGGTGTCACCTGCATAGTGCCTACCTACAATATCACCATGAGCCTCTTTTATGATATTTGTGCACTCATGCTCCAATACACATCGACGCAATACTTCATCTCAACCTAACTTGTATATATCACCACTAATCAACATAAAAGGTGCCGTACAAATTGTAAATTGTTTCTTCTCCAAGGATTTCATTCCTTCTAGTGCCACCCCTATACGTAAAAAGATAACAATATCCTCCAATTCTAAAGGTGCGCATTGTAACCTATACAATTGTGCATCTAACATTGTATCTTCAATTGTCTGCGCGTCCTCCCCCAACTGAATTCATGATAAATGGTCTAGGCCAAAATTACTTTTACCTGGTTTTACCAAAAATGTGAAATCAAATTCTTCGAATAAAAGCACCCATCGACATATGCGCCCCTATAAAACTAGCTTGTTTACCAAGTATTTCAATGCCATGTGATCGGTGTAAAATACGAATGGTATTGCTGAAAGGTATTGTCTGAATTTATGTTGTGCATAGATCATGGACAAGGCTTTGCACTCTGTCGTTGTATAATTATGCTTAACATGAATCAAATTTCTACTAGCAAAATAGATAGGATGATCTATAATACCTTCTCTAGGTTGAGCCAACACTGCACCAATGGCCGTGCTAGAGGCATCCACATGTACATGAAACGGTTGGTCCCACGAGGGAAAGCAAAAAATAGGCATTGTAGTAATTTTCTTCTTTAGTTACTCAAATGCGCGCTACTGTGTTTCTCCCCAATAAAATGTCCCTTTTCCTTTTAGTAACTCCTTTAATGGTGTGACAACCTTAGCATAACCTTTGATAAATTTTCTATAATACCCAGTGTGACCCAAAAATCCACACAACTCACACTAACTGGTAGGTTCTTTCAGGCCGACAATAACTACAATCTTAGCTGGATCTACCAATAAACCTTCCTTACAGATAATATGACTTAACAGAGTGCCAAAAGTTGTAGCAAACACACACTTTTTGATGTTCAAAGAGATGCTTAACTATCTACATATTTTAAAAATTAAGTACAAACTGTCATAATGATCCTTAACAAGCCCATACACCATCCAATCATCCAATTAAACTTGTAAAAAAAGATGAATAAAATCCAGGAATGCTTGAACAACTATTCATGAAAATATAACAGACACATTTTTTAGACCAAAGGGCATCACAATAAATGCAAAAATTCCCCATTCAGTGGTGAAAGTTGTTTTTTCTTGATCCTTTGGTGCAATATGGACCTAATGATACCAAGAGAATCCATCTGTAAAAGAATAGATCTCGTGCCCTGCAACGCCTTATAATATCTCCTCTATGAAAGGTGTCGTAAAGGGATCAATCACACGTGTAAAATTCAGCTCCTTTTAGTCCACACAAATCCTAATTTGACCATATTTCTTTATAATGATCTCTATTGGACTAACCCATTCTGATTCGTCTAGGGGCTTAATGATGCTAGAGTTCAACATTTTTTCAATTTCTTCCTTGACTTTGACGCGCAGGTTCGGGTTCATCCTGTAAGGTCTCTTCCTGACTGAGCACACACCTTTCTTAAGCTTAATATTCATTTCTCCTAATGATTCATACACTCCTTTCAATTCATGGTAACGCTTAGCAAATAAATCATGAAAATCATAGAACAACTCCACTATTTTTTCTACTTCAGATTCAAACCAATAATCTCTAATTATTACCTCTTTAGGTTCAGCATCCATACCAATATTCACTTTCTTGGTCCTCATAGGTTCATGATAGGTGTGCATGTTATTATCTACACTATCCAATACCTTGCGCGCACCTATTGAGTGATCTATATATAGTTCTTCTACTTCTTCATCATCCACTATGGAGACCATCTTCCCTTTTTCTTTCTCAAAGCAAGCACACTTAAGTAGTCTGGCATCTTTCTCTGTTCCTTCAGAAAAATGCGCTCTTGAGTTGTTTTCATTGAATAACTCTTGAGTGATTTCTTCCACCTTTGCATTGTCTCCCATAGTTAACCACTTTATAACCCTTAATGCCTCTTCTACTGGAGGTTTAGTAGAGAAGTAGTCAAAAGTCTGGACCATACCTACAATCAAATCCTGCTAATTTCTAGTTTCTCTATGTAGCTCCACATATACATACCAAGCGCATGCAAAGTGGAATAAATTTTGTGCACCCATAATGAAGGTGGTAAAACTTCCTACCCCTTTGTTTAGAGCCTCTCACACTGCTGAATGTGGTTATGAGCTGGTTGATTACCATGATATGTGCAGATTTGAGTTGGTGCATTACTCATGGAAAACTGAGTTGTAAGAGAAATCTTGACTTCATTCCATTCTACAAGATTGTCCCTATGAACCACCCACTAACACGCTACTGTCATGCGTAGGGTATATGATAGCATACTTCTTCTTTCCAATTGGTCTATCCATTGTTCCTCTATGGTGCATAGGAATACCGTAGGGTCTCCTTCCCCATTTTACCAAGGTTTGGAGTTGTTACCTATTCTCTTGACGCAATGAGGTTTTCCTTTCCACACAAATGTGCTCCTTACTTCGCACCCAATCATCACAAGCACCATGAACCCAATTATCACAAGAAATAATTGTAGTATCGCTAATATACTATGCATCTTCCCATTGAATGATTCCTTCTTTAAATGGCTCAAGCATTTCTGGGTCATGAATGACGCGTATATAAATCCTATTCAGATCTTCCTCACTCAAAGGCTCAACATAGGGCACAAATTTTCCATCTGTTAAAGGGATAATAAATCTTTCCTCCTTGTTCTCGAAACTAATATATCCCTTGTTGAACCAAATATTAGCATTATTTGCGTAACACCAGGGGAATCCAAGTAGAGTTGGGAAACTATCTGCTTCTGCAAGTGCTAAAACCTCGAAATCCCCAGTGAACTTGGCCCCATGTATAATAATGGATGCATCTTTTAAAACTCTGATAAGAGTGGAATTAGCTTGATTATCCATAATTAATACATTAGAATATGGCTGCAATGTAGGTCTCCCCATTTGTACCCATATATCTAAAGTAAGAACATTCACTTCTGTGCCTGTGTTAATCAATATATTACTCAAGAGCCATCAGTCGACAACAACATTCAAAGTGATTTCCTTGTCATAGTCTAAGCTATGGGGGCAAGATTTTCATGCTAGATTTGACGCCCATTCTCAGTATTAGCACACAGATTGTTTCCCTTTAGCCAAATACCGAGTAATGGAATAATATTCCCCTGGCCCAACATTCTACATACCTTTTTCAAGTGATCAATATCTGACTGGACTGTCTCTGTCTCCTTCTTTAGTTCCATCTTCTGTGGTTGCTCCTTTAAACATTTTATTTCCCCTTGAATTTATTTGAGTACCTCCATGGTCTCCTGATAAACCTCCTTATTTTGTGTAGGATTCAGGTATCTTGCATTTAAAAATTCCTCCTTAATGAGAGTAGGCTTATGTGGTAACACCTCTCTAGCACGCGCAACTTTATCATGAGTGGTGATCTTTACAGGAAATACGTTAGGTTCTCGTTCCAATTTGGGCATCCACTTATTTTCCACAACGCGCTGTATCCTAGCCATCCATGTGCCTTTATTTTCTTGTTTATGCTGTTTACTAAGATAAGTACATGCATTCCTCATAGCTATGATTCTTTCCATAGAAAGAAAATGTAATATTCTAGGGACATTCATGCCTATACTGGTCATGTGATCCACATGTAAAGCATGTTCCATAAAGGAATTCACCTTGTCCACCACCATGGCCTTGACCTCTGAATCCACCATGGTATCCTTGATGCAACCTAGAATTTACCAAGAATAACCCAGGCACGCTGACACATCACTCAGCCTAGACCGAGCTCTACCTGAAGCCCACAAAGGTACCAGGCCCCTCCTTAGAGTTACTTGTGCAGGATGTGAACATGATGAAGAGTTAATGCATTTAGATCCATAAACAATATAAACTTTCCACAGAGCATATTCTAGATCTAGATCTCAAAGAATCATGAATCAAATGATAAATATAATGAAATTATCCATGCAATAAATAGTTACAGTCATTTTTGACAACATTATTCATTGAATACACTCCATTATGTTAAATACAATAAATACATAGAAGATTCTTACAATAATTAGTATCATAGCTCACGCACATCAGTTCTGGTAGCATAACTCCATATTAGCTCACTACTTAGCACTCTCTCTAATCTACATAGATTACTACATATTTATAGGGGTGGGGACTTGCCCTTCATCACTTACTTAATTCCAAAAATAGGTTGCATGTTGAAAATAGCCATGCACCTTTATAATAATAGACACACATGCAAGTGTGCTAATAATATATCTCTTCTAGTTAACTGACAGTGGTAATCCTATTATTAACTCGAACTCTTGCAAAGCACTTAGTAGATGCTCTTCCAAAAATAGCATTTGCATACCGAGCAAGTTTCCATCTAGTTGTGTGCCCCACACGCTATCTCCAAAAATATCCCGTAACCATGAAAATGGCTAAGTCTAGATTCATCTTGTCTTTCATGTGCGTTTCCTTCCCTATCCTTCCACGCTTTCAAATGTTCCTTGCTACCATGTGTGAATATTTTGTGTGTCTTCTCCTTAGTGTCATACTTAGTCTGCTCAACAAACTAAAATTTTGTATAGAAATTTTAGCTACATACCCATCAATTATATTTTTCATCCAATAATCTACAATTCTAGTCCATTTTGTATCTAGATTGCAGTCTATATCTATATTTTCTTCACTCCATATGTACTCTTATTTGGCTCCAAATCTAAAGAGATAATATTCCAGTCTACATAATCATGCAGATAGGTGATCCAAAAGTTTACACTAAAATATATTATGAATATCCCCATATATGTTCTCTAACTTGATCCCTTTATAGGTATTCCTATTGCAAATTATTCATCTTCCATAAAATGGTTCATCTTCTCCTCTAGTCATCTCTCCACATCTTGTTGTCCTAGTATCCATCTTACCAGTTTTTTGGTCTAAAAAATCAAATCATTTTTAACATCGGTCCCTAGAATCACTCATTATGACATGCTACAATTTTATTCTAATGGATTTACATATTTAGTCCATTTGTAACCCTTTCAACAATGTGTAATAAAGCTAAATTATCGTAGTATACAGATTACAAAATAATCTACATACTAGGATTTTACATAATGGAAACATACAAGAAATAAAGAGAGAGAGATGTCACATAAATTGAACTTATATTACTATAACAAGCCACAAGAGATTCCCAATAAATAACCTAATATCCAAGATCAACCTTCTATGGAAAGTGTTTATTTTTTTTATATAATATGACGTGAATTTTAGCCTTCCATTCCCATCATGTTCCCTTTTCAGGATAAAAGATCATTTCATATTATCTTTATAGGTAGAGGAGATTTAAATATCAACTATTTGTCTTATCTATATTATACATATATATTGAATATTTTACAATATACTAAAGTCATCTACTTGGCCTCAATAACCTTCCAACAACTAGGATAGGATATGTGCCAAGTATGATTATATCACATCATTTTAATTTTGATTGATTTTTTTTGTAATGATTTCCTTTTTTGTTTCATATTATTTATTTTTATGTTACAACATTGCTTTTATCTTTTTCCCCTTTTTGAATTTTACTTATTCTCCTCCATCTAGATTCAGAAGGAAAATCTAGTGGGTATGAAAGATGATTAACACAATAGATCTTACACTTAATCACTATAATGTAGAACCTAAAAAATAACTATGCTTAGGTACATCTAGACATATCCTTAAAAATGGTGGGATCTCATCTCTGACCTAAGTGTGCCTCAAGTGATAACATGAGTGTGATAAGTGTAAAATACAAATATGTAAAAGTGATATAACATCACACAAAACTGATAAATGATCATAAGGAAAGTTATATAGGGGAAACATATTAAATATGAAGACTAAAATGGATGAAGTAGGTAGGATATGAATTATACATCACTTGATACGTCAAGAGCTGTAAGTGTAAACCTATGATAGATCTAGCACAAACATAAATGGTGATAATATTCAAGATAATATAAGGTTGTATAGATTAATAACATACTTAAGGTAAAGAATAAATGGTAGAAATAAACACAATGTATTATATTAATCATGAATATAAAAGGCTGCAAATGGATCAACCATACTAAAATATCAAGTAAGAAATAAATAGTAGAAGTAAATTTAAAGGATGTGTTTAGACCCTTATTAGATTATGTGATATCTAGATTAGTAAACTAAGTACACTAAAGGATGAACGTGGAGCTATAGGAGGTTATTCTTATTAATTAACATATTTAATATAATATAAGGTTATCTGTATTAATAACATACTTAAGGTCAGGAATAAATGGTAAAAATATACCCAAAGGATTATATAAATCATGAATATAAAAGGTTGCAAATGGATCGACCATACCAAAATATCAAGTAAGAAATAAATAGTATAAGTAAATCCAAAGGATGTGCTTACACCCTTATTAGATTATGTGAAATATATATTAGTGAATTAAGTACAGTAAAGAATGCAAGAGGATTTACTTGAGGTTATTCTAATTAATTAATGTCCAAAATTAAATATCCAATATCAGAACAACATAATAATACTTGTAACTAATGTATGAAACAAGATATGAACTTGAAAACATAAGAGGATGAGTGCAATTAGATATTTATAGATGGATATGTGAAGTTATAGGAGTGCACACTTCTGAATCAAATATATATGAGATTGATGATGCTTCATTCCTAGAACTATGATTGGAAATTAACTTGGGGTAGGATTGTACAACTCTTTCAGGACCATCCATACAGTCTTGACCCTATTGTACATTCTTGGGTCTCCTTGAATTCTAGATCTATAACTTTCTTGAAGTGTCACCTACATGGAAATGTCTAACATTGTCAAACCCTAGTTTTTGGTCATGTTTTGAAGCTCTCAAAACATTTTGAATAAGATATTAAACCCTAAATATACATGAGAAACCTTGCAAAATAAACATTATTTGGGTTGTGGGAACCCTCATACACTATCAACATTAGAACTACTATGAAGTGGCCTCAAACCACACATTTTTCTCCACCTAGAATGTGATATCCAAATGAATGCAACTAGATTTGGAAAATTATTTGACAATGCTTGAGTTTAGTTTAGATCTTGCAAAAATATTAGGAGAAGGTATGTTTAAGTGCTTATAAATGAGACAAGATGATGTCTTGACCTAGTAAGAAGCTTCAGACTTGTAGTGATTTCTACCCTAATGAGTGTAAATTAAATTTTGTGAGATATAAGAAGAATGTGGTGCATTTTTTAAGTGTTGGAAGTAAGTGTTCAATGTAGTGCTATTAAATTTTTGAGTTACCAAATGAGGTAATGTTAAATTTATTATACAGGGTTCTAAAGGTGAATTATGAAAGAAAGGCCAACCTAGAGAGAAGAAATATGAACCCATAGGGAGTAAAGGACCCATAAGAGAATTTGAAACTGAAAGCAAAGATGGAAGATATGTTAGCACAAAACCATATAGATAGCTTGGGACCGAATATAAATTCCTAACCAAACTATATGGTCTTGAGAATGTATAAAAACATGATAAATGAGGTTTCCATCCTATTAGGTTGAATTATTAAATGAATTTTATGCATTGAAATCTTAAAATGTGTTGGCATATGAGTGTGTAATTATAAACAATCTAGACAAAAGATCTCAAGATGGACTAATCAAGAATTAAAAGGTTGTGTTTATATAATTAAGAGTGCATTATCAAAACTAATAGTGCTAATGACTAAATTGCAAATTTGAATGTCTACATTTTACCCCTTTTAAGTATGAACTGAAAATTACATGATTAAAGGAAAATATACTTAAGTGTGTAGGCATACTTTATCTTCACTTGAAGTTTCTTTTGCAGAGTTATGTTGTGTTTAGTGTTGGCATGCTCTATGATGAAATATGTAACACATAGTGTAGTCAATGTCCAGAGTAAAGAATTGAACTTTAAATAAAATGTAAACTATAAATTGAAAGATTTGTATTTCAATGAAAAGATGAAAAAGGGAGAAATATACTTGTTTTTCTATGGAAGGAGAAACTCCCATAATTTTCTTGTATTTGAAGATTTTCATTGTTAAAATTGATAAAATATTAGGGGTGATTGGTCCCCAATAGTGTCAAGGAGAACCAGAGTGTTAGGTTCATGCAACCCAACACAGAAATAGAGGATACATAGAAGAAGAGTGAAGTACTGAAGCACCCCATAAAGGAAGAAGTTTAATCGAAGTTATTCAACAAGTTTGATGCATTCCCCATTAAATGTAAAATAAAAGGAAAAATTACCTATAAATAAATTATCCACTTTGATACATTCTGCAACCCCAAAGACCACACCACTACAGACGTATCTAGGACTAATTTTGTAAATAAGGACACACAATAGACAAGAGAATTAGTGGCCCCATACCCTTACCATGTGTCATACAAATGAGTAGAAACTGTAACATAATAAAATGTAGATGAAGAAAGGAAACCCATACCCCCAAAATCCTTGAAAATTTAACTAAAACTGAGTGACATGGTGAAGGAGTAAAATACTTCATGCACCTTGTAATTGATATGAATTGAATGATGTAGATCTAAAACTTTAACAAACACATGTACATATAGGTGAAAATATGAAAATACTTAGAAAACTGATGTAATTCCCCTCTGGGAAAACTATATGAAAGGGTCAAAACCATACATATAGTCCTCACCAAACTGTACATTTTTTAACTTGAGATTTTTTTTGTATTTTTGTGCTTGAAGGTGTTTCGAAGTACTTTTACCATAATTTCGCATGAATGTTATCCCATAATTTTTTGTGTTTTTTGTACATGTATAATATAACTAAATGAATACCCCATCTTTGAGGCATGTGTGAAAGGCTATATTGAGCACGTGGATGAAAATAATATATATGTGTCCAGATAGTAAGTTTTTGATAAGTTATAGAAGAGTGTAGAATGCTAAAGAGGTGGCACACTTGAAGAACATGTACCTACAAAAAAATGAAGTTTTGCGTATGGTGGCAACCATGACATGAAACAAGAGAAATAATAGTAACAAATAGAAATAATAGAGACAAAAACAACAATAATAATAAGGCATGCATAATAAAATAAGTGCAACAATAATGAATTAAGATTCAACAATATACAAATAGTGTCACACAAAAGGCATAGAGCCACAAACATGGGACACCTACGATGTCACACAAAAATAAAGGGCTTTAAATAAGGAAATAAGAGCACACAAGATATGAATAAATCCATGAACATGGGACACACATGATGTCACAAGGAAAGTAAGGCATGTTGGTGCACCCTCAACACAACTTTAAAAAAACTCATTAGATTGATATTTTCTCTGAAATGTTAGCTTTAGTACCTTATTAGCAAGCCTAGAAAATCTTAAAGCTAGAAAATCATCAAACAATGTCACTATGGATCCTCCAATCTCTCTACTATGCTTCTGCACCTTGTATTCAATTTTATTCAACCCTCCATATGATTTAATAATACATAAATAAGTCACATTCCCATTTTACTCAAATTTCTCTTAAGCCTTCTAGATTTTCTTCTAGCTCAAAATACATGAAAGATTACTCTTCCCTTCACAAAAATAAGCCTCTATTATAAAACTTATTACCAATACTCTTCCACAATTTTTTATTTCATGCATAGTTCAAGACAAGGTATTATGTTATTCTAAGCAAAAAGGCCTAATTATTTGATAACCACTCCTCATTTAAATGCATATATCTTCAAAGGAAGCTTACCCATCCATTTTGAGAATGAAATCAATCATCATAACTAGAAATCACATACATTTTCTTAAACCCTACATGGGGTTTTTTCATGAGTCTGAGAGGAATTAAATTATGACATTTGAGATTTCCACTCATTTCCAAGCTTCATCCTTCAACTAGGAGGTTTGTACTATCACTTCAGACATTTCTGAGCATAAATTATTGAAGCAAAGCCACCAAAAAATTGAATCAAGAATATTCATTCTCTGACATAATTCTTATCTTTTACCAGTATGTGCATAGTTTATAAGGAATTATTACAATCTACCAATCCTAAAGCTAGAAGAATCATCAAGATTATAATCATTAAATGTAAACAAATTTTTTTTGATGATACCAAGAGGAGATCAAGGAATATCTTATTGTCTCATTCAAAATTTTTCTTTTCTTGACCGTCCTAGGCAATTATAATCTCTCCTTCAAAAAAAAAGAGTTTTTCCCCTTACATTTTTTTTTCTTTTCCTCCTTTCCATGAGGAATACCTTCCTCCCCTTCCTCAAAACACTCTATTGTATAAATAATTGCACTTACAATCGTATTCTCTTTTGTAAGTTTAATCACTTCCATGTTTTGAACCCTAACTAACTCCATTTTTGACTCATGGCCTTTACAAATGATATTTCACACACAAGGAGAGTATTTTTCCATTGTTTGACATTACATGGACTTAAAATAACTCTAAGGAACATGTACTTTCTCTCTAAACACATTTTTCTAAATATTAGGACCACCAACAACTCCAACATAAGCCAAGAATGGCTTAAACTCCTTTAAACTTCAAAACGATATGTTTTGGAGGGAAAGTCCCTTTTTGAAATTAAGGACCCTAAACCACCCAGAATCACTCCCTCTTGACTCCATAAACCTAATTTTACCTTTTAAACTTCATGAGCATGAAAAATATGCTTTCAATGAAGGATTTTAGTGATTTTCTTGCATCACATGTAAGGCATAATTAGTGAAGAAAGAAATTAGTAACACACACAACAATAATGTATGAAAATTAAGAGTATCATAACATGATGAAATGATACAACTTATATAAAAATAAACATGTGAAGAAATTATGTATCAACGTTGCACAAGACATATGTGTTAGTAATGTTATCTCAAAATATAATATGTACAAAATAAATATAATAAAGAATAATGAGGAAGTATAAAGGAAATATAATAGAAAAATGATACATGTGTATTGTATAATAGATTCCCCATATGTATATGAATTCTAGGTAAAGGTCCCCCCAACACCTTTCAACATGTAATGCTCTATGTGTGTCATGTATCAAGCTTAATATAACATGTGAACACATGTTTCTAAAGAAGAAATAAATATGTTATCTGTCGAAGAAAAGTGACAAAAAACATATAATGTAAAGTTCAAACAACTCAAGTTAAGTGTATAGGATATATTTTGAAGTTTTATAAATAAATGAATGTTTTTGTATTTTGAAACTATGTTAATATTTTTTTATTTTTTAATTGTTAAAGTATGTACAAGGAAGAAGGGTAGAATTTGGATATCCAATGAGAAACTCCTAAATAGGTGGAGAAATTTTCAAAGGAGATGGAGGCTCGAGCCTCAATATAGAATGCGACTCAAATGTAATTGGTTTAGTGGTGATGATGTTTTCCAAAGAATTCATAGGAGATGAAGTAGATGCATGGGTAGTGTGTGAAGTAGAAGAAATGTAAGGAATAACGTAAGGGCGAGGAATTCAAGACATACCATGGATACTAGAAGACTTATGAGAAATTGTAGAAAGAATAAGTGCACTAAAGGAATGATGCATGATCTTATGAGAGTGACATCCAAAAAATTAGTGTGTGAAACTAAAGGCCTATCAATAGACCTAAGAGAGCTAGAGTCATGAGATGTAGTATGTGTAACAAAAGGTCTATTAGAATACCTAGGAAAGCTAGAACCATGACAGACAGTGTGTGTAACTCAAGGCCTATTGGAAGACCTAGAAAAGCTAGAGTCATGAGATGAAGCATGTGTAACTATATTCTTATTGAGATAATTCGAAGAGCTAAAGACTTGAGAGGTAGTGTGTATAACCAAGGGACTAGGAAAGAGCCTAAGAGGGATAGAGTTTTTAGGCACAATGTGTAAAACAAAATACCTATCCACAGACACACTAGAAGTAGGAATAATAATTGTAGAAGAATGAATAGGTAAAGTAGGAGAAGGGGACTTAAAGGGAATACCTCTAATTATTTCAACTTGTTCACTATGAATAAACTTGACACACTAGTGAATGATTGATGGAATATCCATAAGAGCACATAGCCAAGGGATACCTAAACATAATGCACTAGATATAAGAGTAGAAGTAACCAAGATTGAAAATTGGGTGGTAATGGAAGCAAAAATAATAGGGAGAGTGATGCACTGATAGAAAGAATTAGTACTAAATTCAATATTATTTGTATAAATGCCAAGAGTTTGAAGTAGCATGAGAGATTAAAAATTGTCCTTATTATGTGGATAAACCAAAACACAATGTATATTTATTTGATTAATAGAGATATGAATAGATATAACATTAAAGAAAAGTATGTCATCTATATCAGAGTTATTGAAAGTGATTAGGGATGTAGATTATGATGTGTGAGTTAATGTGCCAATCATTGCATCTAAAGGGTGATCATATGAGGGTGATGGCAACACCAAATGATAATATGTACTTCTGAAGTAAATTTTCAATTATCATGCTAAGGAAGTGGATTATTGAATATTTTTAGTTTGGAATTATTGTTGGTTGGCTTAGAAGATTGAATGGGCTCATCCCATCTAATATAATTTAAATTAATAAGATCTTTAATGACATGAAAAATCTTAAAAAACTTATCCGTGAGGTGAAAAATACATCTATGATAATCTCAGTAAGAAATGACATCGAAAATATTACTTTGAGGACATCTCACGTAAATCTCAAATGGATAATGGAGAGACATGATATTACACTCAAGCAATTATTTCAATATAATGTGTAGGACATAGGGTAAGCAAGTGAACTATCATTGTGTGGGTTGTAGTTTTAGTTTAGTTGGTTGGGAAATAACATCCATATTGTCCTTAGAATAATATTGCGTATCATTAGTATTTCCTTTGAATTTGGATTTTCTTGGAAACATAGCATTAGATTTAGTAGGAGTAATAAAAATGTACTTGAATTTGTTCATGTGTAAAAACTTGTCTTAGAGGTATTTGAGTGTGTGACATAGATGGTCAAAAGATTTCAAGTTTTCAAATATGATTGATTCTTGCAAAGGAGAAAGTAAGCTTTGTGTAACGAGATCTTGTAATTCACTGTCAACTAATATATTTCTCATCTTAGTAAGCATGGTTTTGTATCATAAGACATAATCGTTTATAGGTTCATTAGATCCTTGTTGCATTTTAGAAAATTATGTGTAAGAATTTTTTTCCATAATATTGATAGAGAGTCTTGCAAAAAATGTATTTTTCAAAGCAATAAAAGAGTGCATTGAGTGTGTGGGAAGATCATAGAACCATTTTAGTGAAAATTATATAATAATTCTAGGGAAGAGCTTAGTGAGTAAGATGTCCTAAGAGGATTAATCAAAGAAATCCATACAGAATGATCAAATATGTTCAGTAGGATCTCCTCTACCATCATAGATAGGGAGTTTAGGAACAACAAAACTAATAGGAAAAGCATAAGAAACCACTTAAGGGAAAGTGGGGTATGAAGCAAGTGGGTAGAATCTATAATATGAGAAGAAACAAGTGTACTTTGTAGTAATTGTGTAGAAACAAAATCACGCACTTGGGTACATTTATAGGTCCTAAAAGCATGCTATTATTTACATGGTTCCTAAGCAAGAAAACTAGTAATTGAAAACTCCCCTTAGCCTGTTTCTTTTTCATTTGAAATTTTATTTGCTTCATATATCTGTTACTCTTGCTAGTATTTGACTATTTTATCTTTATATGGCTTCAGACACTAGCACCCAATTTAGACAGTAGCATCAAGTGCTCCTGTCCTCCTGGGTGCTCCTATCCCTCTTTATCTCTTTCCTACCCCTTTTAGGCCCCTTTCTCTTCTTAATTCAATTTTATTACCTTGGGTTTGCATTTCAATTGTCAATTACAAAATTCAAACAAGGGAATCATATAAATACATAAGTTATGTTTTCAAAATGAGGGACCAAGCACTAAATATTACTATTATCACCTAAGATTTCATTGCAAAAGGCACCAAAAGCACTTCAAATAATTCATCTAGCATCCATTTAAGGGAAAAATATTGTATACTCTACATACACACCATAGGAAGGGGAAGTTTATTCTATTCCATTCACACCTTTTGCATCATTGATCAAGTCTAGTCCACTATCTAGTGCATCTTGCATAAGGACATCCTAGGGCACAATTTCTACACATATTCACAAGAACTACATGGAGTTATGAAATGTAGTGTAACGCTCGATCATAAGTTCACTCTTTGGGTGACCACAGAGGTCAGTTTGACTCCCCATTTTGCATTTTCATTTTTAGGTTTGATGTGGTTTGTGGGTATGTGTAGGTGAACTTCTCTTTTGCAGGTTATAAGTACCATTGATGGTCAATCAAGGAACGATAATTAGGTGATCAACATAATGAGAACACTGCAGAACCCTAGCAACACAAAAGAAATCAGATTTCTAAGCTCCTGTGTACATAGTCACAAGGTGCCCCATTCTAGTCTCTAGAACGCCTAGACACCCCTTCCTCCTAGCAATGAGCGCCCATCGTCCAACATTATTATAAGATTCTAGATTTTATAGTGACTAGTGATGACCCTGTTTATATCTGTTCAACTATCACACCTGCCCAGATCACTTCTTGTCCATTCAAAAATCAGCTAAGTCCTCTTACCTCTTCATTTTTCTTAGGGTTTCATATTTTACATGCTTTATTGCTTATGTCTTTACTGTATCTTAGCATTTGAATATCATACATTACAATAGTTACTCTATAATTAGATTTAATTTAATTTTTATTAAATCATTTGGTGAACCCAATTGCTTGAATCCTTCCTTCTTATTCCCATCACTATAGTGGTTGATTTGGGTCTTTTGAGCACATTGAGCTTCCTCCATTTACCCATAGGGTTTCTCAACCAATGGCTGAATCTGATAATCCTTTTGCCAACTCAAAGAATGTTCCTCTTGAAAACATTGAAACCTATGATAGTGAAAAATCATATGATGAGGACATTAACATTGATCAAGAACAACTAGACAAGCTTACTAATTTTTGTCAAGCATTGTGTACCAACCCATTCCATATTCCACATGTTCTCAATGCTTTACTTGTTTCTAAACACTCTCGAGATGTTTCTTCTATAACTCTTTTAGGTTCCTTCTTGGTTTTCATGGCCTCGAATCAACCCCTTAACATCCCTACATCCATTGCTAACTATTACCACTCCCCTCATTCATCCCAATGCTTCTAATGCATAACCTGGTTCTTCTTCAAACACTCATGACCTAGCTTCTCTATATTAGGATCTACAAGTTCAAATCCATCAAATTCAGCAAGATACTTCACACTCCTCTCCATCTCTTGACTCCTTACTCATTCACACCCCTTCAAACCCATCATTTTTTCTTATCCACTTCCTCCCAACTTCATTCAACCTAAGTTTCCCACCTTCAATGGCCATGGTGACCCTCAAGATCATCTTTGATCTTTTCATGTGGCATGTCTTGACTATGTGGATGATCATACACTATTAGCTAAGCTCTTTCCTTAGAGTTTACAAGATTACACCATGCGTTGGTTCTATGATCTACATGTTCACTTGGTAACTTATTTTACATATTTAGCTGATGCTTTCCTTGCTCATTTTTCTATCAATATCTACACCAAGATATCCTATGCACAACTTTCTCAAATCAAACAAGGATCTAATGAACATCTAGCTAACTATGTTTTATGCTATAAGAACAACCTAGCTAAGATGACCAATGTGCTCACTGATTCTGAATTGCAAGATATTTTTATTCAAAGTCTCTTACCTCCACTACAAGAGAGTGTTATCTTTGAGACCTCTCCATCCTTTGATCAATTATTCCATACACTTAAAATGCATGAAGGAAAACTCTTATCTATGGGAAAATTAAAATATCATGATCATGCTTCATCATCATCTTCTAATCAATTTCAAGCTAAATCTACTTTCAAGCCATCTCCTAAGGTCACCGAAGAAAAGGAAACTGTTAATGTCATCTCTCCACCTGAAAATCTTCAATTACAACCTCCAAAGCATACTTTTACTAAGATACCATATGCACCTCGGTTTCTATTGCCCCAACTCATTGAAATAAATCTTATCACTCTTCCACTGCCACTTAATCTCAACTCCTCTCTTTCCCCTCATGGCCACAATTATGATGAAAATGCATGATGTGACTATCACCAATGCATTGGGCACTCTACTAATCGATGTTTCAAACTAAAGCATATCATTCAAGATCTCATTAATAGCAATGCACTCGAGCTCCCAGAGTCATCTACTTCTCATCCAGTCAATGATAATAAAAAGCTAAAAATATTTAAAGACCCTTTTCCCAAGCATGACCAACAAGCTACTGATTCTTTAGCCAATCATACATATCATGTTGTGCCTCCTCCTTCATCAAGGCCTCTTGATTTCCTTGTTGCTTCTTTTGATGCATCATTTCCAGTCATTTCATTCTTAGATCATGATTATCATGCTACATTTACTTATTATTCATTGCACATCAATGCTTCTATTGGTTCATATAATATTTCCAATACTATGATCTATCAATCAACTCCTACCTACATATGCTTTGTTGCACTTCTCCTAGCTATCAATTATCCATTCTCTAATGTCACATTTCCAGTCCCTAAGTCTTTTGGCTATGTCAGGATTCCCATCATAGTTGGGCCTCTTACCATGCTTGTGCCTTTTTTTGTAGCACCTTCAATCAAAGGTTGTGACATGCTCTTAGGTCTTCCTTGACTTCGTGTTGCCCAATCCATCCCTTCCATGAACCATTTGTGCCTCAAGTTCATTTACAACAAAAAACTAGTTACTATCAAAGGCATTCAACCATGCACACCATTACCTTGACCCACTTTTGATGATACACCAGTCATAACATCTAGGCTTCCTAGGCCTCTCAAATCTAAAGCTACTTTGGAACCTAGTTCTCCTATTCACACATGACCTACATCATGACCTTCTCATCCTCATCAGTCTCTTAGTCCACATCATCAACCTAAGTCCCCTACATGGGAAGCCCCTCCACATAGGTGTTCACCATCTCCTTCACCACATAGGTCTCCTTCATGTGCACATACTTATTCTCCCACACCACCGATCTTAGAGCATTGTCACATGCCTTGACTCCTCAAATATCGGGTGGAGGTCCCTCACCCTTCACTATCATCAGATAGTCTTCTATCACTTCCACACTTGTGGGAAACATGCTTTCTCCCCCCTTCCCATCACTATCAATTCTCTCTATGTCTATTACCACACTTTGTGCTATGTGCCTCCTCACTAATCCTCTTACACACTTTCATAACCATTGATACATGCATTGTATCATCATTACCCTATGATGCACTCTAGTTCCATGGTTCATACTCAATTGTTGAGGGTCTAATTCTGAAATGAACCTCACATCATCTACATCTCACACTCTATGCTTCATGGTACATATTTCTAGCATCTACTCACACAACGTACTTATTTCCCGATGACACACTCTTATTCTATGGTTCATACTTGATTGTTGAGGGATATTTTATAAATGAACCTCATCTCATGCATTTCCGCTAGGGGCACACTGCCCCTACCATCTTCACACTTTTCATACCATTCCATCACACTCATACATTGCATTTGCATATCTTGGTTGCATCTACTTTTGCTAGCTTATTCTACTTACATGTTACACTTTGTTGTCCATGCTAGATGGATTCTTAGTATGTCATTATCTTTCTATATATACACGTGCACATTCACTTGGTATTTTGAGGTGAATGAAAATATCTTACAGGTTCTTACACACTAAAATGATGCTTGGCATTGTACCTTTTACCAGTCCCACCAAGGCTCCTGGGGGCATCTATTTTTTCTATCATATACTACATATGTTCTATTGCTACATTTTTTACTACTTTTCACTATTGTCACTTTACTTTCCGATGATTTATACATGCTCAAGACATACTACTTATCTTTATAACATGCTAATGGGTGCTTCATGTGTAACATTTTCTTTGCTAAGAATTTATGCCACCATGGTTTTCTGATACATTTTTCTTACTGATTGTTTTTCTTTTATATGTTATTATTTTTGGGATATGTCCTATGTCTTGTGTGATCATTATATGCTTTTGGTGCTTTGGCCCTATTTTTTTGTGATATTGTGAGTGATGTCTCATGTTTGAAACCTAATTTTTTGTGGTCTATCTTTTATGCAAACTTGATTGATTACATTATTTTTCTACTATTATTTTTTTTATTTCACTAATACATAGTTATAGACTACTTTTTTTTGCATGTGCCATGTTTTCTACCATGCACATCCCCTCCCCCTATATGAATCCACTTCAAATCAGCATCTAGTCATCTCATTTGGGATGCAATGTCCTACCGTCGTCGCATGCACCCCAAATGAGGGGGCATATATTGGGTGAAAAAATCACCCCTGTTACAACAGTATCAAATGCTGGAACAACAAATACAACACAACAATACAATACATAATAAACATAGAAAAAATAGTTACAAACTAGGATCAGAATTGAACTTGGGTCAAAATCACAAGTAGATACACCAGAGCCTAGAATTCAATACAGGAACACCTGGGCTGCTTATGTCCTCCCCTTAGGTGCTAATTTCCTAGGGAAGATACAGTCAATTTCTCAGCACAACACAATTTACAATAGGTTACATAATATTTATATAGTTACATGTATATACCTTCAGTTACATAATGCATTATATCTCCTACAATTAGTACATTTGTACAATAATTTGAAGAAATCAGATAATCAAGAATTAATCACCAGAAAAAGGAAAAATTCAAGGATGTACCATCTACTATGGTGTTTATTGGACAAGAGTCATGGAAGGAGAGTAAAACTAGACCTCTCTCCCCAACACTTTCTCTTTGGCGATGATATCACCCAAAAAATCTCTCTTGGGATAAGATCTTTAAAAATTTTCACACTCAGCATGAGATTTCCCTAAAAAATTTATCTTGGGATGAGATCGCAAAAAAACCTACCCTTCAGCATTTAGACCAAATTAAATACAAATCAGGTGAAAAAAATTCTATCTCGTACTCTCTTACATATCAGGCAAACACTTTCCTATACTTTTACATACCCTTTTACATAATTTTACAAATGTGTCTATGATCTATCATATACAGAGCTTTGACTTAATTTTTTCACTCTTCTTTTGAAATTTCCACCTTTATTCTGTAACAAGGAGAATACTTACTTCAACGAAACACATGTTTTACTATTACATATTTTCATATACACTTCAGCTCCTAGGGTATCACAATTTCTCTTCTTTAATAGTCTCTATGATTCACTTTGTACAATCACTTCACTCTTCACTTATCCACTTGGCACGCTATTCACCACAAGATCTACATGGATCATAAGGTACACATCTTCTATCTACTTTATGATATCGACTGTTAAATTAATAGTATAAATTGGGGGGGGGATGTAAACACAAAATTGTACACTTGGGTACATTTCTAGGTCCTAAGAAGCATGCTAGCATTTACGTAGTTCTTAAGAAAGAAAAATAATAATTGAGAAACTCCCTTTATCCTATTATTTTTATCATTTTAAAGCTTTTATTGGCTTCATACATTTATGACTCTTGTCATCATTTGGAATGTTTTACCTTTCTATGGCTTTTAGATACTATCAACCTAGATCAGATAGCACTGTCAAGGAACTCTTGTCCTCCTTGGCATTCTTGTCCTCTCTTTACCTTTTTCCTAACCATTTTGGGACCCCTTTCACTCCTTAATTGCATTTTATTACTTTTGGTCAGACTTATATTTGTCAATTATGATACTCAAACAAGGGAATCATCTAAATACATAGTTATTTTTTCAAATTGAAGGACCACAGAACTAAGAATTACTATCATCACCTAATATTGTAGTTAAAAGGCCCAAAAATAACTTCAAATCATCCATCTAGAATGCTTTCAAATGATAAGAGCTACATACTCTGCCATAGAAAACATATGGAAGGGTAATTTTATTCTATTGCATCCACACATTTACATCATTAAGTATGTCTAGTCCTGTTATCTAGTTCATCTTTCGTACAAGGGCATCCTAAGGCACAATTTCCACACACACACATGAACTACATGTATTTTGAGATGTAGTGCAACACTCGGTCGTAATATCACTCTTTGGGTGACCGTTGGGGCCATTCTAACTAACCATTCTACATTTTAATTTTTTAGGTTTGATGCAGTTTATGTGCTTATGCAAGTGAACTTATATTTTACAGGTTACAGGCACCATCGGTGATCTCAATGCAAATATTAGGTGATCAACAGAGAGCAACTGTGGAACCCTTGCAACATAGAAGAAATTATATTTTGATCTTATGCACAATCATTGGCACCTAATTCCAATCTCCAATGCACAGGTGCCTCTTTCCTCCCTTGGGTGCCCATGTCTGACATTATTCATAGATTCTAGATTTTACATTGACCAATGATAAGCTTGTTTGCAGTCTATTCAGCTATTGCACCTTCTCATATCACTTCTTATCCATTTAGAAATCAACTAAGTCTTCTTACCTCATCATCTTTCTTAGGGTTTCATATTTTACATACTTTATTACTTGTGTCTTTACTGTATCTTAACATTTGAAAATCATACATTACAGTAGTTACTCTATAATTAGATTTAATTATCTGATTTTTTATTAAATCAAATTGTAAGATTTTATATTGTAATATATGAACAAGGGTTCCAAAAGCATGTGTGCTAGACAAAGAAGTGTGTGAACCATTATGATTGGATGTAGGATCTGTATTAACAATATTGGTTATAGGAAAAGGAATAGAGAAATTATGCATTAAAATATTAGGTTTTCCCAAGGATGTAAGCATTGTAGGTATATGAATAGTAGAGGTGTCTATATGAGATAACGAAGTGTGCCTAAGTTGATATCTTAAAACATAGAGAATGGGATTATTTTCTTAAAAATGTGTAAAATATTGTGCCTCATTTTTAGGAAGGTCATGAAAATGATTGTCAAGGTTGATATTCAATCCTGCACCTTGGACTAGATCAAAATTAATAATGAAGGTAACATTGGAAAAACTATCGTAATAGGACAAGGCTGAACACTAGGAATATCACTGGTGTGATCGGAATATGGGTGTGTCAAGGGGATTATTTTGTAATCCCAAGTATGAGTATGTGGGCACATGGGCTTGATTTTGATATTATAAAACATTGGAAGCAATGACATGACGATGTAGAGTAGAAATATAGATACAACATTAAAAGTGAAGAAGAAAAACATAGACAAGATTGAGTCACTAGTTTGGCTCACAAAAATGTTTACACCCTTATTATATTATTTGAAATCTAGATTAGTGAATTTACTGCACTAAAGAATGTAAGGGGATCTAAAAGAGGTTATTATGATTAAATAATTCTCAACATTAATTATCCAATATCATAAAAACTAATTAACACTTGCAACTAATATATGAAACAAGATATGAACTTAAAAACATTAGAGGATGAGTGTACTTAGCTATTTACATATGGATCTAGGAAGTTTTGGGAGTACACATTGTTGAAATAGGGAGATATGAGATTAATAATGCTTTATCCTAGGAACTATGACTAGAATGTAACCTAGGGTAGGGCCATACAACTCTACCAAGATAGTTTATATGGTCTCGACCCTATTATACAGTATTATACCTACTTAGATTCTGGATCTACAACTTTTTAGAATTTTTTTATTCCTAGAAATGTTTTTTGTTGTCAAACCCTAGTTATCAATGATGTTGCAAAACTCTATGAAATTTTTGAATATGTTACAAACCCTTACCATGGATGAGAAATCCTACAAAATAAACATTAGTTGGGTTCTAGGTAATCTCGTGCACCACCAATGTTGATACTACTCTGAAGAGGCCTCAAACCACATGTAATTATCCACATATCATGTGATATTTGAATGAATGAAACTAAATTTGGTAACTTCTTTGAAAATTCTTGAGTTGAGTTTGTCTATTACTAAAATACTTGGATACTGGATGTTTGAGTTCTTGTAGATCATAGAGGCTGATGCATTGAACTAGTAAGAAGCTTCTAAACTATAGTGTTTGTTTCCTTAATGAGTGTAATGGGATTTTGTAAGTTTTGGGATCCTTAAGGGCCTTTTACAAGTGTTGGAAATGAGTGTATCAATGTAGTGCCATAGGATTTCTAAGTGATTAAATGAGGTAGTGTTAACTTGCTTATATAGGGTTTTGAAGTTAAATTACCAAAGAAAGGTTGAATCATAGAGAGTGAAGGACCCATTTAATAATTTGGAATTGAAAGAAAAGATGGAAGATATGCCGGTGCAAAATCATATATATATATATATATATATATATATATATATATATATATATATATATATATATATATATATATATATATATAGGTCAGGACTAGATATAAATTCTCGACAAAACTATATGGCCTTGACCAGGGATGAAAAGCATGATAAATGAGGTTTAAATAATATTATATTGAATTAGTATATGGATTTTATGCATTGCACTCTCATAATGTGTCAACATATTAGTTTTTAAGGATAAATAAGCCAAACAATGACTTCAGGATGTACTAAATAGGAATGCAAAGGTTATATTTATCTTAGTAAGAGTGCATTGTAAAAAACAACAGTTTTAAAGAGTAATTTTCCAACTTTGAGTGTTTATAGGATGTCATAGGGAGTTTATAAATTTTGATTAGGATATAAAGGGGTATTAAACTTGTGTAAAATAAACAACATATATATTAAGTAGATAATATAGTATTATAAGGGGTAGCTATGATTATCATGATAACTATATTATCTAAACTATGTATAAAAGGGGTAGCCAGATTATTGGTCTACCAATCCTTTCTATTCTATAGATATAAGGGGTATCCAAATTCTTGGACTAACCATCTTGTCTAGTCTAAGGATATATTGGGTCACCAAAATATCAGACTAACCATATTGTCTAGTATAAGGTTATAAGGGGTAGACAAAATATCAAACTACCTGTCTTGTCTAATTTAAGGGTGTAAGGGGTAGGAAAATATCATAATATCCATCCTATCTAAGCTAAGGGTGTAAGGGGTAGGAAAATATCATAATATCCATCCTATAGTCTAGTCTAAGGTGAAAAAATATCATAATATCCATCCTATATATCCATCCTAGGGTGAAAAAATATTAGGCTTCCCTTATAGTCTAGTCTAAGGTTGTAATTGAGTAGTGTAATATTTATAGTGCGAGAAAGTAAACAAATGTAAAAAATTAAAATGTAGTATGGAGTAAGTGGGTGATGTCAACAGTGGCATGTAAGATATTTACAAGCATTATAAACAACCTCATGAACCTATTTTTTCATGAACGTATTTTTGAATGTCATAATTTATGTTAATAATGGTGTCCTTGATGTCTTCAAGGACACAAGAGACCTTTTTACAAATTGCGTGATGTGTAGCCACCATATATTCTTCCACTCATATTAAAATCTAAGATAACATCTCCTAGCACCTACACAATAACGAGTGGAAGTGTAGGGATGAAAGGAGAAGGGATATCCAATTTTAGAGGAAAAAGGTGAGGATGTTATGCCTTATATTCTCTATAATATGTTTATATATGAATGGTCCATAGGAGAAAGGACCAGAGTGGGTAATATTTGAGGAGAAGGGGAAACTGATCTTTCAACTCGAGGTGGAGGAAAGGGTAACCAGTGATATTATTGTTATTTTTATAGTACCTTATAATTTTTTAGATGAATGAGAATTGACATTGTGGTGGGAGAAAAATGTTAAGTTGAGGGAGGAGGACACGTTTATTTTTATTTCTATTTCTCATGGACTTAATCTTCTTATTCATCATGTATCACTACTAAGATTAAAAATCCTTTAAATCATGACATGACATGACACCTCATAGCATGTGTATTACATATTAGGATCATTTGGGGGTTCTAAGGTTGTAATGAAAAGAGGTGCATGTGTGAGTATATAAGAAGGAAAGTGATAATCAATTATGGTAGGGATAACTAGAGGATTGAAAATATAAGCACTAGTTAAAGAAACTGCTACTAATTATGAATCATAATTCGATTTGGTCATTAATATTGATGTAGCAAGGTTGACATGGTCCTGATATAGTTTCTCCAATTCCTCATTCTCTACTACGAGTAATTCATTTACATTGTAGTTATAGGGTGGAATGGGAGAAGAAATATTGTGGACCATGTTAATGTTTTGATTAGAAGATGATTGTAAATATTATTGAGAAGATATTAAATCATGAATATTAATGAATAATAATGATTGTTTGTATCAAATGATTTTCAAAGTATTTTCTTGGGAATAGTGAAACAAGAATGGGTTGTTAAATGAGTATTTATCATCATACTTGAGAGTGGTGATATCAATGTGAAGATATTATATGACCCTTTCATTAGGTGGTGAAGAAGGTAGCCCCTTAGGAGGTGAAAATAATAAGAATTGATGAGGATTGCATCAAATTCCTTCTTGTGAGAATGGAGTCACAAAAAAGGAGTAAGTAGGCAACGATGAAATTATGAATTTTTTATTTTAAGGTTGATCTTATTAGGCATGCCATCATCCGAGTTGAGTAATTTAGGTGGTATATTCCTAAATGTTTTAGGATTTCCACTATATCGTCAAAGAGGATCATTGAGGTAGTTAAAGCATTGAAACTCTTGAAATGGAACATAAGAAATTTCATTGATAGTTGGGATTTTGTAGACACCACATTATTAAAAAATTTAAAGTTCTATGGATCCATGTTTCCTTGAATATTGAACATGGACCCTCAATAAGGAAACTTAACACATTAATAAGTGGATGATGTGATTTCATGAAAGTAGTGTTTCCATAGTTGGCCAAGTGGATTGTTATATACAAAATTAAAGTTTAGTACAATAGCTATCACTCTAATGGTGCGAGGATACACAATAATGTGTATCCAATTTCATCTCATGGGGGGAATTCACCTTGATTCATACCCATGACACAAGTTGCAAGTAGATTTGACATTATCAATATAACAACTTAAAGACTTGATGAATTATAATGAAATGACACATATTCCCAAACCCTCATTAATGAGAGTCTGTTTGAGTTTTACATTGTCAATATTAACTAAATTTAAGATAGGAACATCATCTACTCAGAAGAGAAGCTCATATGGAATCATATAGTTTATATAAAAACTAAGAGATAGAGATTGATATATGATTAAATCATTATGAACTTAAATATCTTCACATTGCTAAAATATACACTTATTGGAACTATGTAAAATAGAGTCTTTCCCTAAATATGGTGGTGAGGGTATATTCATTACAAAGAGGGCTATCATGAGTCATTTTTTATTTTTAGGAGAAGTCTTGATTAGTCTAAATAAGGGGATTCAGTTTTGGAGGTTTGAGAGTTCCATAATTGGATTCCAATTCTCCAAGTTGGGTGATAAGATGCTAGTATAATATAAAATGACTAAGGCCTAAAGTTGGATTAGGTATTTCTTTTATTTTTTAAAATACATGGAATCCGTTGTGTCTAATTGAATGGTGTTCGATTTTTTCGGAGGTGGGAAGAGAAGATTTAGACTGTATTATCGTTGTTGGTTCAAGATGGTTGATGCCATCAAATATAAAAAAAGAGGAAATATATGGTATTGGCCTTGCATGTTTAGGGTGGCCAAAAACATTAGGGATGGAAAAATATGAAATTTATGGCATCAACACTACTAGTTGAGGATATATGATAACATTGATATAGATGGTATTTTGAGAATTTAGATTCTAATGAGTTAGCTATTAGAAAGCATGGGTTGTAGAATAGGATTGAAAAGTCACATAGGTCTACTAATGAGAGCAATGAATGATGTGTTGATAGTGAAAATAAAACGTTTCATTCCATTCATATTGATAAAATGCTTGAGAGGATCATTTTTGGGGTTATAAGTGTTTTTAATGGTGTTAGTAGAAGAAGACACTTGAAATTTCTCATTTTTAGGTTGAGGATTTTCCTTATCCTTGGAATGATTGAGTAATGGATTAATATATATCTTAATTTGTTTGTTGGCTTAATTTATTGCATTGTTATGGTCATGATTTTTTGCATGCTCAAATGTTTTCATGACTTCCTTAAGTCTCTTTTAGGTCACACCTTCATGATCAAAGTTTTTACCAAGCAAGAAAATATAGGTGAAAGTATGAAGATATTTAAAATTTTCATGTGAATGGCCTGAATTGGTGTGCCACCTACAAAAGAGATTCTCAATGAATCATGGGGAATAGGGGAAGGAGGTATTGAAAATAATTTTATCAAGCCTAGGGATACATTTCCATAACTCTTCCATGGAGATAGGTTTGTGGTAATATGAATGGGAGGAAGAAGAAGGATAAGGAAAATTTCCTCCATTTGATTTAACAGGGATTGAATCAATATTGTGAATATATATTTTCAAATGCATTGTTAGAATCAAGAATATATAAGAATCCATCATCTATAGTATTATGATTATGAGGTATACTTAGAAATTTGATATTTTTTGTGCTTGAGATTGAGGTTGAGCTTCATATTTTCTCAGTTGAGGTGTCTCAAATGTCCAAATAAGATATTATTTCTTTTTATCTTACTTGATGGCATCCTCCAGAATGATAGGAGAAAAGGACCTAAATTTTTACTGAAGGTGAGGTTATAGGCAATATAAGAAGATATTATGAATAATTTCATTTGATAAATTATGTTCACAAATATTCTAAATAGTAATCTATCATTTGATGAAGGATTAAACAATCTCATTATCAACTTGTTTATAGTTGATGAAGATGTTCAATATGTTGTTAGGTGAATCTTGAGAATGGAATTATTTGATTAGTATATTAACTAATACCTTGAATTTTATGATGGAGTTAGGAGGGAGATAATGGTACCAATTTAAAACATCTCCCATGAGGATCTTAGCTAATATCTTTGCAACTAGATAGGATTTATCTTTAATACAGTCCTTTTAGACATTTCTATAGGATTTAATGTGAATTTTGTGGTTGGTATACTCGTCATATATAAGAGAATGGGTGATACCTTTGATATCCATATTGAGTATATAAGGATCCAAAATTTATCTTTGAATAGATTAGACCACCTTGTCGGTAATCGGATGTTGCATGATCGGAACTCCATTGTGATATACTAGAGTAGGTGGGGTAGGAAACTGATTGGGTATATCCAATTTAATTTTTTATTTATATTATGCATGCAAGAAAGGTTAACATTAATTTAAATAAATTGTTTATTAGAACTAACTTGTTGACTCATTTAGTTAATGAGTTGTAAGATAGAATTTTAGTTAGAATTTTGAGGTGCATTTTTGTTAGAACCTATTAAATGACAAGGGTCATTTTCATAAGATTTTACCTAGGTATAATTGCATGCCTCCATATTATATGTGATCATTTTTGGAGGTTGGCCAATAAATGTGAGGTAAGTTAGGATGAATGATTTCATAAATGAAGTATAAACATATTATGTGTTATTTTCTTGGTATTTTTTGGGATCTTCTTATATTCTAGTGTTGGTATTATATTGAATATTTATTTTATTATTTTCCTTTTGGAAAATTTGTTTGGAATTTGTGTCATACATATTGCAATCACATTAGAATGGATTAGGTTGAAGGGAGGAATCCCAATTTTGGGAATTGTTATTTTGTTGATAATTTTGATAGTCAAAGAAATAATTCACGTTTAAGTGATTTAGGAATGATTAAGAAGATTTAGCAATATTTAGGAATCATATAGGAAATGTGAAGTTGAATAAATTAGAAGAAAGAGTAATATTCACACCGGGTCCAAAAAAGTGTATGCAAACAAAGAATCAAAAAATAAAATATCCTTTTTATCTCTCTATAATGGGTGATATAGAAGAGAATAATGAGAGGGGATATACTAAATATGCATAACTTGAGGTTGTAAGTTTCTAGCGATGTGTAAATAGGAAGGTGATAATACACACTCTATAAAATGTGTAGAGTGTATACACATAATTTTATACACTTTCTATTGTCATACATGTTACGAAAAATTTCTCTTTTCAGGTTAGAGGTCGCTAATACATATATTTCTAGGAACGGGTGCCTTAAGGGGATCGTTACGGGATATGGGTATGATTATTCACGTAAGTATTGGGTTAGGGATCATACATGGAGAGAGAATAGCTTTTATTCCTAGTTATCCACTTCTTTTGTCCTTATCTTCTTGCATTCCTTTGCATTATTCCAACACCTTAGATGACCAAGACCATATTATTTGTACCTTGCATTCCTTTTTTCCATCATGACACATTGTACACATCATTTCTCATTTCCCCTTCACAGCCGATGCCATCAATTGCAAATGATTGTGTTAGTGCTATTTCAAATCCATGGCTGACGCCTTTGTCTGTGGGTGGTGGTGTTGGTATAAATGCATAAAATACACCTTCACCACATAACATACAACACAAAATTTCATAGGAACTCACCATTAGCTCTACTATTTTGCACCAACTTGCCTCTGCTCACTTAGCTCTTGGATTTCTCACATCATGACTCTTGGCTTGGAAATTATTCTTGATTGGATTGGTTTACTTGCACTTTTGGGTCACCTATAGTGAGATAGGACTAGATTTTTTCCCCTTCTCCACCCAAAATATATTCTCTCTTTGTGTATGGTCATTTGGGAAATAGATGCATTAACGACATACCCCAAACATGTAAGTTCTCTATCCCAACTAGTCATTTTGTACAGAGTATTCTCCTATCTCTTCTTGTCACTTTATGTTAGCTTAGTATTTTATGCACATGCTAGGCTGGCATATTGTATTTAACTTTATTTATGTTGCATGTTGTTATTGTTAAAATTAAAAAAATCCCCATTTTTGAAAATAACCATAAATATCCGTGTTGCTAATTTCTTTCCATTGCATTTATATAAAGTCTGATGGGGGCCACTAGGTATTTATGCATTATTTTAATTGTTTAACGCCAAGTGGTTTCCATTCTTTAAAATTTTCAGCTATCATCAAAAATTTAGATATATATATGTCATTTGTCTATCATATTTATGGTGAATGATTAGCATGGAGATCAAATTTCATTTCGTAATTTCACTATTTGGATTTCAAGATCGCATTTTGATGTTTTTAGTCTTTCCGTTCTGGAAATTATCAGTGAATGAGTGATGGTTGAATATGATGCCTTTGATACTGACTAGTACATTGACTTCGTTACATGATTCCATTTCGAATATCTTGACTATACATGATAAAATTATGGGAATGTAAGATGGGGTTCATCATTTGTAAAGTCATATCTTATGACCTTGTTTATTTTATCACCATCATATGTGTGTTGGATCATATAAGGTTTTTGCAGGATCAAATAACATAAAGAAATGGTGGTATAATGTTTGGATATTTAAATAAATTTAATGGTTTTTGATTTTTTTTTCAAACCTTATTCGAGCCTCCATATGTGAGCACTGAGTTTCAAGGTATGAGTTGGCAAGTGTGTAGTGGGAGGATTAATGGTGGAAAGTTTAATGACATTCAATGCACTCGTATGGACATCAAACAAGGTGACAGTGTTGGATTTCGGGGTCATTCTTGGTTTTCATTCTAAGATTTTGAAGCTTACAGTTTTTTGGTTATGTGCAAGTGTGGTCTTGAGCTTGAGATTTTAGTTTACCATACGTGTCATCTATCAATAGGTATGAAATATTTTACTTTGATAGTTGTTGAATTCAGTTGAGTTGGCCTATGGGTAAATGTATTTGAAGTGTTATATGTAGAATCTTATTGAGTATTTCACCTGTATTTTTTTTTAACTTACCCCAGTGGATACTTTGCATCCCCAGTTTGTATTTTCAAAATATCTTGTAGTGAAGTCAATATCATTTGCATTTTGGAAACTAATGTTACATTCGATTTCTTGTTGAATTTGTGAAGTATGCATGCAAATTTGTTGGGTTTCCATTGTATAAATGGTTATGTGTTTATCTTGTGAAATCTTTGAGCTTACCCAAATCGGGATTTGCATATTTAGTCAATTTTTTTAGACAAGGTGTGCATTGAAAAATATGGATATCACTTCTTTGTTTGAAAAAAATGATTTACCTAAGTGACAAAATGTTTGGGCCTTCGTTGCATAAGTGATGAATATGATTTATTTTAGTTACAATCTCTCATATTATGGCCTTCAATTTGGGTATTGATTTTACCAATAGCTTGTTCAATATGAAATCAATATCAATATTATTGTTTCTGGGTGGAAATAAATTTCTCTGTTTGATTAAAAAGAGCAAGTTTTTGGTTATTTGTTGATTACAGTTCTTGGTGGTTGTTTTATGAGAAAATATTGAAAGCTCTGTAGTTTCATTTTGAGTGATTTTATACGGCTTTTAGAAATATTTGAGGTCTGTGACAAATATTTTTAATGCATGCTTTCATTTGATCAAAATGGAGATAATGTTTTGGCAATATAAGTTTATTGGCTATATTTTGTATATGGTGTTTCGATAGAAGTTATGAGGTGGAAATAATATAACATTTGGAGCCAGTCATTTTTGTAGCATGTAAATGAATATTTTGAGGGTTTTTCTTATTTCAATTTCTTATTACAAGAAATCGAAATAATACAGACATGTGAATGGCTTCAGACAAAGATGGTATTTTGATTTGTTATTTTAAATGTTTTAGAAAGTGATACCAATAATTGAAGTAAAATGGTTCTACAGAATATGCAAAAGCATGATTTTCTTTTCAAAAGTTGAAATGAAATATTTTTTAGTAATTGACACACATATGGTTTTTTATTGGTGACTCTATTTTGAAAATTAAATGATCTTTCATGCTAAGTTTTGGTGCTTACTTCTCCTTTTTAGCACATCATGATGTTTGGATGGGATGGTTGGGGTTATAAAAGGTTTGAGTCACATCACTCTTGGGAGAAAAATAGTTTGTAAGGTCAATCACAATGGTAGAGGGGTTCACCTAGGGGTGTTAAAAGGGGAACTAGTACGTTTAGAGGAGGTAGACCTTTTGTTAGACATGGCCCTACACGTGTGTCTATCCATTTTGATGTTAATGAACCTTGTATTTATGAATTCCTACAAGTAATTGAATTTTATCCACGTAATCAACCTTCCCTCAACATTAATAACCCTCCTTTGCACAATCTTGAGCATGCACATGATAGATAATAACCCAACATCTTCTAATGGGTTTGTTCAATATGCTTCTTCTTATGTCCCTCTGTATTATGCCTTACCTGTTACTAATTCACCTCTCTAAAAAAATCAAGCTATACCTTCTCGTGACTCCCCAAAAACATCTAAGAATTCTATGTCCTCTTCCTAAGTGCCTAAGGTGACAAGTGTGATGAAATGAATTAAATTGGAAGTAGAGGAAGAATTTGGTATCATCACTCGCACTATACTTCCTGTGGAACCATATGAGTATGTAGAGATGATCACTAAGGTGGGAATTCCATTACTAGATTGAATAGGAGATGACTGATTATGCTGTTTGAATTTGATAAAATTGTTGGACATATTGCCCACTTTGCATATAATTCATATTTTGAGATATTATACTTTGATATTTTGAGACATATTTGATAGACTAATGGTGGAAGTATGATATATTTATGCATATAAATGGATGGCTGTTGATATTTGATTTGTTATTTCATGGTGATGATGTGTTAGCCTTGGAAATGATGAATTCTTTAAATGGTTGTGTTTGTATTTATATAACGTGTGTAATACTTAGTGGGCCCCTCTTTAGTTGATTCATACCTCATTTGAATGCCTAAGTAAATGTTTAAAAGGTGACCCGAGTCCTTGGTTATAACTATATTTTATTATAAAGTTGCACTTAAGTCATAACTAGAAGCTATTATAAAGTTAGAAACCATTTATTTAAAATTATTTAAATGGTTCAATCGTTTATAGCCGATTCTGTCTAAAAGCATGTTATAAAAGGTCTTAGAGGATTCAATTACAAAGGATGAGAAATAAGGTATTGTAGTTATTTTGAAATTTATTTCATTCTAAATTATTTTAATGTAATGTTTTTCTGAGGCAAGTGATCTTACATGCATTATGATGACATTGTTTTAAGGTTTGAGTATGAATTTTTGAATGCAACATATATATCTAGATTTAATATTATTTCCATGATAATCTGATTTGATTATTTTACATTTTATCTAATTGATTGCATATTTTAGTCTGTCATATCAAAAGCAAGCCTTTATGATATATTCATTTCGATCTCGAAATATATACATATTGTATCCATGTTGGATTTGATTTTGAATCATAACCTTGTTAATACGTTGTTTTAGAAATCATTGTACTATCTCTCATTAATGCAAAATCTATTTCTCTTCATCATGTATAATTTTATTTTTCATCTTATCAGTTATGTAAATATGTTCATATGTTTTTATTTTTGATTTTCTTTCTTGTGAGTGTGTTGTTAGATTTTATCTTCAAGATCATAATATCATTTGAAGATCATTGCAAATAAGAGGTTGTAAGATATAAATCAAGTTTTTCACCTTTTCAAGAGGTTACCCAATTGATAGCTTTCACTTTATTAGATAAATGATGATAATATATATGTGATACAAAATATCATTTTAATATATGAGTGATTATTTGCATATAAAATCATTGAGTTTAAGAGAAATCTCTTTATCAATCTCATTAATCATTGTGTGGTCTTGTTGTGTCTTTAATGTGTTTTATTTGTTTTTTCATTGATGTATGTACATTCTCATTGTTGTCAAAAATAGAATCTTCCCAGATCTTAGGTTGAATCATTATTTAGCCTATGTTAAACTACCCATGCTTAAGACAATTATTAAGTACAACTATAATTAAATTGGTTTGATTATGTCTTAAAATTTTGAGTTAGGTGAAAGGGTTGATTGGTTTTAAGTTTAATTTTCATCGACAACAAATTTGGTGACTCCACTGGGAATACTTGTATTTCTTATTTTTAAGTGGATTTCTTCTAATTGTCCACTTCTTCTTCTTTCCAATTCTGATTACAGAGCAGATTTATTTTAAGTATCTACTCTTGAATTTAATCCATGACCATTAGAGGTGTTTCACCTCTTGAATATGTTGGTTTACTCATTGGAATTACTCAATTAGATGTTAACTATGATATTAGAACTGTTGTTTGGGATTCCACAACCACAGTTGCATAGTTTACACAAGCTAGTGAGGTCCTTAATGATGAAGAAGATAGATCCCTTGAAATTAAAAGGCTTTAAAGGTATAATATCCAAACCCAAAATGACATTATAAATAAAAATAAAAAAATTAAAGATGAGACAGAAAAAAATTTAAAATCTGAAAATAAGTCTAAAGTTTTTCCTTTAGATATTGCGAATGATAAGAAGCTTATGAGAAATTATGTTAGATTAACCTTTGAATTGTGTTGTTTATTTATGATTTCTTTACAATGGCTTATGAACTTAATAGAGAACAAAGAAAAAATGGAGAAGAAAGAGAAAGGGTTCCTATTCCTAACTGTAACTGAGATAGGATTCCCAGGTTTGAAAGAAATAGGGACAATGTCACTGATGATGAAGCATCGGATCACGAAGAAGATAACCTTAGCCCATGGCTTGAAGGGAAATCCAATTGATATTGGAAGAAACCATCCTAAGTTACCATATTTAAAGGGAATTCAATTACCCAAGTTTTCTTGGTGAGTATGACTCATCTTGGGAAGATCACCTTTGATTCATTTAAATTAATATGTGCAGACCATAGGGGTAACCTAATGAGAGGGACTTCTTTGAGTTTTTTCTCACAAATTCTTAAAGGTAGAGCCTATAAAGCCTTTATTAGTTTGCCTTCAAAATCCCTTACTAGATGGTCAGATATAGAAGACTGAGTTAGAGGACTGTTTTAGGGAAAGACAAAAGATGAGTTTGAACTTGTGAATGAACTTTCAAACATGACTATGGATCCTGGTGATACTGTCTATCATTTTACCATATGTTTCACCAAGTTATGATAAAAGATACATGCTAATGTAAGACCTTCAAAGAATCTAGCAAGGATATATTATTTTAATGCGTTACCATTAAAATATAGGCTTATGTTAGAGGATAATGAAATTTATGAATTTGAAGAGACTCTGACTTTCTATTTGCAGTATGAAAGAAGTGGAAGAGAATTGGTTTCAAAGATAGATCATCATCTAATTCTTTTGCTGAAAATACAAAATTTTTGAATGCCGTTTGGAATTTAGGCAATGAATTGGTTGGCCTTAAAAGAAAAATAAATGCTCAACCCTCATCCTCAAAAAACACACCTACAGGGTCAAGTAAGGTAAAGAGTGAACCCAGAAAAATAAAATCTAAACCTAAGGAGATGTACTATGGAGTTTTTGACTTAGACCATGACCCTGAAATGTGTAAAGATGCTGAGAAAGTTAAAAAATTTTATCAAAGGAAAGGATTTTTCAGGAATGTACAGTTTTGTTGACTCTGTAGTGCAAACTCAGTCAAAAGACTATGCTAAGAATGATGGCCAAAATGGTAAAACAACTGATGATGATAAAGGGAAACAAAAATCTAATCACCTTGATAAAGTAAAATCACACAATAAACCAGCTAAACCTATTTCAGATGATGTTCCATCTACTTCAAATAACACTCAATATCAACCTTACAAAGGTAAAATTTTTACATAGTCTTCTATGTTTCCTTTTGGGTATGATATTGTAGTTGACATGAAAAACTCTAGGAGTAATCTAAACATGTTTGAGAGCCTTAGATTTCTTGGTCAATTCAAAAAATTGGAATCTTCTCACAAAAATAGATATGAACCTAAACCATTAGTGGTTGTTCAAGAAGATGAATATGAGAGTAAAAAAAATAATGACAAATATCAAGTAATGAATAAATCTAATTTTACACCTAATTACATTCCACCTTTCTATGTGATAGTTAAAATTTAAAATAAAATCATTCATAATTGTATACTAGATACAAGTGCATCAAAGAAAATTATGACTGAGTCTATTACTAATCAATTAGGCGCTCCATATGAACATGATAATAGAAAACCGACTAGTTTTGATTCTCATCAAACCAAAATGTTGTGGAAAATTCAGGGACATAGTCATTAAGTTAGCTTAGGATGAAAGGGTTAGATTTATTGTAAATGTGCACATCTTAGACACCTGTGTTTTTGTTGGGAAAGATCTTACTTGGGCACTAGTCGGAAATTCCATAGCATTCATTCATAGAGAAGAATGGTAGGGTACACCAATCGAAGGAATTTCATCATCTATTTCTTTTTTATAAACTGATATGAGAACTTATGGATTAAATTCATTAGATGTTAATGGTTTTAATGATGAATATTATCAACACACTAGATTATTACCTTCTGATGAAATCTTGGAAATGTGCTTTGATGGAGCTATTTCTAAATTTGGAAATGGTGCCGGTGTAGTCATTAAATCACCCTTAGGAAGACAATTAAATTATGATTTTTAATTGGCATTTGAAGCAACGTATAGTATATCCGAATTCGAATCCTTAAGTTTAAACATTAAGAAGTTAACTATTTTTGGAGATTCTGAGTTGATTATCAGAAAAGTTAAGAAGATCTATAAAACCAACCAGACTCAGATCCATCGTTACACTCAAAAGTTTTGGTCATTTATTGAGAAAATTTAGGACTTTAACATCAATCATATCTTTCAAGAATTTAATTCTAGAGTTGATAAAATTGTTGTTTTTGCTTCTAATCCAAATTTTGCTGACCAGATTGACTACATTTTCAAGGAATCTTACAAACCCATGATACCTGATTTACAGACTAATTAGCCCATTTTATTTTGTGATGAACATATTGATACATTTTAAAAAGGGAATTATTTTGATTTTGATGATTATGTGCTGAATTGTGGTGATTTGCAGCTCTCTAGTAATAAATTACCTACTGGTTTGTTAAGCTTGGAATCTATGTTCTCACCTCATGACCAACCAATAATATTTTCCTCCATGGAAGCCTCTACAAGGATCATAGGTGAAACCATTGTTGTTAATTTGGGTTCAGAAGAAGAACCAAAATATATCTATTTTGGTGATTGTTTGACTACCAAAGAAAAAGAGGCCTTTATTAAATTGTTGAAAGATTTCATTGATGTTTTAGCTTGGTCATACAAGGATTTGAAAGGTTATGACACTAGGATCATTAAACATGATATCCCTATTAAAAATGGAATAAAACTTGTTCGTCATAAGCCTAGAAGAGTAAGCACCTTATTGGAAGACACAATCAATAAAGAGGTTGAGAAAATTCTAGAAGGTGGTGCCATTTACCCTGTAAGATATTATGAATGGGTTGCTAAATTAATGCCAGTACAAAATAAAAATAGAGACATCCATCTCTGTGTTGACTTTAGAGATTTAAATCATATAAGAATTAAGGATAATTTTCATTTACCAAACATTGATCAAATATTACAACAGGTCACTAGGTCAGAAATTATGTCTCTCTTAGACTGATTTTCAGGTTACAATCAGATTTTTGTAAATCTGGAAGATAGACATAAGACTACTTTTACTACATAGAAAGGTACCTTTGCCTTCAATCGTATGCATTTTGGCTTGATAAATGTAAGTTCCAAGTTTTAAAGAGAAATGCATGTGGATTTTGATTATTTAATTGGAGTCATAATTTAGGTCTATTTAGATGATCTAATTGTGTATTCTAGGAAAAGGAAAAGTCATTTGAACCACTTGTGAGAAATCTTCATTCATTGCCACAAATATGGTATTTCCTTAAATCCAAAGAATTTTTTTTTGGTGTCACCGAGGGTAAGTTATTGGGTCATATCATCACACAAATTGGTATTTCTATTGACCCATAAAGAGTTATAGCTATTCAAGAATTGCAGCCCCCTAAAAAGGAATCTGGTTTACATTCCTTTTTTAGAAAATCAATTTTGTATGTAAATTTGTATATTTTTTTTTTAGTAAGGTTGCCCCATTGCAAGTTTTACTAAAAAATAATCATGGTTTCTCATGGGATTCTCATGTTGATTATGCATTTTCTGATGTTAAAAATGCCATTTCTTCTGCACCTGTACTAACTAAACTTGACCTATCAAAACCATTTGTCTTGTATTTAAATTCTATTGATAAATCTATGGGTACCGTTATAACTCAATATTTTGAGTCAAATAATGAGAAACCCATTGCTTATTTCAGTAAAACCTTAAAATATTTTAAAGTCAAGTATCCTTTGATTGATTTTTTTTCTTCACATTAGTTTTAGTCTTAGCAAATACAAGTATTTGCTGATGGAAAATAAGATTATTCTTCATTCTAACATTCCTGTTTTAGCCTATTTTCTTAAACAACTAGTGATTGATGGAAGATTGGCCAAGTGAATTTTCAAAATACAACAATTTTATTTAGAGTTGGAAACATACAAGACTATCTAATGTATTGAGCTCACTAAACACCTCGCTGAAAATTTTGATTCAGACATTAATGTAGTCATATTAGCAGTTGATGATGTCTTGTATACTATTTCTCATTTTCAAACCATGAATAGTAATGAGTTATCATCCAAATTTAATATAGGTTTCAACATGCATGAATAGGATTATATATTATCCCAAGATGATTAGTACCAAGATCTTGTTTATTATTTTAAAAACCAGTCATGTCCTAAAAAATTGGATTAAAAACAACGTAGAACACTTTATTTTCAAGCTCTTAATTTTTTGCTTTTAGAAAAATTTTAATTTTCCAAAAATCGTGATAGTATACTTTTGAGATGTTTAACACATGACCAAACTGAATGGGTGCTTAGGAGTTTTCACAAAGGTGTTTGTGGTGGAAATTTTTCTACCAAAACAACTACTCATAAAATACTATGTGTTGGTTACTATTGGCCTACTTTATTCAAAGATGCATATAAATGGGTAAGGTCTTGTGCTCCTTGTTAAATGTTTGTTGATCATAAATGTTTACCAGCCATGCCATTAAATCCAGTCAATCCGGAAAGAAAATTTTCAACATGGGGAATTAATTTCATCTTTGACATTCACCCCCTTCTTTTCCCAGTCATAAACACATCCTAACAACCACCGATTACTTTACAAAATGGGCTAAAGCAGTTTATCTAAAAATCTCTATGGCTAGTGAAGTTGTCAATTTATTTGAAAACCAATTTTTTTCACGTTTTAGAGTACCTCAGGAAATTATATCTGATAATGGTCTACAATTAATTTATGAAAAATACTTAAATTTTCTTAGTAAATACTCCATTATTTCAAGTCATGCATTAAAATAATACCCTCAGGGTAACTGAAAAGTTGAGTCTACAAAAAACAAATTGGTTAATATCATGAAGAAATTAATCAATGAAAGTAAAAGAAATTGGCATCTCAAAATTTTTGAAGCCTTATGGGCTAATAGAAGCACTATAAAATTGGGTACTAGATTCTCACCTTCATGCTTGCTTATGGTTTTGAAGCCACTATTCCTATTGAACTGTGAATATCTTCAACACATACTACTTTAAATTTTGTCATAGATGACTTACAACTACGTTTAGACAAACTGTTGGTTTTAGATCAAATAAGGATTACTGCTTTGCAAAAATTAGAAAAAGGTAAGGAGAAATTAAAAAGGTTGTTTGAAAAAAAAAAGTAACTTTGGAAAGTTTTAAGGTTGGAGACTTGGTCTTATGTTGGGATAAAACAAGAGAAAATCTTGGGAAACACCACAAGTTTGATTCATTATGGTTGGGTCCTTATCAAATTGCTTCAGTTTTGGGAAATAAAAATTTTCATTTGAGAGAAATTAATGGTGATTGGTCGAGATTTATAGTAAACAAACAACATTTAAATAATTTTTATAATTAAGTTCTTCGATTGTATTTGATATATATATTGTTTGTTTCTTTGTTTTACTTTGTTTTCTCTCTGGTTTGTTTTTATTTTCTTTGCTTTGTTGCTTTGTCTTGTCTTAATGAGTTGTTATGATCATTTGAGACTCTAATATGCTACATTTACAAGATTTTAGATGGAGGTGAAGGTGTCTATCAGAATTCTCAGATGGTAAGATTATTTGAAGCTTTCAGTTGGATTATATATATAAAAGATCTTCGTGAATAATTTTTTTTGATGTATTTTTTGTAGAAGAAGGCATACTTATTTTTCAAAAAAATGAAGGCTGACTCTATATTTTGACCTTGTCCAACCCTCACTTCCCAATCTCTTATATTCCCTTCTTCATTCATGATTCGCTGGAATTTCATCCCTTTGATCTAAAATAATTACGGGGTACATGCAGATCAAATCAAGAAACAATGAACTTGTATTGCACTCTTGAGCATGTTAAATTTAATCATTTTAATGCATCCTAGCCTCTTGTCACAAAAAACTATCCAACATGGTCACCAATGTTATTACTAAAATTTTAACACCCCCCTTTAAAAAATAACCATAAATATCCGTGTTACTACTTGCTTACCATTTCATTTATATAGAGTTCGGAGGGGGCCACCAAGTATTTAATGCATTATTTTAATTGTTTGACACTAAGTGATTTCGTGGCATTCTTTAATTTTTTTGGACATCATATATATATATGTCATTTGTTTGTCATATTGAAGGTGAATGGTTAACATGTAGATCAAATTTCATTTCATAATTTCACTATTTGGATTTCAGGCTCCCATTTTGATCTTTTTAGTCTTTCCATTCTAGAATTGATCAATGAATGAGTGATGGTTGAATATGATGTTTTTGAGACTACCTTGTATAATGTCTTCATGGCATGCTTCCATTTTGAATATCTTGACTATAAATGTTTTAGAAAGTGATACCAATAATTGAAGTAAAATGGTTCTATAGAATATGCAGAAGTATGATTTTATTTTTATAAGCTGAAATGAAATATTTTAGGTAATTGACACTTTTGGTTTTTGATTGGTGACTTTTTTTTGGAAATTAAATGATCTTGAATGATAATTTTTGGTGTTTACTTCTCCTTTTCAACACATCATAATGGCTGGATGGGATGGTTAGGGTTCTAGAAGGTCTGAGTCACATCACTCTTGGGGGCACAATAGTTTTCGAGTTCAATCAAAATAGAAGAGGGGTTCACCGAGGGATGGCAAAAGGGGAAATAGTATGATTCGAGGAGGTAGACCTTTTTCTAGACATGTCCCTTCATGTGTGTCTATCCATTTCGATGCTAATGAAGCATGTCTTCATGAAGTACTACAAGTAATTGAATATTATCCATGTAATCAACCTTCCCTCAACATTAATAAACATCCTTTACACAATCTTGAGCATGCACATGCCAATAATAACCCAACCTCTTCTAATAGGGCTGTTCAATCTGCTCCTTCTCATGTGCTCTGCATCATGCCTTACCTATTACTACATCACCACTATGACAGAACCAGGTTGTACCTTCTTGTGACTCCCCACAGAACTGTAAGTGTGCTAGGTCCTCTTCCAAAGTGCCTAAGGTGACAAGTGTGGTGAAAAGAGTAGAGGAATAATATGGTATCATCACTCGCACTATATATAAGTATGTCAAGATGATCACTGAGGTGGGAACACCATTGTTGGATTTGACAAGAGATGACTGATTATGATTTTTGGATTTGATAAAATTGTTGGACATATTAGCCACTTTGCATATACATCATATTTTGAGATATTATACTTTGATATTTTGAGATATATTTGATAGACTAATGGTGGTAGTATGATACATTTATGCATATAAATGGATGGCTATTGATATTTGATTTTCTGTTTCATGGTGATGACGTGTTATCCTTGGAAAGGATGAATGCTTTAAATGGTTGTTTTTGAATTTATATAATGTGTGTAATACTTAGTGGGCCCCTGTTTAGTTGACTCATACCTCATTCAAATTCCTAAGTAAATGTTTAAAAGGTGACTCGATTTCTTGGTTATAATTATATTTTATTATAAATTTCCACGTAAGTCATAAGTGGAAGTTATTATAAAGCTAGAAATTATTTAAATGGTTCAATCAGTTATAACTGATTTTGTCTAAAAGCATGTTATAAAAGGACCTAGAGGATTCAATAACAAAGGATGAGAAATTAGGTATTGCAGCTATTTTGAAAGTTATTTCATTCTAAATTATTTTTGTGCAATGTGTTTTCGAGGCAAGTGATCTTATAGTCATTATGATGACATTGTTTTGAGGTTTTAGTATGCAGTTTTGAATGCATAAGGTATTTATAGATTTAATATTATTTCCCCGATTATCTAATTTGATTATTTTTCCTTTTATCTAATTAATTATATTTTTGTCTATCATATCCAAAGAAATCCTTGATGATATCTTCATTTTGATCTCGAAATATATACAAATTGTAACCATGCTAGATTTGATTGTGAATCATGACCTTGTTAAGACGTTGTTTTGAAAATCATTGTACTATATTTCATTAATGAAAAATCTTTTTCTCTTCATCATGTCTACTTTTATTTTTCATCTTATCAATTATGTAAATATGTTCAAATGTTTTTATTTTTGATTTTATTTCTTTTGAGTGTCCTGTTACGTTTATCTTCAATATCATAATATAATTTGAATATCATTGCAAATAATAGGTTGTAAGATATAAATCAAGTTTTCACCTTTTCAAGAGGTTACCTAATTGATAGGTTTCACTCTGTTGGATAAAGGATGATAATATATATGTGATATAGAAAATAAGTTTGATAGATGAGTGACTATTTGCATATAAAGTCATTGAGTTTAAGAGAAATCTCTTTATCAATATCATTAATCATTGTGTAGTCTTGTTGCATCTTTAATGTGTTTTTTTATTTTCGTTGATGTATGCACCTTCTCATTATTGCTAGAAATAGAAACTTCCTAGATCTTAGGTTGAAGCATTATTTATCCTATGTTAAACTACCCACACTTAAGACAATTTTTAAGTACAACTTTGATTAAACTGGTCTAATACCCTCCTGCACTTTTTCTTTAGGTGAAAGGGTTGATTGGTTTTTGGTATAATTTTCATCCACAACACATGCTTTACTTTGTTCCTTTTGCTTCTTTGACCTAGGGCCTTGGAAACCATAGGTTGTCTTAGTGTAAGGGTTACTTCACTTTAGGTATGTGATATTAGCAGTCCCTATACCCCATTTAATTCTATCCATTGTGTGTCGGTCTTGGTGTGTCTCTTACTTGTTGCCTCGATACCTTAGCTGAATGGATGATGAGAGTGCATGTTGTTTAGAAACATTTTTTCTCACCATAAATCCTTGGTGAACCCACCATGAATCAAACACATAACCTTTTGATCAATACAATCTCATTAAAAGCATCCATTTTTATCTTGTTTTAACCCTTAAAAATAAAAAATCCCTAAAAATCAACTTTTCCTGACACTATCGACGTCTGTGTAAAATATGGGCAAGGCCGATTGTGTCTGTCTTAGTTCATTTCCATTTCCAATACCATCAGGACCTGTGTAAATTCTGTACACGTCTAATTATGTTTGTCTTAGTGCATTTTCCCTTCTCGATGCTATCGGCCCTTGTGTAAAAATTGTGCAGGGTCAATTGTAGTTTTCTAGAATCCTATTTTTAGCTCCAACATAGCAAAAATGTCATCTCTAAGGATTTTTTTGGCACAATTGAACTTCTTGAAATTTTCTAGGGGATATACCTCTGTGCCTACATCTCCTCTTTATGTTCTAAAATTCTCTAATCCTACAAGCTCCAATATTACCACATGCCTTGATCCCGCTTGTGAAACTTTGTTGTCACAACCCTGTCCCTCTGATCAGTTAGAGCAAGGTTACTCAACTAAGTGTAACATGGTTGAGGTTGAGTATATAGATCCCAAATCCATCATTAAGAACATTAACATCAATGAATTTTTTAATCATGATAAATATCGAGGTTTTTGAAGGATACCTGCCAACACCATGGAAATAACTAGGCCTTATTCTAATCAAGAAGCACTCAGTCATGATCAGGATTCTCCCTACAGAACTGATCAAAGTGAGTCCACTAAAATTCCCACTAATGATCATAATAATCACAAAAAGTACCCACCTATAAAGGGAACTCGTCTTCTATATAACTTAACTTAGTGATAATAAAACTCCTAGAACATATGGCCTTATCCCAGGCTACCACCACAACTAACATGATCCAGATATATAATAAGATGTTACAGTAAATATCACGAAATGTGGTGCCTAAAATGCCTTCTCATACACCTCCCCCACTGGTGGGTGTGCAAGGGAATCATATTCCTTCTCCACTAATCTAGAGTGAGATATCACCAAAGGTCCAAAATGAAAAATATAGTCCTTTGAAAGATTTCGTTCCAACTGTCAAAGTCAATGTCATACAAGCCCTATGAAAAATATCGTGGGAACCAAAGAGCCTTCATACTATCAACATGTTTTGGCTCAAATGAGGTCTTCCAGATTCAAAACTGATACTATCGACATGTCTTACAAAAAATTCTTAATAACACCTCATATCCTTCTATACCTTAACAACAGGTTCCCCAAGAAAACAATCCTCCTTTTTTAGACACCATCATCCCCTGTGGTACATCTTCTATAGGGCTGATAACATCTAGAATTGACAATTCCTATATAGACTATATCGGCCCCTATCAAAACACAATTTGCATGGCTGATAGCATGGAAAAATCCCCAAATGTTATTGAAAATTCCTCCCCATTGGTACTTGAGCCTTAAATTGCTCCACCAGGCACACTCTCACATACCAACATCAACTTAGCCGAACCTTTCTCCTTGACAGAAGATTAGGTTACCGAGTTTGAATATGAAGTAGATGATCTTATGAGTGATGATCCTATTTATCGTGCCTTGATGACTGAGTGAAACTCTGATCCATCAACACCATCCTCACCCATTGCAACAATACATTTATCAGACACTCCCACTAACCCTCTATAACATATGAGACCTCTTCCTCTACCTCTTTCCCTTATAGCTCCTTAGTCTTCTATGAACTGGCCATATTGTACATGGCATAAGGCTCTAGGGCATAATTTTTCTGATTGTAGATCTTATCAACACCATATGAAGAATCTTTAAGCTGAGGTAAAATATGACCAAACCAAAAAGGCTATATACCCTTATACTTCAACTCCTTTCTTCTTCTCTCATCATGAGTATTATATGCATAATAATGCTGACTGTCAGGTTCTGTGTAGCAAGCATACCATCCCCAAAACCTCTTCACGCACTCTGAAGCATGGGGAATATTCTGATAAAGACCACATTCCTTCCCCTTAACTTCCATGACCTCAACCTACATACGAACTATAACCCCATTCTAAATCTAGTCACACTCTAGAGGACATACGTCATGGATTCCTTTCCCAGAAAGAGAGTCATATTGATAATACACTCTTTACCACATGGTCATAGGTTCATCAACAAGTTTCTATCACACACCACACTATATAGGACCTCATGACTTGTGCTTGAAGCCACAATTTGGATCAAGTTGATGATATTATCATAGATACACTATGACATTTCCCCCCCATAGCTAGTTCCTTACAAACATCATGATTATGCATTACTTTCCTATTTTTTCCTGATCCCTTGGGCTCTCGCCCCTTGGGTTTATGATCATATCTCTTTTTCCCTGACATCTCCTACCTTTGGAATGTCACGGTCTTGATTCTTCTTATTTTGGCTTCAATTCACCTTGGCCTTTCCAAGTGGATCACCATGGTCTTGTGCATCCTCACTTAGGTTCTTGACCTCATTTCAATTTATTTCTCTTTGACACCCCCCTGAAACCCTATTATCGGATGTCTTGGCCTCTTTTATGCCATTTGGCTTTGACACTATGACACCTTATCTCTATGATCCTATGACACAAAATCCATCCCATGGGCCCTTAGCCAGTGATTTATGTCTTATTTACTGATGATCATGCAACGTTTATTTTTAGTTTTTCTTCTCCAGGGTTTTAACAACATGAATTGATCCCGTACGTGACATGATGACTAACACTATCATGTACGCATTGGTGGGTATATCTCATTTTAGCTAGTCATTTATTTTCTTTTAGCATATCCTTTTGGTTTCAATGTTATGTATTGTTATTTATGTTAACTACCCATGTTTCAATTTTACAACATGCGGTAATCAATGACTTGGGCATATGTATACACCTAATTTTTTACTCTTTCTATTTTCATACGTGTTGCTAAAAATTTATCTTTTCAGGTTAGAGGTTGCTAATTCATCTATTTATGGGATTAAGTTCCTTAAAGGGATCATTTCGGGATAGGGGTATGGTTATTCATGTAACCATTTGGCTAGGGATCATACATGGAGAGAGAATAACTTTTGGTCTTATTCATCCACTTCTTTTTTCTTATCTTCTTACTTTCCTTTGTATTATTCTAACACCTTACATGACCATGACCATATTATTTATATCTTGCATTCCTTTTTGTCCATCACGACACATTATACACATCATTTATCATTTCCCCTCCCTAATCTATGCCATCACCTGCGAGTGATTGCATTGGTGCTATTTCAAATCCTTGGCCAACGCCTTTTCCCATAGGTGATGGTGTCGGTATAAATTCCTAAAATACACCTTCATCACATAACAAACAACAAAAAAATTTCATAGGAATTCTCCATTAGCTTTGCTCTTTTGTGCCAACTTGCATCTACTTCCTTAGCTCTTGGAGTTCTTGCATATTGAATCTTGGCTTGAAGATTCTTCTTGATTGGATTGGTTTTCTTGCACTTTTGGGTCACCTATAATGAGATAGTACTAGATTGTTTCCCCTTCTCCACTCAAATTATATTCTCTCTCGCTGTATGGTCCTTTGGGAAATATATACATCAATGACTGCCCCCCAACATGTAAGTTCTCTAACTTGACTTGTCATTTTGTATAGAGTAGTATCCTATCTTTACTCATCACTTTATGTTAGCTTAGTATTTTATGCACATGCTAGATTAACATATTGTATTTCAATTCCTTTATATTACATGCTTTACTTTGGTTAGCATAGAATTTTCATGTTTATTTTATTTTTAATCTCCCTCATAGTTCCGTTACCTCAATAGGGTTCCTTCCTCTTCTTCGAGCTAGGGCCTTAGAAACTGTAGGTTTTCTTAGTGTAAGGGTTATGTCCCTTTGGGTTTGTGATATTAGTAGTCCGTGTAACCCCTTTAATTCTATCCTTTGTGTGTTGATCTTAGTGTATCTCTTACTTGTTTCCTTGATACCATATTTAAATGGATGATGAGAGTGCATGTTGTCTAGACACATTTTTTCCTGCCATATATAGAGCTCCAAATTCTAGATATAGAATAGGGTAGTGGTATCTAACTAGTTTCCGATAGTAAATTGATGATAACAAGGTTGTGAGCAAGTTGTAATTAGGTTGTAATAAGCTAAGGATTATTACATTGGGGTTGTAAATATAGGTTGTATAAGGTTATAAATCCTAATGGGATTATAATGCAAGTGTCGATAGATTTATAATGCAATAGATCAATAATATTCTACTTTACTGTAATCCATACATGAAAATATGAAAGAAAGATCTAAATCTAAAATGACATAAAATAAAAGAGAGGTTAGGTATACTTACCTAATTATAGACACAATTGGTACATCAACTTCCCCCAAGGTTAGTAGCACCTTATGAGAGAGTTGATGTGGGGTATAAAAAAAGAGAGAATACCTAGGAAACCTCTAGTTGAAGACTCTGAAGTCAAGGAAGACCATAGTAAATGCATTTTATATGCTTGAAGATCCTAAGTACCAAATGCTCTAAGTGTAGACTCCAAAGAATATAAGTAAGACCGACTTCATGACATCTAAGGTTTTTAAAGTAGATTGGAAAAATTTAGAAGACTAAATGCATGATGATTGTTATGTGGAAAGAAAAATCGCATGCCAAGTATAAATAGAAACATGATGACATTAATATTTTATGTTAGCTGGTGTATCAACTGTGTTCAATTCTTTCTACTATGATTTTTTTTAACTTGATAGTATTGACCATAATCAATACCATTGGCTGAGAAAAGTGAAAAATAATGGGGGGTCACCAAGCGGGTCTAACTAATGAAGGGAAATTGAAAGTGATGAAAGGGGAAAATGAAAAATGTATGCATGTGTTGAAAGCAAGTATAGAGTGATTGAAGATGTTGGTAAAGTATGATTGTATAGGAATGAAAACATGTGAACTATGGTATAATTGAGCTACACATCAAGGCTCTCTCATAAATATCACTGATAATGATCCCAATACAACTAGTGAAGGTTATAGTTAACCGTTTTTATGACCCCCTACTCCCAATAATTGTCCCTAAAAACACCACTCTAGGTAAGACACTGCACCAATAATGCATGTAAAGAAAGCATTTTAATAAAGTGAAAAATTAGGTTTATAGAGATATTTTTTGGACTAAGTATAAGGAGAGTTGCAAAGTTGTGAGGTTTTCTACAAGAAAAGAGTAAAAGTACAACCTAAGAATATTTTTTGTAGTTTATAAAGGAGTTTCATGAAAAATTACACATTAGTGGATATAAGTAATGTGTAGATTTAATGAGTGTAAAATCAAAATTTACAGATGGAAACATAATTCTTGAGAACTTTACGAAGATAGGTTCCTAAAGGAACATTTGATAAGATTAAGTGGAAGAATATCAGACCATGTATAGTCTAGGAATATTTTACATAAAATAAATACAAGATAGAGATATTGGAGGGGATGGACATTTCTCATATATTAAATATTTTGGATTTATACCCATTTTTTGAAGGGAAAATTAGTGATGAAACAAAACACACAAAATAGATTGGAAGCAACAAATACCAAAATAAGAGCCTGAATAAATTGAATACATTTTGGATGAATGTGTAGTAAAGGAAACCCACATGAAAGAGTATAAGAAATATTTGGTAAAGTGAAAGGGTAGAGAAATTGAGGATGTGTCTTAGATTAGTGTAGAAAATATTTCTAAACTTGGTCATTCCATTGAATAATTTAGATACACTCTTGAGTAGAGGATCAAGTTTATTATTATGCAAAATCATCTAAGTTTACTTGTGATCCTATGTTATCTAATAAGATTTGGAGTAGAAAATAACATTTTCACAATTTTGGGTAACCCTAAGCAGACCTTGCATACTATGTTATTTGAAGAAGAGGAAGTCATAACATGAAGACTTGGATTCTTATAAATATGGATAGTAATGTAAAAACCATGTGTAACCATGAAAACTCACTATTTGAAGCTTGAAATAATGGACGAATCCTTAAATTAGACACTGGAGTGAATTGATTTAATGTAAGCTTATCAATATAGTCACAGAGAGCCTTATAAATGGGAAACCATGCACTATCATAAAATAGATCTCCTATTCCTTATTTTCAACCTACACCATCTCAACTAAAGTGTCAAATCCATAACTTTCTCAAAGCTCTTATTGTTAGGCATTCTCCTTTGCAAGAGGATATTATTCCTCCTCCATTATTTTAACCCTTAGAAAATCAATCAAAATCTCAATCCTTCCTTCCTTTCATAGATCTGAACCAATTTTGGGATGAGCTTCATGATAAAAAAAAATTGGGAGAGCATCCAACTTAGGAGCCAAAAAATAAGATCAGATGCAAAGTTTCAAGGATTAGAGCCAAGAGTTTGGGGTTGAAAAATTTCTTCATCAATAACCTATAAATAAATCTCCTTAGAGTGCTTCAAAACTATTTGAGATGAGCTCCCTTATTGCTAATCATGAGATATTTGTTGAAGAATGGGCTAAATATTAAAAACATGGGTGAATAAATGGCCCAAACTTGGCAAGAGCTTCCTATTACTATTCTTGAGCAGTCTCTTATGAAGGATACATTGTATGAGCTCAAGAAGGAGAAGGTTTAAGTTGAAGAGCACATGATAGAGGAGGATAATTTAGACTCCAAGGGTTTGGATGTAGAATAGATCATTCGAAGATTATTTCTCTCTTTTGGTGATGACTATGCCAATCAATCTTCACTCTCATTCAGGGAATAATTTCTAGAGGAAATCCTCAAGGAGAAGCAAGAAGATGAAGAAATTAGACATGATGATCATATTGATCTTCATGTTGAGGAGTGGGATATCTTTGAGTTGTTAAACTTCATGTTTGAAGTTGAGGAGGAGAATAAGGAGTCCAATATTGAATCAAAACTGGTAACATGGGAGGAAACAAATGAAGATAAGTTTTAAAAACATCAAAATCCTCCCTAAAATGAGGGTAAAATGTTAGATAGCTCCATTTATGGGACCGAGCTTGAAAAGAATGCGAAAATAAAAAAATAGTCCTTGGTTTTTTCAGAGTTGGATGTCCAATCAAATATCTAGGTAGATAAAATCCAAAATTAAAGTTTCTACCACTCATGTTCACTTTAGAGCATGATGAATATTTTCAAAGTTACAAAGGTCAGCCAAATCACCTATTCAAACCAAATGTAGAGAAACTACAGGAGGTTTTTATTATTTTTTAAGTTGATACTTTGAGGAAAAATGGAGTGTCAACCATGTTTACACTTCCACCACTTTATCTAGTTGCAAAACTGATCTCATGGCTGCACTTTATAAGGGAGGGAAGTTACTTTTCCCATCCAATATATGGGTTTGTTTATCTTCCTTTTATTTTGGTTAGTGTAATAGTTTAGATTTTCTTCTTGCAAAACAAGTTCTTTTCATACTTTGCATGTTTCCATTTGGATCGTGTATGATTTCTATTTTGTACACAATTTTTATGAGCCTTTTATAGTTTTGCACAGTCCATATCTATTATTTTGTGGAGATTGTTTTCATGTGTGGAAGTTTTGAAGACTATAAACTAAAATTATTGTACACTATCCATAGTTTTCTCACCTTGAAAAACATGTCAGATACCTCAGTAAATGTTCTCTTCTCATATGGGAGTTATTTTGACCCATAGGTTTATGGGGTGGTTTCGGCCCATGGTTTTGGTACCCACGGTATTGTAAAATTGCTTAAGTAGTTTCCTATTGATGTGATTTTGTGCATATGGTAGGGTATACATAACATTATAGATAGGAGTTCAAGTGTGAATTAAGGAGAATTTGTTGAGTATAACTCCAAATAGATCTAGGTATTTTATTGAGAGAAAGAGGTGGCTTGTAATAAAATATGAGCAAGTGATTCTTGGTGGATGTAGCCCAAATTGGGTGAACCATGTTAAATATTGTCTCTGTGTTATGTTCTTTAATTTTTACACTTGTTGAGTAGAAACTCAGATAATAGATTTGGGTATTTTATTGTCAGAAAGATAATAGGTGAAGCTTGTAATAAAATATTAGCAAGTGATTCTTGGTGGATGTGGCAATAGGTAATGTCTGGGTCAACCATGTTAAATATTGTCTATGTGTTATGTTCTTTAATTTTATATTTGAGGGATTCTTATCATGGTACCCTTTTATGTCAGATATGTTTCTACATGTCAAAAATAATAGGAAGAAAATAAGGAGGTGAATGTGGCAACAAGTAATGTCTGTCAACATGATTTTATTCTTTCTTTGCATAATATTGTTGAATCTTGGGTTTTATATTCGAGGGATTCTTATCATGGTATCCCACATAGGCATTATTTTGTCAATTATGTTCAAGGGGATGTTGGGCATGTTTATCTTGGTGATGATGAGCCTTGCAACATAGTTAGAAAAGGTTATTTTCAGGCTAAGATGCAGAATGGGAATACATGGCTATTGAATGATGTCAGACATGTGCCTACAATAAGATGAAATTTGGTATCAATGGGGAAGTTGGGAAATGATGGTTGTACTATGATATTTAAAGTGGAATCTTGGAAGGTTACCAAGGGTGATCTTTTGGTGGGAAGAGGTAAGAAGGTTGGAACCTTGTATTTAACCACTGGTAGAACTAGTGCTTGTAATATTGTGGCTTCAGATGTAGATACAACATTGTGGCACTATAGGATCAGTCATATGAGCCATAAGGGCATGCAAATCATAAAGGAAATTTTATTGGATTTATATAAACATGTTTTGATTTATGTGAGCACTGCCTATATAGGAAACATAAATGAGTACAGTTTCTTAAGGTTAGACCTATGAAGAAAGAGAGTAAGTTAGAGATGGTGCATTTTGATGTATGGGAGTCATCTCAGGTATCATATATTGAAGGTTAAAATTATTATATCACTTTTATTGATGATGCAATGAGAAAATTTTGGGTATATTGTTTTAGAAATGAATCTTATGTATTTGAAACTTTTTTTAAATGGAAAGCCTTGGTAGAGAATGAAACAAGTCTTAAGGTAAAATGTCTTAGGTTAGATAATGGAGGGGATTATTGCAACAATGAGTTTGATGATTATTGTTCTAAGAATGGAATCTATAGGAAAAATATGGTTATAGGAAATCCATAGCTAAATGGGGTGTCAAAAAGGATGAGCAAGACAATAATGGAATGAGCTAGGAGTATGAGGTTACATGCAGCAATGCCTCTTTCTTTTTGGAAAAAAGTGGTGAGCATAGCTATGTACTTGATAAAAAAATGACCCTCAAGTGCCTTATATGGAAGCATACTTGAGGAGGTTTGGGCTAGTAAGAAAATTGATTAATCATTTCTTAGTCTTTAGATGTGAGGTGTTTGTTCATATTGACAAGGATGACAGGATCAAGCCATAGGATAAATTAGATAAATGCACTTTCATTGGTTATGGTGGTGATGACTTTAGATATGAATGTTGGAGTATTAAGGAAAAGAAAATAATTCAATCTATGGATGTGGTCTTTAATGATAAATTTATGTATAAAAAACATTTCTAGGAAAACAAGGAATAATCTAGGAAAGGATATGCAGTGGTAGAGGATCTTCTAGATGGGAAAGTGGCACATGAATTAGTTCAAGAACCTACTCAATAGGAACCCAAAAATTCTATATATTGAGGAGGTTTTCTAGGGAAAGAAGAGAACCTGAATGTTTTTCTCCTTCTCTTAATTATTTATTACTCATTGATAGTGGATAGCTAGAGAGATTTGATGAAGAAATGTAGTTAGATGCCATCAATAAATGGGAACATGCTATGGATGAGGAACATTAGTCTCTAATGGAGAACCAGACTTGGGATTTGGCAAAGCTACCCAAAGGAAAAAGATCATTGTAGAAAAAGTGGGTGTATAGAGTTAAAGAGGAAGGAGGCATAGACCATTACAGAAAAAGGTATAGATTTTGATGATATTTTTTCTCGTGTAGTAAAAATGACTTCTATTAGAATAGTTCTTAGAATATTGGAAGCATAAGACTTGCACTTAGAGCAGCTAGATTTAAAGACTACATTTCTCCATGGTGGTTTTTAGGAGGATCTATATATGTAGTAGCTAGAGGGATATGGGGTCAAAGGTAAAGAGGATATGGTGTGCAAATGGAAGAAGAGATTATATGGCCTAAAACAATATCCACATAAATGGGATAAGAAATTTAATAGCTTCATGATGGAGAAAGGTTATATTAGATTCCATTCTAACCATTGCATGTATATACATAAATTTTAAGATGGTAGTTATATTATTTCGTGCTTATATGTAGATGACATGTTGGTTGCAAGAAAAAACATGTAGGAAATAAAAGTACTCAAGAAGTAGCTAAGTCAATCCAAGTTGCTTTGAAAGATTTGGGGTCATCCAAATAAATAATTAGTATGAGGAAATTTGGGGATAGGAAGGTACATAAGATGAATTTATCTCAGGAAGAGTACATTAAGAAGGTATTGGAGAGGTTTAATATGTAGGATGATAAACTAGTTGGGACTCCTTTTGTAGGACATTTCAAGTTATCAAAAGAGATGTGCCCTAAGATAGAGTAGGAGAAAAACCAGATGTCCAAGGTACCTTACTCATCAGTGGTTGGAAGTTTGATGTATGCCATGGTGTGCAATAGGCCTGATACTTCCCATGTAGTCAGAGCAATAAGTAGATTTATGAGTGATCCAGGTAAATATTATTGGCAGACATCAAAGTGGATCCTTTAGTACTTGAGAGGGACCATGGGGATAATTTTGTACTATAGTGGATCGAAAACCACTTTGCATGGTTATGTAGATTCAGATATGGTTGGAGATATAGATAACAAGAGGAGCACAATGATTTATATTTTCACTGAAGGTGGGATAAAAATGAGTTGGGTTTCATAACTAAAGAAGCTTGTGGCTTTGTCAACCATGGAGGATGAGTATGTTGTTGCCACAGAGGCAAGAAAAGAGATGATTTGGTTACATCAATTACTTGAGGAGTTAGGGCATAAGCAGGAGGAAGAGAAGTTGCATAGTGATAGTCAGAGTGATATACACCTAACTAAGAACTCTTCTTTCCACTCTAGGATGAAGCATATACAGTTAAGGTACCATTTCACTAGGAAAACTTTGGAGGAAGAGAATTTGAAGCTGGAGAATATTCATACAAGTCATAATCTTACAGACATGATGAACAAGGTGATGACAAGGGAGAATATGAAGCTATGTTTAACTTTGGTTGGTCTTCATGGATGATAGTGAAGGCTTGAGAAGATTTCTCTGAGGAAAACTAGTCTCTAAATGGGAGACTGTTATGTTGTGGAGCTTGTTTTCATGTGTGGAAGTGTTGAAGATTTTACACTAAAATTACTGTACACTCTCCACAATTTTATTTCCATAGAAAAATGTGTCTGATACCTTGAGAGACATGATATTTTCATGTGGGTGGTATTTTGACCCATAGGTTTATGGGGCGGTTTTGGCCTATAGTTTCGGTACCCACGATATGCAAAAATTGCTCAAGAAATTGCCTATTGATGTCATTTTGTGCATATGGTAGGGGAGACATAACATTGTAGATGTGTGAGTTCAAGTGTGAATTCAAGAGAGTTTGTTGAGTACAACTCCAAACAGATATGGGTATTGTATTGAGAGAAAGAGGTGGCTTGTAATAAATATGAGCAAGTGATTCTTGGCAGATGTAGCCCAAATTGGGTGAACCATGTTAAATATTGTCTCTGTGTTGTGTTCTTTTATTTTCTGTACTTTTATTTCAAATATGTGATATTTTTCTACATATTAGTTTCTACTATTGTGATTATGTGTGTGATTGGTCCACATATTTCATCCCTTATTTACTTACAATAACATTCACCCTGAAGGGAAATAAGTCAAAATATTTTTGGGGTAGTTTCCAACATAGTATAGTGTTTTTTCAAAGATCCAAAGGTCAATTTCAAACCAGTGCCAAGTTCAGTGCTTCATGCCGATTTATGGAAATTTTTAAAGTTTGGGATTAGTTTTGAAGATGTATGTTTAATTCCATGCCCAATGGATATGCTAATATACTAGTCAGTTCATCTAGCAAGAAGATGTCCCCTGAAAGTTTCCAAACATTTGTCCAAAATAACACCCATGCTATTTTTGACAACTTCATTTAAGATAAGGACTTAGGTGTTTTTTATTTAAAATGCTGTGGAATAAAAAATCTTGGTGTTTTGCGGAAATATGGAATGTAGTATTCCACAAATTTCTAAAAACCATAGGAAAAAGGCTAAGTACTTTGTAGAATTATGGGGATAAGAGAAGTGTTCCACGGGAACAAATAAAAAAGTTAGTCTTAAGCGGAAATGGAGAAGTTAGTCTTCCACGGAGTTGACAAGTAAGTGTTATGTGGAAGTGGAAAAACTCATTGTTCCACAGAAATTTGAAAGGTTAGTCATCTGTGGGAATGAAAAATGTATTCCTCCATAGAAATAAAAAATTAGTATTCTGCGAAAGTTAAAAATATAGTCTTTCGTGGAGGTTTGATGGAACTTAGTGTTCTGTAGAGCTTGAAGAATGATAGTGTTCTATGGGTTTTCAAGTCCACGTAACAAAGAAACAAATTCATGGAGACATTTACCATGGGAAAAGGAAAATAGGATCACGATAATGTTAGAAGAGTTGAGCATGAACGAAAGTAAAGAAATCCCCACAAGGTTAAGAATTCCGTGAAACAAACGGTCATCTACGGAACAAGATAAAATTGAAGAAGCCGTAGGACACAGAAAACACATGGAATGAAGAAAACACGTGATAAAAAGGTCATTCACAATACAAATGTTAAAGGATATGGGGAATTACTACGCAAAGTGAAGACAAGGAAAATACAAATCTATGGAATAAGAAATTCTTGTAATGAGGAAAAATGCTGCGAAACATAGAAAACTTTACAGAATGCAATATAATTTTTGGGATGAAGAACGAAAAGGCTGCATGTGGCGAAAATATTTTTGGAGTTAGAATATTTTTCATGGATCAAGGAAGAAGTCAAAAGTGAAGCCATGGGTCACTAAAATTTTATCAACTAGAAAAAAATTTGTGGAAGACCATGAAAATCAAAGTAAGGCTATGGATCATAATAGGAACATCAGCAGCTACAGAAGACAATAGATCCTCTAAAATCTATGGAACTCAACAAAGCCATGATTAATCTAAACCATACACTTAACCACTCCAATAACCATATTTTATTGTTAAATAGTTCCATCCTCTTACATTGGAGATTTGATGGTGTGTGACTGAGCAATGTCAGGTGCCTATACATGGCCTGTAAAAGTAATGGTGAGTGTTATTTGGTGGTTGGAACTCTTTACCTACATGATTTGATCTTCTCCCTCTCTCCTATCTTATTTCTCTAATAAAGAAACTCAATATTAATTCTAAAATATTGTCTCTTGAATGTAACATCACCATGTCAAAATGGTGGCTGAGATTTCATGATTTTCATTACTCTGATTTGGTCACATGTAATGCACTCAGTGTCATTCCCCATAAATGTAATGAACTATGTATGTCTTTGATCATTGAAATCTTGTATTATGGCTTATATCAGCCCTTTACTTGCATTTATTGTGTCTCTTACCTTTATGTTCATGTCCTGAATATCATGTGTGGGCTATATTTGTGTTGGTGAGAAAAGTTTTTGGGTGGACAAATTAGGTGTCTCTTCTAACATTCATGGGCTACGCCCCACTACATTAAATGGTATAACTCCCATTATTGAATGTAACTAATACTAATCCTATCTAAATGTTGTGGGTGGCTGAATTGGCTAGGAATCACATAAGGACACTCCACAAAACCTATGGAAAAGTGCTTATACGTGGGTATAAGGGAGGAAATTAAAACGTTGAGAAGAAAGGGGGGAAATCAATCAAGGAAGATTATTGCCATGAGTAGATTGTAGAGCTTCACACCCAGTAACTAGAGTAGTTCAACATCCAATATAGAAGAAAGCAACAATGAGTGGTTAGTGAGACAAATAAAACCCACATAAACACTATTTTCTAAGGCTCATTCATCAAAGATTAAAATCTCTATTTGATCACCATGCTTACAAAGTTCATACAAGAGGGAAGTAAAGGAAAAACAAGAAAGAAAAAATAGAAGAAGTGTAGATTTTTATTTCACGTGAAGTGATAAATATATAGCTTCATCCAAGCTATCACAATTCACAATGCTAGAAAGTAAAAGTTCTTCAAAATTGAGAATATTTTGGAAGGGAGAAGCCATCCCAATTTATACACTTTGAACTTGAACCTTCACCCCCCTCATATGACTCTTTATGTTTCATATTCCATTTGTGATTTTTTATTTTCCATCAATTAAGTATTTCTCTTAAAATTTGATAAAATACTTTTACAATATTGAAATAAGTCACTTAAGTGAATAAGACAAAAGAAAATGATGAGGCCCAATGAAGGATTATAATGGAGAGAGAAAGAAGAGAGGAAAAGAGAGGAAGAGGGAAGGGATGAAGGGAAATCACTCCTTGTGATGAATTGCTTGAATTCCTTGATGCAATCATGAACTTTGAGCAAATATTTCTAACACTAGTGATCCTCCACACTGATGAAGATTTCTCCATTTAATAACTTTGAATAATTTTCCCCATTCAATGATGACCACAAACTCTATGATGCACAAACCCCTTGAACCATTGGATAAGTGTTTAAAAAAACTATTTGAGACTTTGCACTTGCCTAAAGTGAGTTCAAGATGACCCATAAACCATGCTTGCAATGATTCTCTATGACACTGCTATGTTGCACTTGACTCTAGAATGATACATATGCTTGCATAAGTGATGACTACATCCTTGAAAATATGATGGATGTCTTGTTATGTAATATGATACAATCATTCCGAACCATGAAAAATTGCCATCTCTTCATGATTGATCACACCTGAGTAACTAGACCAACCCATGCACTTGAAATTCATGTTTCCTTAACAATTACTATATTTGGAAAGTAAAACTTACTATCTTTGGTAAGTGTCTGAGTTTTCCTCTCTGGACCCTAAATGGTGACATTGAACTGAATGATTATCCCCCCGTGTCTCATTTTGCCAAAAGTTCCCCTCAAATGTGACTTACTATTTTTAACAAGTGCCCAGATGGGAGACTTAATATTTTTTGTAAGCAATCATTTTCACTATTTTCTACTCTGAACAATCATTCTGACCTCATGATCATCTTTGGTGTATACTGTCTTTTCCGCCACTGCTTCTGATGACGACTAACCAAAAATATCAAACTTGTGTAGGAAAGCTTACTATTTTTGGAAAGTGGGTCTCTGGTGCTCGATTCATGATGTAACACATTTTTTGGACTTGTCTCATTGTCGTGATCTTTTCCTCTGAATTTCACTTTATTTCACTGACCAGAATGCTTGGAAATAAAATTAAGTATTTCTCTTATAATTTGATAAAATACTTTTATAATATTGAAATAAGTCACTTAAGTGAATAAGACAAAAGAAAATGATGAGGCCCAATGAAGAATTAGAATGGAGAGAGAAAGAAGAGAGGGAAAGAGAGGAAGAGGGAAGGGATGAAGGGAAATCACTCCTTGTGATGAATTGCTTGAATGCCTTGATGCAGTCATGAACTTTGAGCAAATATTTCTGACACTAGTGATCTTCCACACTGATAAAGATTGCTCCCTTGAATAACTTTGAATAATTTTCCCCATTCAATGATGACCACAAACTCTATGATGCATAAACCCCTTGAACCATTGGATAAGAGTTTAAAAACACTATTTGAGATTTTCCCAAAGTGAGTTTAAGATGACCCGTAGACCATGCTCATGATGATTCTCTATGACACTGCTATGTTCCACTTGCCTCTAGAATGATACATATGCTTGCATAAGTGATAAGTACATCCTTGAAACTATGATGGATATCTTGTTCTGTAATATGATACGATCATTCTGAACCATGAAAAAATGCCATCTCTTCATGATTGTTCACACCTGAGTAACTAGACCAACCCGTGCACTTGAAATTCATGTTTCCTTAACAATTACTATAATTGGAAAGGGAAAATTAATATCTTTGGTAAGTGTCTGAGTTTTCCTCTCTGGACCCCAAATGGTGATATTGACTTGAATGATTATCCCCCTACGTCTCATTTTGCCAAAACTTCCCCTTGAATGCGACTTACTATTTTTAGCAAGTGCACAAATGGGAGACTTACTATTTTTAGTAAGTGGTCATTTTCACTATTTTCTACTCTGAACAATCATTCTGACCTCATGACCATCTTTGGTGTACACTGTCTTTTCTGCCACTACTTTTGATGACGACTAACCAAAAATATCAAACTTGTGTAGGAAAGCTTACTATTTTTGGAAAGTGGGTCTCTGGTGCTCGGTTCACGATGTAACACATTTTTTTGGACTTGTCTCATTGTCATGATCTTATCCTCCGAATTTCACTTTATTTCACCGACCAGAATGCTTGGAAATAAAATTAAGTATTTCTCTTATAATTTGATAAAATACTTTTAAAATATTGAAATAAGTCACTTAAGTGAATAAGACAAAAGAAAATGATGAGGCCCAATGAAGAATTAGAATGGAGAGAGAAAGAAGAGAGGGAAAGAGAGGAAGATAAGCCCTACACTCAAAAGATTGGAAAGATGCCATGGATAAGCTGCCAAGTGTTATTTTTCATTACTAACTAATATTCATAGTCCATGGCATATTTCCAAGCTTTTGACTATAGGGCTTCATGGACTGTAGAGGGCTCATTAGACTCAATAAATCTACTTATCAAAGCAAATTTAACTTCTTCTCTTTCTTTACTATGATTCTATGGTTCAGGGGTGGATGTATCCAGTGGAGCATCCATTCTTGCATCTTGTAATGTGCTAGTACACCACTTGGGCATACGCTGAACTATTCTTGTGGGTCATGGTTCTATCTAATCAACACCATCATCCCCATCCTCACTTTCATCATCTAGTGGGAACATCAGCTTCAGTTTTTACAACTGGTGAAAAATCTACATCAGGTGAGTCTAGAGGAGGAGTCTCTGCTTCCTTCTTCTAAAAAAACTTAACATCTCTGCTAGTGTAGACTTTTCTGGTCTTTGGATCCATCAATTTGTACCCAAGAGTTTCTTCATTGTACCCAATGAAGATGAGTTTTTGTGACTTCATGTCCAATTTCTTTCTGTTTTACTTAGGTATGTGCATGCTTGCTTTGCACCCAAATACTCTAAGGTGTGCAAACAGATGGTTTCCATTTTTGACCATGCTTCTTGTGGTGTTACTCCATCAAGAGCAACTATGGGCACTCTGTTCAACAAATACACTAATGTCTTTGTTACTTCTACCCAGAATGTCTTTGCAAGTCTATAGTCATCGATCATGCATCACACCATTTCCATGATAGTATGATTTCTTCTCTCAACAACACCATTCTGTTGCATGTGTGTGGAGGAGGAATTTTTCGATGAATCTCGTGAGTTTGTAGGTAGTCTTTGAAACTCATTACTTGTGAATTCCCCCCTTGATCTAAGAGCAAAGTTTTGATGTGATGACTAGTTTCATTCTCAAATAGCTACTTTGAACTTCTTGAAGGTTTTCAAAAGCTTCACTTTTCTTGCAAAGAAAAAAAATCCACATTTTTCTTGAATAGTCATCAACACAAAACATGTAGTACTAAAGTCCAAAATGACTTGGTTGCATCAGAATGCAAAGATTAGTATGAACCAGATCAAGCTTACCATCAGCTTGATATGTAATCTTCTGGAATGAAGCTCTATGTTGTTTTGCCTACTAGGCAGTGAGGACACTTGTCTATATCCTTCTGGGAGAGATGGTAGCCCATATACCATATTACGTCGGTGAAGTGTTTCGAGATACTTGAAACTAACATGACCAAGTCTCTGATGCCACAATTATGCTAAGGTAGAGTTCTTAGCCAAAAGTGCTTGATCATCTCTGTGGACAAAATCAAGCTGGAACATGCATCCCACATTGGAGGATTTTGCAACTATTTTTGAGCCTCGTGATTTGTCTCGAATTAAACATGTTTTCTTTCCATAATGACTATCAAAGTCAATTTTTTTAAGTTGTGATCTAGGAGTTGACTGTCTGAAATAAGATTCTTTGTCAACCCAGGGACATATAAGACATCTGATAAGTCTACAATTTGTGTGGAACCAAGGGGTAGAGAAATGTTCCCAATCCCTTGAATTGTATATGAAGAATCATCACCCAATGAAACATGGTTTTTCGAAGGCGTGTCCCTCATTGAAAATAAACCAGTCTCTGTGGCTGGTCATGTGTTTACATGGCTCCCAAATCAACATACCATAAATCACTAGATGACGTGGATGGTTCACTTGATCGAGAAGTGTACAAGTAGTCTTCATTATCTGAATGTTCTTCTTGCTCAACAATATTTCCTTGCTGACGTAGGGTCTTCTTTTCTGAGTTCCCCTTTTTATGTCCCTTGATTGTAGTTAGAATGTCCCTTGTGAGATTGTTGGTGTGGAGGTCCAGAGTTTCTTGATGAACCTTTCTTGTAAGTATTATACCAACAATCTTTTAAGTTATGTCCTCTTTTGCAATATTGGACATTTCTTCGTCTGTTGTTTTTCCCCTTGATACTGATTTTGATTTTGGGACTTTTGATAGGAATTAGGTTTTCCTTTACCTTTTCCTTTCCATTTTTGATGTGAAGAAAGTGCATGCTCCTCTTCATCATCCTTATTGTGCATAGCTTCCTCTTGTTGCAGTAGGTTTACCAACTTGTCAACACTAACTTTCATATCTGAAAAATTTTAGTGTTGTTACAAAAATGCAGGTATGAAGAAGGGAGTGCTCTCAGAACAATGGGAATGAGAACATCATATAGTGACCTCTTCTCCTAGGGCTAGAAGTGAAGCCCTCAATTCTGAAACTCTTCTTAAGAAAGCTTCTATTTTCTCATTTTGCTTGAACTTCACTGTGTGTAACTGACTCTGCAAATTCAATATGACATTCTTGTTTTTGGCCTCATATACTGTGCTCAACTTATCCCACGCTTCTTTGGCTATTTTGGCATCTCGAATGTGGGGTTGCACATCATCAGACACTCCAAACAAGATGATGATTTTGGCCTTCTGATATGCTTTATCAAATTATCTTTGTTGTGTTGTATCAGTAGTTGATCTGGTTAGAGTACCATTCACAACAGTCCAAATATCTTCAAACTCAAGTTGTGTCTTGATTTTAGTCTTCCATGCAGCATAGTTGTTTCCTCTAAGTATTTTTGAATCTGGAAGAAATAATTTGGGGGCATTGGTGCCCATTTTGTAGAAATCACTGACAAAGGGTTTGGCTCTTATCACTCTAGGTATAAGGTCTCCCAATCTATATATCATCAGTCTGATATACCAAACCTTTCTATATACGCGCCCTTCCGATATACCCGGTGGTACGTGGAAGAAGCTCACCCTTTCTATATACCTAGCGGTACGTGAAAGAGGCGTTAACGTACGTGAAATAATTTTATATGTGGTACCAAGATAGTACTGAAAGGGGTCTGTGTGATTATTGACACCGGCTCAAAGAAATATCCTCATACGCGCACGTAACTTCACTATATACTCAGATAATTTCTCAGTCTGGATTTATGTCATGCAATCATTCACAAACGGATGGGATGGCTCATAGTGTGTGCATTGTGACCTTATTACTCCTCAATTGATTTAATGGGTTGATGCCCAAACGATGTTGTTATAGCTATATTAGGCGTTAAGTGCAGTAGTAGTCACGATAGACTTTACTTGTAAGTGCTTCCCAGAGGCACTGTATATACTGAACACTATGCGAATGAGATCTAGGATCTCATGAGTGTTTTAGAACCAAATTTTTTTATGGGTTTTTATTACAATTCTCTTGCCAGTTTTTTAGTAGTTACAATAGTTTGTAGTTTGACTTATATGACAAATTAAAAAATTAGTACAATTATATTGAAGCATGCAATTACATTTAAAAAATTAGAAAAATTGAAATGGCAAAAAAAAAAATTTTTTGTTTTTGGGCCCTGGTGGCCTCTCGGAGCCCAATACGGGTCTTGCTGAGCATAAAAACCGTAAAAAAAATAGCTCAAAATGAAGTTTTTTAGATAGCCTCGCCTTTGGAAAAATGTTGTCTCAGAATGTAAAAATAAGGCCCTAACATAGGAGAATTTTTTTTTGACACTTAAATTTAGGGTTTTTCTCACTAACTAAATTTAGAGGCCTTTTGTTCAGCTGCTAATATAGTTGGTTTAGCTAAATTTTCCACCAAATTTGGTAGTTTTTGACTAAATTGACCTCTAAATCTCACATTGGAAGTTCTTAAAAGAAGTTAAAGCTGGCCAGGTGGGGGTTGAACCCCTCACCTCACACTCCAAAGAGAAAAATTTTTCACACTTCCAAGCGTCCATGACCTCTTCAACTGCGCCACGGTTGCATATAGAAAGGCGGTTTTGAAGAAAATAATATTTAAATTCAAAGAAAATCTAACTGACATTTTCTAATAGGTGATGTGAGCATTGCGTCCAGGCAGGACTTAGAGTGGTAGGCACCTTGGAGATGCATTTAGGGTATTCCTGGAAATAGTGGATTTGAAGCATTTGTAAATCTCTTTTAATGAATTCTTTGTCGTTTAATTGCCACTAATTTGTAATCTCAGAGTTGTTTTGACACCGCCAATTTTATGGTGCAGGTTTAGCTGGAGGAAGATTTGATTAATGCTTATTGGTTGTAGGGGTGAATGTTGCTGGGAATTTACAGAGAACTCTGGCTCTCATATGTTTCTTATCGCCAATGTTTGATCTTTATGCTCCTTACATACTTTGCGTTGCAATCCTCCAGGCTAGATTAGAAGGCTTCATCACTGTGGAAGACCAAGTTTGGTCTCACAAACAAGGAAAAGAATCCTGTATGTTTTATTAATATAAGATTAAGTCACTTTACAGATGGTTAGTTGGCTCACTTATGGAAGCTGAACAATCAACTGTGCAGAAAAAGATTTATGTTGTGAATAGGTAAAACTAATGCAATTGCTTCCAATATTACATGGGAAGCACATAGTTATATGAACATTCATGACATGCTGGAAACTCAAAAGGGGGCTATGGTTGGTCAGATCTAAAGCAAATAGCAAACCTTTTCAATAACTTGGTTTGGTGGAGAACCAATAACAACTCAGGTTGGAGTAACCCGCTTCTAATGCAAAAAATCTCATTGTAAGATCACTGAGATGGCATGAATTAGACTAATCTCGGTCAGGAGATCAAATGACCAACTTCACATGAAACTATTACCATCACCTAAGCATTGCAATCAAAAACATATTCAAGCACTCTAAAACTTCGATCCTCAAATTCTTCAAGGGACATAGTTGATACACAACATAGTTAGCTGTAGATAATACTATTCCATCCAACATGCACTACATCACTAAATTAGAGGTGAAACCCCTATTAGGGGAACTTACATAATTGTTTTTAGGGCAAATTTTAGGACTTCACAGGGAAAAATGCTTGGTGTCTGAGATATAGGTAGCACTAAGGCAAAAGGTGAAACGGGATTTCTGACTTTACGTTTACCTAGAGATTTCACACAGGATGATTGTGGGGACTGTGGGATTGCATGTGGGAAGTTTCTTTTGAGGTTACAAGTACCTTCAGCGATCTCTTGGAGTGACCATCAGAATGATCTTCTCCAAAAAATGTTGCTTCCTCTCTCTAACCTTCTCTGCTTCAACCTAGTTCTAGGAGCTTCTACTTCACTATGGTACCAAATGTAAATTAGTCAACAAGGATGAAATCCTGTTAATTGCTATTGATGATAAAAAAAATCAAGTTTACAATGAAGTAGGATGCAATTTTTATAGAGATCATTGAAAAACCATACATCATGTTCAAATAATAATCCTCCTTTGCACAGGTATATTACCATAATCCTGATCAACATAAGTTCTTCAAAAAGAACATCCGGGAAGCATAACAATAATTAAATACAAACAAGTGATAATTTCTGTACATACATTTAACAATATAACCAATGCAATAAACAATACAAGAATAATTGGTTATTAAATTACATAATTTGGTAAATATATCAACTAATTACCTTATCATGAATAATTAAAAATGCTAAGGTAATTATTGCATAAATTCACCTAACACTATTTGTTATCCTTCTTTGTACTCCAACTGAGGTTTATAGCATGGTTACTACTGCTTGTTAATTTCTTATGCAAGTTCGTACTCAACATCCTCCTCACTTCATCACTCCATATGGATGATCTAACCATTAATTTAGTCACCACTTCTTGGGACTACCCTCATCATTATGGCTCCACCCAACTTGTCCCACCACCTATCACTTTTTCCTACCACCACCTCTAAGGGTTATGAACATCATCTGATTTCAACTTAAGAATATGCCATGACAAAAATCTTCTCTTTGGAGATATCTTCCTCAATGGGTACCTGATTTTCATCATACATTAGAGGCGTATCGCTTCATTCTCTTCACATTGAAAGTCAATAATTTAGCCTATGGATTCGCTCACACACTCTATATTTTGGTATCTCAAAAATCCTTATCACATGATATAATCTTTTAGTGATGAGGATATTCCTCCTATCTGCTGGTTGACAATCCTTTTGCACCTTTTCTTATCACCGCTACTATTGGTGCCATTTGTATTAAGCGTGTACTCATTAACAATGGATCCACTATAAATCTATGTGCTTTATCACTCCTCAGGAAAATAGGCATTACTGATGATCTAATTTTTAAAAGCATCTCTCCCTATGCATTTGTCTTTGGCCTATGATTCGACTACTTGTACATGCATGGGCACTATCACTCATACCTCGTTACAAGTTGGGCCTAAAATGGTTATGCCTACTATATTCTTTGTTATCGATGTCCATTTCAGTTTCAACATCAATTGTTACTTAATAGATCTAGTATTCATGTAATGTATGGTATGTCCCCTCTACATTTCATTGGCGTTAAATTCTTACATGGCTATGAACATACAATTGTTGGTGATCTTAATCCATTCAAGTTTTTCTACATAGACCCCATTACTGCTATGCCTATTCCTCTGAATCATAACCATTATTCCATATCAGAATATTGGTACATGTATATGATTTTTGATAGATGTAGTGCTTTCAAATTGATTATTTCCACCTCAATCATTCTTCCATACCATCCATTCCTAATTCCATGGATTACTGATATCTGTGGGATTCCCCCACTATGTCTACTTTCTATAGAGGTGGGGGCTATTCCACACCTATCATTATGCCTCTCACTCCTATGCATCTGTCTCCACCCTACTCAATATCCTTGATACTAGTATTCAACATGATAATGATAGAACTAATGCTTCTAATGATGAGGTTGATGTCGTAGATGTTTATGATGACACATTACGTAATCTTAACTTTCTCCTATCGAGATTAACAAGTTTGTACTGGGATGCTACTTCTTTTACTATAGGCCATGGTGAAGTATCAATTGAAGTATGTTAGTCCTTCCACTAGTGCTATGCTAAATTCCACACCAAGTTTTATCCATACATGTGGATATGGTACCAGATGAATCATCTCACTCTACATTGAAATTTTGTCTTATATCACATGCAACTCTTTTCGTACATTTTTCTAAGTAAGGGCAATCATTTTTACTGTTCGATTCCTACTTGTAACTGACATTGTTTACACACATGATGGCTTGGTCTGGATATGTATTCACACTGGTGGTGATCTATTTGTGAGACTGCATCATTTTCTCTAAATCTCCTATCATGAATGTGTATTTGATTTATCCAACTACTAATTGTACCCATGTCTTCCACTAATTCTATCTTAAGTGCACATTCTCCTCCTTCCTCTTCACTCACAGGTTAGGAATCTTAGCCTGATTATATTGGTGGCATTTTGGATCCTGAATAATACTGAGATCACATTTGGAATGGTTTTTTGATTAGGATTTCTATTTTTAATGATTCATATATTTCCTAATTCTCCCTAAAATATAACAATGCGGAAGATCATTCTGAGATGATTGACTCTCGACCACCTTTGAATGATAGAAAAATAAGTTCTATGCTCAAGTATAATGGCCAATTTGCAAAGGATCTTTGGTGTGAACAACTGGTCACACGAAGGTCAATCAAATGAGTCTGACGCAAATGACACTTGGCGTATTGATCCCAAAACTGATGATCTATTGATCATCTATGTGAAGATTCATTTTCAGGACGTATTTCTTACATGATTGAACTAAAAACTGATGGGCCCTAGCTATTTGTTGGAATAGGGACCCATCAGACTAGTGCTTTGGCATGACTACTTTCTTTGGAGGGGTGCCTTGGATTTCTTGGAGTTTGATTAATTGCTCACTTATATTGTTTATCCAGTCAACTCAGTTTATATAAACTCAGGTAAACTAAGCTCATACAAAGAGCTCATTATTTGTATTAGAGGTTGTTTTCCATCACATTTTTATTGAATTGTATCACTGTTTTGATGAGCCTCATCAAATTTACACATTTTTCTTTGGATGAGTTAATTATTACTAGGTCATTAGTCACATTTGGAACCTAGCTTAACTAGGCATTTAGCGATGTTTGTATACACTCTCTATCACACGAGAGACACATTCACAAAAAATAATCACACATCTAAATTTCCCTCTGCCTCAGGTGGAACTATTGGTGAGCTCATCACCTAACTTGGAAAGCCATTATGGTATTTTGGTCATGTTAGAGATGTGTCATAGGGCTCGGGCACACAAACGTGACCATTCAACAATGCATTTTGGACTCTATATGTGGTGTTTTCAACTTAACTTAGCCATTCATAGCACAATATTTCCTAAGTTTACCCCTGACATAGCCACTAGGTGGTTTATTTAAACATGAAAAGACCAATTACATCTAGGTGGAAACAATAATTTTGCTACATGACCATAACAAAATATTTGAATATTAAAGCAAGCCTAGTTGTAAAATCTTATTAAATATACCACTAGCTACGTGTGGGATTAAACCATCTAACAAGTCAAAACGTTGAAACCAAAGAACAAAGAGGCGATGGGTTTTAAACTGGTGACCACCGAGCCCCAATCCATGTGCCTGACTAATGTCCCACATAGCTCATTTCTAAACTAAAGGGGGCTTCTGCACTTTCCATTCTAACCTCCAGTATTTATGCAGGTCATTCCATAAGACATGGTTACTCAAGATAGTTTGGACTTGCTTGCATTTATCTCACATTTTTCAAGGAAACTCAATTGAGCTCAACCATCAGGAGTTAGTGTAAACTGAAGACCAGAGTCCTAGAATTCCTGAATACCACCATTATAGTCCATGTAGATTTTTTTTGACCTCCTTTGGAGAAATCTATTCATGTTTATTGGGCGTTCCTCTCAAAGTCACTTTTTGTTCTACAGATTTCTAAAGGAGCAATCTTGTCGAAAATCCAGTCTTTTGAAGCCTTTAGTGGCCAATACTAGCCTTCAGGAAGAACTAAAAAGTTGCTCAAAATTCGATGAGACAATAATTCCAAGTATAGTTATGCCTATCCTTAAGAATTTGTGATTTTTCCCAGGTCCTTACATCAGGAGTTGTTGTCTAACTCATTTTCACAAAGTATGCCACGTGGGAAGACTTACAAAGGCCCAACATGATGGATGATGGTGGCCAATTATCTTCTATCTATTCTACAGAGTCATCATACTAACCAATTAGTCAACTCCACCCCAGGTCAAGTTGATCTATTAATAATTTTGTCAATTTTTGATCATACCTTCAAATGTATTTTATAATAGATCGATTCATGCTTTATGATATCATAGATATGTAGGCTTACATGCCGAACTATCGTTATCATGTTTTTGTGTAAAGAAAGTACGTAGGTAACCTTGCTAATTATTTTGGCCATGCTTGATTTTATTTTCTGTATTCATTAATCAACCTTTATGAATCTAAATTTACAACCTATTAAAATCAGTTCCCATGACTTATTAGCCTCAACTTGGGTGCCCTGGGATCCCACCAATGACACAGTGGGTTACTGATGTGGATGTTATCCTGTCACTTATTAAATCATAATTTCAAAACTATATTACGATCAGATTTAATACCTAATCTTTTGGTCATCCGGGTAAATTTTTACTAGTGGCTTTTATTTTTGCTAAGTATATGAATCATGTTAGAACCCTATCACATTTGGTTTTTATGAGACTTCATTTACATTTGTAGGACCTAGTTGTGATTTGTTAATCCCTATTAGTGCAGACTAGTTTTGGCTTCCATCTTCTTGCATGGAGACTATTTTGCAAATTTATATGGCTCCATCAGTTAAGTTTGTAGGCTAGGATCATGGGGAAAACACTTCATAAGAGGGAAAGAGTGGAAGATATCGAGAGCATAAATCGACAAATCCATGAAAAAAATAAGTTTTCTACACATAGTAATATCTATCTCGCTACTTGAAGACCAAGTGCAACTAAGTGAAAAAGGAGCTAGAATCAAAAGATGAGATCTTGATCATTTTGTGGTGTGGTGTTCAGTAGAAGGATACATTAGGTCTTGCAGATCTACTTGTAGATACAATGACCATGATAGTAATTCCACTATAGGTTATTCAGCTATAGGAATCTTGTTCTGGCCTCTTCATCCTGCATTCATTATTTAGGTAATGATTTCTTTGGTTCGTTTTGAAAAGCATACTTTTAGGCATTGGATCGAAATTGCTATTTAAGATGGAGTTTTGACGACATCTAGGTCTTGGAAAATATTTTCAATGAATGCGCTAACCCAATCTAAGATTATAGATCATCTTCAAGCCCTATAGAGACCAGTTTAAGAGATTTTTCATAGACCAGGGCACCTGGATTATAGACCAGAGCACCTGCAAGCACCCCAATCCTCCTCTAGTTGCTCCAATCTAGCTAGATCATCTAGATCCATCCTTTTTTGGACTTCTGCATAGCCGTTCCTACTCCTGATTTTTCTAGTCATCTCTATGATACTCTCCAACAAGAATCTGTTATTCAACTAAGTTATTTCCTCTTCCTCCTTATACATTAGGGTTAGCTTTTCCTTTTGCATAGTTTTTTTTATCTCATTTACATTCTTATTTACTTCATTTATTTACTTTATTACAACTATTCATAGCTTAGATTAACTATCCCCATGTTACATTGTTAGTCCATTTTTAGTTAATCATTTTGGTGAACCCGACATCTTATCATGGCTAAAGATACTTATTATCTATCCCCAATCATTCTGTAATTTGATAGTTTTTGTTGTGCCTTTATTGACACTCTAGCTAATGCTTCTAGTTATAGGCCTTGTCATTCTCTTATTCATTTTCCATCTTTTGACATAGATCATGAAGCTCCAGGTGATGCTATTGTTTCTTATATGTGTACCATTGATCCTAATACTCTAGCACCGGTGCTCAAGGAGGTACAAGCTCCTCAACTTGATCACATAGCTATATTTTCTGCTATTTTTAAACCACAATATGATGCTCATACTTGTTCACCCATTAATCCTCCCGCATTATCTATATATTATTCTCTCGATACAATCATTTCTCCTACATATCCATCTTATGATATTGGACCACAACCTCTTGAAGATCCACATAAATTTGAAGATAACATTTTTCTGGTTGATGTTGTTTCTTCCACTTCGTCACCACCTCCCACTGTTATGAATGCTATGGTACTTTATCTGAGATCCACTCTGGAATATTGCATTGCTTCACCTACTCCTACATTGTGCATGCCTCATCCACTACCATTGCATCCCTTCACCTACACATTTTTTATAAATGATTTTTATTGGGAGCACATGCCACTTAACACTTCCTACAAAGCCACCATCTGTCCACACAAAATTATTCTTCGGATTGGTTTTTCCTTTGAGGACCTCTATTCTCCCTTATATGATCCACATTTGTATCATGGATTTTTTATTCTCACTGCTACATATGGCCTTCACATTTTCCATCTTATTGTTCACCTTGTGTGTTATCATACTTCTTTTCCACTTACTCTCGGCCACTCTTGGCTAGATTACATTGGAGGCACACTTGACCCCGATCATACTGATATAGATTTCCTATGCCATTTGGTACTTTGTGTATTTGTAATAGCTCATTTATTTGTTACTCACCCAATTTTACTATCTGGTATGCTAATAGATTTCCATTACGTACTTTTACTGATGAAAAATATGCTATGAAAATGTATAACTTACATGATCATGGTTATTTGAATGATGAAATTGAAATTCCAGACATTACACCAGAGGAACATGACCTTCCCCTTTTCATCACTATCCATATGAATGACACCTTCATTCATCATTATATGATTGATAAAGGAGCTAGCATCAACATTATATCATCTCATACCTTTGAACAACTCAAGCTCCCTAATTCCATTGTCACCCAATTATCATGTTTCTTCATACATTTAATGATTTCATTTCTCCTACCTTAGGCACAATCATTATTTTCATCCGTGTTGGTGAAAATATCCTCCATGAAATTTTCTAAATCGTAGAAGGGAATTTTCAATACAATGTCCTCCTAGGACAACCATGGATTTACGCCGTGCGTTGTGTTCCTTCCACCCTCTATAAATGCATCAAATACAAACATGAGGGGAAAATTCTAACTCTCCTTTTAGACACTCCACCACTCAAAGAATGTAACATGACCTATCAACCCAACAACATCCTCATTCCTAAACATGACCCTTTTGAAGCATCTATTAGATCATCTGTCTCTACGTCCAAGCTCCTTAATGATAACTCCTTAAAAAAAGTGATGGATTGCCTTTCACTTGGGGAGTACCACCTTCTCACACTTAATTCTCTTCCTACGCCTCATAGAATTGGTAAAACCATAAAATATCCCATGTATCAACCTAATTTTAGGGATATCATTCCTTTTGGACCACTTAATCTTTGCACCAACCTCATCTATGGTGGCATTAATCACCCTTCTTCACACATTGATGCTCAACCACACACAAAACTCTACACAAATGGATTTTACTGTCTGTATAGTAAGTCCTTTACCTACACCTATAGTTACCTCTATTCCTATAAAATATTTGGAATGGGGCATTATGAACAAGGCATACATGACCTTGTCATTGATCAATCTCGTAAATAACATGAAAAATTCAGACTAGGATTCAAATAACAATCCACAAATTATCTTCCATCATCTTTTACTATCATGGAAATCAATCCCCCATCTTCTCCATCCCAAGAGGTCATGGATACAGATGACACCGTTTCCATCTTTTCTGAATTTTTAAAAATCTCCACCATCACTTTGGGACCACTGAATTATCAATGTGAAAATGAAACTTGGTCCCTCCCACTTCGACATTTAGAAATAATAGAGGAAGACTCCCCTACCATTGACATTCTTCAATGTGTTGATGATGACGCCATCCTTTCTCACATGGGGTATGAATATTCCTATCTTCATAAGTCCTTACCACAAGAGACATCCACACTTCTTAACTAATCCACCATTGACATCAACATAGGGACTCACATGCAGGATAGTTTCCGTATGAATCCCATATCACTTGATCAATATAAATATCTGCAAGATGGTCACTATATAACTCTATGTCTTGCTCTCCTCTATCACCATCAGCTTGGTTAGATCTCCACCTAAAAAATCTAATCGCTAACTCAATGTGGTCACCTATAACCCTTGGTAACCATGGAATCCTAATCACCATAATGTGCACATGTACCCCGCAGTGTAATATGAATCGCACATCTAATCTAGTCCCCCACCAATGTTTATGGGATTATAGCACCCATTGAATCCAGAAGTGCGTAGCTAGATATGGCCATCATCACTAAATAAATCAATCGATTCCTGACTACACCCCTCTGATATCAGGTATTAATGTGAAAGGCCCCAGATGCAAAAGTAATATGTGGCACATCTACCCAAAAAAAATCACATCAACACACCTATCTACTATCTACTAGGATGGGGACTATCTTCTCACCCTAAATCAAAAGCCTAAGGATGCAGTATACATCCTCCAAGGTGACAATTATCTCACCCATCCTAAACTAGAATGTTCTTGTCTACACATCCCACTGATCCACCAAAGAAATCATAAGGTCCAAATCTCGTGTAAGTTGCTAGTAGTGGTAGAAACCACCCAATCCAACAGTTGCTAAATGATCCCACTTAGCATCTATCACATCACCCCTCATATGATCAAACAATGCAGGTAATTTGTCTTATAAGTACAAAGTCTTTCGGGCTTGTAAAACCAATCAAAAATGAAAAAACTAGGCCCCTCATCCTAAAAAATCCAAAATCAAGAAAAATCATCCTATCTAGCCTTGGTCGATGTTGACCTAGGTTGGGTCAACGTCTTCAAGGTCAGGTTGACACCATTCTTGGCCTGGTCGATGACAACTATACTAGTTCATCGGTGAGCTCCCCCCACATTGACCCTAAAATTTGAATAAGTGTCAAAAATGAAAAAAAAAACATTAAAAATGCTTTAAAATAAGCTAGGGTTTAGAAACTTACCATCATGTGGGTCCTCTATCACTTCCTCACATCTCCCTTGGCCTCCATTTCTCTCCAAATCTCACTCTCTCTTTATAGACCAAATCTCTCAATTATCACTTTACACTATGTAAATGACCCTATTTAGTCGACCCATGGGCTTATATAGCCCATTGACCCCAGTCATCATCGACTCGACCCTATATTCTTCATCAATTCCCTTATTTTCTCTCCTCAATCAATCATTCCTTTCAAAATTATCTTTTCTTCCACTTCTTCCTTAAGTTCTTTTCATCTCACATCCGTATTGTATCCTACCCAAACTTCCTTATATATCTCATCTTTATTTTGATCATATTTCCCTTCTCGCCATTCTTGTGTTCGCTCTTGGAGCACCATTATTTTCCTCCTTTTTCGTCCCACCCTGGATGCATCTTTCTCAATTCCTCCTATCAACAAGATATCACATTTACTTTTTCCCACCCCTCTACTTGTCGTGACTTTTATCTTGACTATTTTTCACATTTATTTGCGCATACTTATTGTCTTCCTTTCACCCATTGGTCCCTCGGCTTGCACATCCATTTGAGTAGAATCCCCTTGGTTTCCCTCTATTTTGTAGTATTTTTTTCCATCTCACAGGTTCATAGGATATTTTTGTCATCTTCCTGAAGACTATACTTTGTTCCCTACTGCAGTGATTCCTAAATGACCGCCATATTTTTATTTTACTTTTTACTTTTTCTTCAATCCTCATCTGGGATATCTTATCCCCCATCTTCTTTTCCTATACTTTCCATCCTTCATCATTTATCTCTTTCAAACTTGTGATTGAATTCCTTTGTGTTGTCGATCTCTAGTTTGAGGGGGGGCACCCAATCAATTATCTTTTCTATCCTTCGTTTTTTTATCTCATGGATTGCCCAACGCAAACCAATCAACAAAAAGGGGCAAATGTAGACACCAAAATTTGGTATCACTACCCTTCAACCCGTGTTCACTCTCTATCACCTTTTCAAATTATCCATTTTCCCTCCTAAATTCAATTTATCACATTAATCTCCATTTTCACACCTATAATATTATATCATCCATATTATCATTCCATCCCATTTATGTTAATTATTCTTAATTATCTCTAACCCTCATATCATTATTTTATTCACCCTTAATCATCCCTAATCCTCATTTAATTTATTTATCCTCCCAAAATCCTCAATTTTAATCTTTTTAGGCCATCATTTAATTTTTTTACCCACCCATGGCCTTTATTTACTCATTTCAACTATCCACCTACCCATTTATCTTCCATATGCAACCTTAGCTTATCCCTATCCATCTAAACCCTTATCCTACTTCCTATGGGCTCCTTGTCTCGAGCTCATCATATTGCCCTTATGGCCATCCTTGTGTTCCCTCTTAGGGCACCATTATTTTACCTCCTTTTTCATCCCATCCTAGACACATATTTCTTAATTTCTCCTACTGATAGGATATCGCATTTAATTTTTCTCACCCCTCTGCTTGTCGTGACTCTTGTCTCAACTATTTTTCACATTTGTTTGTGCACACTTGTTTCCTTCCTTTGACCCATTGGTCCTTCATCTTGAAAATCAATTTGAGAAGACTCCCCTTGGTTTCCCTCAATTTTGCAGTGAATTTTTTGTAACTCACAGGTTCGTAGGACATGTTAACCATTTAACCTACCCAAAGGAAGGTTATATGTCAGACTTATGTTTTTAGGGAAATCCTCGCACAGTGATGAATTTTGCTAAGGTCAAGGATCCAAAATTTTTCAATCTTCGGACTTTAGGGGTTTTCTCTTTTGGAGTTTTTAAAGCTCAATTTTGCAATTGCATTTGAGATTTTCCGAAGTCTGAAACTCTGAAAATTCAGAACTTTTTGGCTCATTTTGTTTAAATCCGACTTGGACTTCTGAAGTCTGAAACTCTGAAAGTCTGAAAATTCAGACTTTCAGGTTTCAGGTTTTCAGAGTTCTCTGAGTCATTTTAGGATTTTCACTTGATTTTTTCTGAAGTCCGAAACTCTGAAACTCTGAATTTTTAGACTTTCGGGTTTTTGGGTTTTAGACTTTTGGTTGCCAATTCATCTTTTTGCTTTCCATTTTTTCGAAGTCTGAAATCTCAAATTTTTAGGTTTTGAGCCTTCGGGTTTCATAACTTAGGAGGTTCTATGTGTGATTAATTATCACCTACCTCTGTACGAATCAGGTTTTTACCATTAATGTCGAGATTTCTATATAAACAAGGATTTTTTACTTTTTATTTTTACCTGACACATTTTCTCTGACATTTCACTCTCATACTTTTCGGTGTCCTTTTCAAGGTATGTTTTTTGGTTTTATTTGATTTTGATTTAGGTCATTTCCCCCCTCCTTTTCCCTTTTGGTTTTCTTTTTGTTTTCCCTCTGTTTTTCTTGTAATGTCTTTCTTTTTCACCATGTTTTGTTGTGGAAGTTTTCTCCAGGTTTTCAAGTATGGGGATCTTTCTAAGTCCCTCATACTTCCTCCTATTTCTCAAAATCCACTTTGGTTTCTTAACACCTCTTTTTATAGTTCCTCCAGAGACCATTCAGAGATTCTTTTTGGAATGTTCATTTCAGAGAATTCCTTCAAAAGATCACAGGGTGGGAAACTATTTCGGAGGAAATTTTTGGCAAAAATCTTTGAAGTTTTCAGATTTCAGAATTTCAGAGAACTGCTGCTTCAGAGATTTCTTTCAGGACTTCCTGATTTTGGGAAAAGCTTTTCGGAGATTTCAGTTTCAGGTTTTTAGAGATTTCAGTTTCAGGTTTTCAGAGAATTTAGATTTCAGGTTTTCGAAGAATTGGAAATTTCAAAATTTCGGGGCCCCCGACTTCGGAAAAAAATTTCGAAGATTTATTTCAATGTTTCCTTTCAGACTTTTTTGGTTCAGGTTTTCGGAGTTTTCCTGCTCTTGGATTTTTAGGTTTCTGTAACATTCAAACTCCCCAAAACACAGGTTTAGATGTCTACCTCCACTTCAAAGGGGAAAGAGAAGATGAAGTACAAATTTCTTAGAGTTACTCCCCAATCCTGCCTAACCTCTAACTTAGGAAATATCGGGAAACCAATCTTAGGTAGATTTATCTTCCTCCAAGTTCTGGGGAAATATTAAAAGCCCCAAATAAAAATCCATGGATGCAAGCCATCTTCGATAGTGGTCTTTCCCTTGCTGCTGGTTTTCCCGCATCTATGCAATGCCCAAAATTTGTCCTAGTTGTAGTAGCCCACTACGACGAGGACTCTATGTCGATAAGAGATAGCGACGATAAGGTGGTAATCCATCTAGACCTAGATTTCTTTGAAGACTTGTTTAAACTTCCAGACGTACAAGATTACGCCACTATCTCACCTGAAATAGTAGTTGAGCACTGGGATAAAAATAAGGAAGTATGCTCAAAGGTCATGATGAATTCTTACTTGACTAAGAATTTTTCCAAGTTTCCCAAGACTATACATCGATCAGATTTCATTCAGGAGGTCAACAATCTCATTATACTCTTGAGTAGAGTTTCAGGTCTTCCTTCTGTAAAGGAATTCCAAGAATGGATGTTCTTGTACATAACAATGATCAAGAAGAATGATGAGTTTATCCGATGGGGTGAACATATCAGTAGCAACATTCACTACCAGTTGGGAAAGGTGGCAGAAACTAAATCCTTCTACATGACATCTTTCCTAGTATATGCAGCTGCTGCCATGGGGGATTTCTCAGGATTGAACACCAGGGGTGTTCACAGCACATCCCAAATATATGAATTTTATCCCCAACTTACTCTAGACAAGGGGAGCAAGCACTTCTAAAGAATCAATGATGCTTACTTCGTTGTTTTCATCTATCGCTTTGAAAAGGAGCTATATAATCGAAAAATTTCCAATGAGGCTTTCCAAGAGGTGTGAGAATGGGGAGCAATCTACCTTCAGTTTCCCACATTCACCTACCTTCAGATTCTAGGTTTCATAGGCACCCCCAGCAAGTTGCCAAGGTGCCCCACTGACAAGTGGGTTCTTCTGGAATTGGTTTGGCAGTTGTTGGATTACCACAAAATCAAAAACAAGTGTCACAAGGTGGGAATGCATTTCCCTATTACAATTGGTAGGTATTCTTGCCCAACTATCCATAAGGTAAGAAATGTGGATGCTGAAATGGTTGAGGTAACCCTGCGGACCTTCCATCCATGAACTAACTTTGACTATTGGGGTAAGTTCAGGGAGAAAGGGAAATCCAGTGCTCATATGCCCCAATTAGAAGATATATGGATCCATTGTTGAGACAAATTCATCATGCGGTAAAGGGATTACGAAATATTAAACCTTGATGAAGTGTGGTAGTTTGGGTTGGCTGATGTGCCAAAGGACTTACAGGATAATGATGAGGTCCTAGATGCATCGTATAGGGATGATGATGTTGCCAATCAACCACTTCCATGGGTTGATTGGTATGTGGAAGAATGCAGCAATACCAAAGAAAGGGTGGGCCCCATTCTAAAAAGAACTTTCAGTTGGTTGGCCACTTTGGGAATCTCACCCAAAGGGGAAAATCAACCTTTAAATACAGGGTCCACATCAGTAGTAAACCAACCAACAAATAAAAAAGGAAAGAGATCGACTCAAAGGGTTCCCACAGTTCCAAAGAAGATCTCATTTGTGGTTGGTGGCTCATCTCTTTCTAGGTCTGCTGCTTCCAGGGTTACAACATCTACAGTACTAGTCACTGAGGTTGTGGAAGTAAGTGATTCCCCTAGTGTCATTCAGGATCCATCCCATCTTCCCCTTCCTCCATTATCACTCCCAATATCAGTTCCCTCCACTTCTACCACCATTTCCTCTTTCCCATCTCCTTCTATGGCCCAGGTATTTTCCTCACTTCTAGTTTTATCAACTAGGGAAAATATTGGGTCACCCATTTCCTCCTTAATTCCTTTGACACTCCCATTTTATTCAATATCAACCCCCAGCATTTCCTTGTCAATTCCTATGGCTTTCCTCACTCCCACACCTTCCATCATTGCCACCTCTGCTCAAGATATCAGCTAGCATTTCTACTGATCTTGCCTTAAATGGTACTTCAGGTATCGGATCTACTACTCCATCTTCCTCAGCTCTAGTCATATCGGAGTGGCTATTTAGGAAGACTCCTAAGAAAAAGAAAAAGGTTCCTCTAGGAGATGTGATAGATCTCAGTATATTGGACTCTGTGCCAAAAATACATGCCAAGAGACTAAGAACCGTATCAAGTCTAACGGTTAATCCATCAGGAGAGCGCGTGATAGAAGTGGCTACCCCTATTGAGGGGAAAACTAAAGAAACCATCACAGTAGTAGACTACCAGATCTCAAAGTTCTCATTGGGGAAGGCTACTCATGAAGGAGCCAAGCAAGATGTACACACTGCTCTTGGGGCCTTTTTGGAGAAATACGACAAAGACAAGGCCACCAAGGACAAGCTTAAGGCCAAAGTCAAGTTTCTTACTATGTTGCTACGTAGAGTAATTCAGCCCACTCCATCCACTGACCTCTCAACTACTACGGCCATGATGATTTCATCTACAATCGATGATATCTCTTACCATGAGCTCAAGAAGCTAGGCCAGAAAGGGAGAACAGTGAATGGATGGATGGAAAGGATCTTGCAGGAGGCCAATCCTCTGATTAAGGAAGCTGTGGAGATTTATACTGATTTATAGATTGTGAAAGCCACCATTGCTAAAATGGATGAATCTCTCTCCGAAGATAATAATAACTTGAATTTAACTTTGGCAACGTGGAATGACATTAGAGGAGAAGATTCTGATTTACTTCTACAGGAAGAGGTAATTGATGATGCCTCAAAATTGTTTGAATATCAAAAAGCTATGGAATTCTGGTGTCAGGTGCTACAAGATCTAATTAAGAAATTGGAGGATAAGTGGGTAGAAATTATGGATTCCCTCAATGATATCTCTGAAGAGTTCGACAATGCCCACTACAAGTTTTTCAATGAGAATATCGATGCTCTTCCTGAGGACCAGATTAAAGAAAATTTCAAAGATTTAGTGAAGTGGGACGATGATGTTACAAAGACTTTCAATAGTGACTCCATTGATCGACTGGTTCTATGTCAGAACTTCATAGGGAGACTAAAGAAAGTCGTAAGTAAGCTTCGAAGGTTTCCGGCCAAGATCACAAAAGAGATCAAAATAGTGGATGTAGTAAATCACTACGCATGTGGACCTGGAGATGAAGAAACTCAAGGTGTTGTTAAGCGTTTCTTTAAATACAGACACTGAATGGCCATATGGGAAGAAGGGAAACAAAAAGATGCAGAGAAAGGAGAGGAGGGTGAACCAGGCCAAAGCTGAGTGGCCATGAAAGGATAGGTTCAAGCTCTGGAAACGGTCAAAGTTGCAGGGTTGACTTGGTCAACCCTCTGCAACAAATTTGCTATTTTTATGGGAGCATGTTCCCTTTTATTAATGACATTAATATTTTTAGTTAAATGTTAGTTAAAGGCCCAGCTATAATGGCTCAGCCTAGGAACTTATAAATAGTGGAGTGCTTCCATTATTTAGGGACATATACATATTTTTTGAGAGATTTGGAGGAAAGTTGCTCTTCAAGCTTGGAAGAGTGCTTCCAGATTTTTGTTGAAACCTTTTAGTTATATTCAAATTTATTCCTTGCACTTGAAAAATATATTTTATTGTGTTGAATGATTAATCATTACATGCCTTGTGAATGTGATTCCTTAGCATTATTTGATTAATTTACCTTTGTTTCAGATTATCTGTTTCATATTGAGAAAAGAATAGTGTGATTACTTCCCATCAGTTGTGAGAAAATATTTTCCTTCTGTTGATCAAGAGTTGCATTATTATTATTATTTAAGTGAATACTGGACATGTGCTTGTGATTATCCCTTTGATAAATTATCTGTGTATCCCATCAAAGTTGATCCCTCTATTGTGTGTGTTTAAGGTTTAACAGAGGAACGTGTGCTTCTAGTCTGTGATATTTTATATCCTTTCCAAGTTGCAATAGGTGAAGGTGGCTAATGGTGCAATCATCATACCCGCATTAACCCTTCCAAAAGTTAAATACCCCTTTTCTTGGTGCATCACCACTTCTAGAATAATTTTTATTTCCTTGTATTCTTTTCCCTAATCCCATGAAATGATAGCATAGGACTAGTCAACCATCTTTCTTACATTAGAAGTAGTGTTGTGTTTAGTTTAGGAATATGAAGTTAGCCTTCTCCGGAGGTTCACCTCAAGTCCAAGTCCCATAGGTTGATAGGTGATCCCATGTGTCCCAATCACACTAAATGTCGTGATTAATTCCCAGGCCATTCGGGGGGTGCCAGTGATTTGGAGACAACAATTTTTGGCATGCCCAGTGGGACCGAGAGTTGGTACCTCTCTTCTCATTTTATTGACACAAGGTACCTGGCGACTCCATCTCTCTGGATTTCACAGTTCAGTACATCAAATCATGCAAAGGATTCACACAAGAGCTTCTTCAAGGAAAGACAATTATCGTCATACAGAGATTTCTTTGTCTCCCCCAAGAAGAAGGGGAAGAAACCTTTCAGTACCATCAGCTGTAGCTTTACCCCGTAGAGGACATTCAACTCCTCCTGAAGGATATTTCCCTCTACCAAGATACAATTAGTTTGTGAATGTCATGGTAGCCAATACTTGTCCTCCATTCAATACCATCAGTCCCTTGCTATTACCACAAAGAGATGCCATACCAGTAGTTGCCTTGAAAATTTTACCATTTTTCACTAGGGAGACTAATGTATCACCTTGAGAGCACATACTAGATGTGGCTAGCATCTGCGTAGTACACATTATTATAGAAGATAACATGGTAGTTCGAATCATTACTACTTGGCACTTCAATGGTTCCAGATTCTAGCTGCTGGATCCATTACTAATTGGAACGATTTAGGCACAAAGTTGTGTAAACTCTTTGAAGATAAAAGTGATAATATTTCACTTGTGGAGCAATTTCATACTATCAAATGATCTCCCCAAGAGTTTATGAGTGACTTCAATCTCTACTTTGACAGGACTTGGAAATAGATCCTGACACTTGTAAGGCCATCTCTAGAAAGTGCATTTCTATATTACTTACGAGCATTGAATAGTGATATCACTGTCATGATTCAATCCATGGGGGGAACTGTGATCCCTGATGCTTACAAAGTGGCTGTACAAGCTGAAAATTACCTGATTCAAGCAGGTAAAATTTCTCCTAGACCTCCCATTCCTATTTTTGTAGAGGTTATAGGGCAATAGCCAGTCATCACCCCAATTCTGATAGCTTCTACTCTAGTAGCTATGCATGTGTCTAATGATTTGGTGAAAGTGAAGTCACTACTTAAAACCTTTGGGAATGAACTCATAGCCATGAAGAGGTAGCAATCCCAATATGCTCACCCCTTTCAACCTCAATATCAGACTAACCATCCCCCATTTTAGGGAAATGGTTATCCACAGAGCCGAGCCATAACCCAAGCTACAAATGCGAAGCCTTTGAACTTCCGGAATCCCTCAACTGCCAGCTCATCTAGAGCCATAGTTCTAGTCCAAAACAACCTCATTCAAGACTATGAATGGTGCTATCCTTGTTCTCAACCCCATAATCAGAATCTCTACCTGAATGGAGTTTTGAGTCAAGCCCTCATGGTTCAAAGCATAACCACTACAACTGAATCACCAGCTGAGCCATCCACTTTCGAAAGTCAAGATCAAGTTCCTGATGAAACTGCATTATTAAATTGGCAAGCAGAGGACTTTTGTGGTTTGAATATTGATTCCTCCACCATAGCATCTAACACACATTCCAAGAAAAGGGAAATAGATTCAGGGTCTTCTAATTCAGATTAGGCATCCACTTCTCAGGCCCCAACATAGATACCAGATGATAAAGGCATGAGAAGGAAATCACCAGAAATATCCGTTGATCAGAATACAAAGAAAGATGTGATATCAGGAATTATGATACCAAATAAGCATTACCCAAAGGAAGACCCCAATGTCCCAAAAGGCATTAGTAAAGTGGGAGAAATTCCATTCAATATAGTGGAACAAATGAAGAAGACCAATTTGAGTGTCACAATGTGGGATGCACTTTTGATTCCTTCTCAAAGGAACTTGCTACGAGAAGCTTTGAACAACTTTGGCACTACTAACAAACCGTCAGGCTAGGAAGCAACAGTAGCAACCAGCTTATGCCATCCTGAGACAAAAATGTAGGCTAAGACCAATAAGCCTCCACTATTTTATATCTTGCTGATTATTGGTGACCATTTGGTGCACAATTGTATGATCAACTCTGGAGCTAGTAGTTCCATGATGCCTAAGAAAATCGCTGATGTACTACAGATTCCATATGCTCCAATTTTGAGAGGGGTTGTTCAACTAGATGGTACTGCAGTTCAAACTGTAGGGGTCATTAAGGGGCTCCAGCTCACTATCCACGCATGTCCTAGTTTGAATTTCACACAAGATATATCTGTCATTGATCTCCCTCCCCTCTTTTCCATCTGGCTATCATGAGATTTCACCACAAAAATGGGAGGATATTTGTCATCATACTGGTCACACATGATCTTGAGAACTTGTTATGGGATGAAGGTAACTATAAGAGTAGAACCGATTTCTCCTACACACATGGAACCTTACACATCCCAACCCATGGATGGTAACTATGCCATTTGTGACCCAGAGGAAGAGGTCACAGATCATGAACCAACTACTCTTGTAGAAGAGGTGCCTGATACAGTGCTTGATGAAGTAAGTATAGACCATCAATATGACCCGTATGCTGATTTATTGGCTAATGAAGAATTTGGTCTGTTGTTTTTGGATGAGACCGGGTTGGGAACCTATTGTATACATGAAGAAGGTACAACCATACCTCAGTTGATTAAGGCATCCAATGATTTTGAAGGGCTATGGCATATTTTCTTTGATGGTTCAAGGATTACAAATGGATCTGGTGCGAGAGTCATGTTAATTTGTCTAGGAGGGGATAAATATCTCTTGTCTTTTAGATTACAGTTCAGCTATACCAATAATGTCACTGAATATGAAGCTCTTATACAAGGGTTACAGTTGGGCCAATAAAAGAGGAATCAAATCCCTTATCACTTTTGGTGATAGAGAATTGGTGGTCCATCAAGTAACAACCCATAGTGCATCGAAGAATGATCTCTTAAGGTCATACAAGAATCGAGTTTGGGACCTAATAGAGGACTTTAAAGCTTTTGGAATTCATGTAATTCCTAGAACTCAAAATCAAGATGCTGATAGGCTTGCCACCATCAGATCTCAATATGATATACCTATGGATATCATGAAGGAAGGGAAGAAAATAGTCAAAATGGTTGTTCATCCTGTAGTACTAGATAATGTAAGTAGTTGGTAGGTTTTTGATAGTGATGAGCAAATTGTTCTCTTTCTACAACAAGAAGCAAAGTTCACCGCCAAACAACAAGGTAAATTGCAGGAATCCTATGGTGAGTAGGTAATTGAGTTGAGAGGAGAAAAATTTCCAAAAGGATTGGTCACACTTGAATCTATCTTCAATTTGGATGACCAAGCTAAATCAAAAAACAAAAATATAGTGGTGAAAGAAGAAGATTTTGAGGAAGTCGAGGTGGCCAGTGAGAAATGTTTAAAGATTGGTAAGGTATGCACTACTCAGGAAAAGGAAGCTTTCATTGAGTTGTGCCAGGAATATCACGATATTTTTGCATGGAGCTATAAAGACTTGTGAGGTTTTGACCCATGCCTAACTCAACACATGATTGAACTGGATCCGAACTCTAGGTCAATTTGTCAAAAACAAAAGCCAATCAATCCCAAGGTTGAGCCGCTAATGAAGAAAGAGCTAACCAAGCTTATTGAAGCTTGCATAATTTTTCCCATCAAGCATTCATCATGGGTAGCGAATCTAGTGCCCACGAGAAAAAAGAATGGGGAGATCTAAATTTGCATAGATTTCAGGGATTTGAACCATGCCTCATTAAAGGATCACTACACTCTTCCATCAATGGAGCAGATCCTCTAGACAGTGGCAAGAGCTCAAATGTTTTCTCTGTTGGATGGCTATTTAGGGTACAATCATATTTTGGTCCAAGAATCTAATCAATTCAAGATGGCTTTCACTACTAAGTGGGGCACATATGCGTACAACAAAATGCCATTCAGATTGTCCAATGTAGGGGCTACTTTTCAAAGAGCCATGGACATGGCATTTAAAGGACTCATCAATGATATGATCTTGGTCTACCTTGATGATATAACTGTCTATTCCAAACATGCTGAAGATCATATTGCGCATCTAAGGAAAGTTTTTCAAAGATGTAGAGAGTTTGGAATCTCACTAAACCCCCAAAAATGCATTTTTTCAGTTCAAGAAGGCAAGTTATTGGGGCATATTGTTTCCACTGAAGGACTCTAAATTGACCCAGCCAGGATTCAGTAGATTTTGTCTCTATCCCTCCCAAGTCACAAGAAGGGTCTCTAGAGCTTCCTGGGAACTATAAACTTTTTTCAGAGATTCATTCCCCAATTTACAGTGTTATCCAAGCTGCTGACAACCATGCTTAAAAAGAACATTCCTTTCTCATGGACAAAGGAAGGGAGAGAAAGATTTGAGGCTATCAAAACTACTATTTCCCAAGCTCTTACACTGGTAAATCCTTGGTTTGATAAGGATTTTATTCTCTATGCTTTAATAGGGCATGAGAGTATTTCAGGTATCCTCACTCAGTAGAATGATGATATGATGGAGCAACCAATTGCCTTCTTCAGTCAGTCTCTCAAGGAATATGAGCTCAAATATTCTTTTGTCAAAAAATAGGTCTTTGTGGTCATTCGAGCTCTGAAAAAGTTTAGGCATATGTTGTCTAATAACAAGGTACACTTGATGGTCTCTCATCCTAGTGTTAAAGAGTTCTTGTTGAATAAGGAGATGAATGAGAAACGTGCTGGCTGGATCACGAAAGTAATGGAGTATGATGTACACATTAAAGTCACTAAACTTGTCAGAGGCAAGGGGTTATGCCAGCAGTTGGCCGCAGACATGGAAACCAAGAATGATAATGATGTTGCACTCTTCAATATTGAGGAAGGAAATGCTTAGATTGATTGGTTAGCCAAAATGGAAAATTTCCTTCTCTCAGGAGTATATCCCCAAAATATGGATAAAATTCAACATTATGTACTTTTCGTCTCCAGTCCATTCCATATGTTGTGGTAGATGGCATTCTTTTCCAGAAGGATTTGAACGGTGTTCTTTTACACTACATCAAACTAGAACAAGTGAACAAGATATTGGAGGAGTTCCATAATGGGTTGTCAGGAGGTCATTACTTGGCACGAATGACTACTACCAAGATCATGCAGGCCAGTTATTACTGGCTGAACTTGTTCAAAGATGCCCATTTTTGGGTAAGAAAATGTAAGGAGTGTGCTCTCTTTGCTGGAAAATAGAAGCTGGAAGCTCTCTCGTTGCATCCCGTTCAGGTGGATCAACCCTTTGTTTGATGGGGGTTGGATTTTATTGGTATGATCAATCCTCCATCTAGTGAAGGACATAAATGGGTCCTTACTACGACAGACTATTTCACTCGATGGACAGAAGCGGTAGCCTTGAAGGAAATAAATGAAAAAGCGGTCCTTGAATTCTTAGAGAACATCATGATAAGGTTTGGTGTTTCATTTACTGTTATCTCTAACAATGCAATGGCGCTCCTCAGGATGAAAATAAGTGAATGGGAAGTTAAGAACGGGGTCTATCTCAAGACCTCATCTAACTACTATCCACAGGGAATTGGGTTGGCCAAATCTAGCAATAAGAACCTAATAAGGATCATCAAGTGCACGATGGAGGCCAACAAAAGGACCTGACATATGCAGCTTAAGGTTTCTCTATGGGTAGATCAAATAACACCTAAAAAGGCCATTGGGTTTTACCTTTCTTTATTGTATATGGAAGGGAAGCAAAGCTGCCACTTTCCTTGGAAATTTCTTCCCTGGATTTGGCTTATCGGCTTGAAGTTATGGAGGATGAGGCCTTAACAGTGAGGTTTTCAGAACTCATGGAGCTAGAGGAGATTCAAAATACTGCCATGAATACATTGACTGAGCATCAGGCTCAGGTAAAGAAATCCTTTGACAAGAAAGCATCTGATAGGTTGTTCAAAGAAGGGGATTTGGTTCTAAAATGGGATGAAGATCATGCCAAACCAAGCAAGCAATCCAAGTTTGATGCTCTTTGGAGCGGGCCCTATGTTATTACAAGTTGTAAAGAGGCAAATTCATTTTGCCTATCCAGACTCAATGGAGAAGAATTTCCCATTCATGTGAATGGGATACACCTCAAAGCTTGCTTTTGAGGAGGTTCCACCCTGTACAATTTTTTCTATTTTCCTCCAAGTGCTTTGCACATAGTTTTGTTTTTCGTCTCTTTTGCTTGTGTGTTTTTCTGTTTTGGTCTTAGTTTTTTCCAATGTTTTGCTTAAGGCTACTAGTCTGGAAGCTTAGTAGGAAAGCTTTCCCTAGAGATCGCCAAAATTTTAAACCATTTTTAACGTACCCAGAGGAAGGATGTATGTCAGACTTATGTTTTTCAGGAAATCCTCACACAGTGATGATTTTTGCTAAGGCCAAGAATCTGAAAATTTTCAATTTTCAGACTTCGGGGTTTTTCCCTTTTAGAGTTTTTAAAGCTCAATTTCCAGAATTACATTTGAGATTTTCTAAAGTCCAAAACTTTGAAAGTCTAAATTATTTGGACTTTCGGGTTTTCAGAAATTTGGAACTTTTTGGCTCATTTTGTTTAAATTCGACTTGGACTTCTGAACTCTGAAACTCCAAAATCTGAAAATTCAGACTTTCGAGGTTTCAGGTTTTAAGAGTTCTCCGAGTCATTTAAGGATTTTTTACTTGATTTTTTCTGAAGTCTGAAACTTCGAAACTCCAAATTTTTGGACTTTCAGGTTTTCGGGTTTCAGACTTTTGGTTGTCAATTCATCTTTTTGATTTCCATTTTTTCGGAAGTCTGAAATCTTGAATTTTCAGGTTTCAGACTTTCGGGTTTCAGAACTTTGGAGGTTCTATGCATGATTAATTCTCACCTACTTCCGTATGGATTGGATTTTTACCTTTAATATCAGTATTTCTATATAAACACATATTTTTTACTTTTTATTTTTACCTGACACATTTTCTCTGACATTTTGGTCTCATACTTTTTGGTGTCCTTTTCAAGGTATGTTTTTTGGTTTTATTTCCTTTTGGTTTAGGTCATTTCCCCCTTCCTTTTCCCATTTGGCTTTCTTTTTGTTTTCCTATGTTGTTCTTGTGATGTCTTTCTTTTTCACCATGTTTTGCTGTGGAAGTTTTCTCCAGTTTTTAGAGTATGGGGATCTTTCTAAGTCCCTCATACTTCCTCTTGTTTCTCAAAATCCACTTTGGTTTCTTAACACCTCTTTTTTTTAGTTCCTCCAGAGACCATTCAGAGATTCTTTTCAGAAAATTCATTTTGGAGAATTCCTTCAAAAGAACACAAGGCGGGAAAATATTTCGGAGGAACTTTTCAGAAAAAATCTTTGAAGTTTTTGGATTTCGGAATTTCAGAGAACTACTGCTTCAGATATTTCTTTTGGACTTCCTGACTTTGAGAAAAAAATTTCAGAGATTTCAGTTTTGGGTTTTCAGAGAATTCAGTTTCAGGTTTTCAGAGAATTCAGATTTCGGGTTTTTGGAGAATTGGGAATTTCAGATTTTCGGGACCCCTGAATTCGAATTTTTTAGAGATTTCTTTCAGTGTTTCCTTTCAGAAAATTTCGGTTCGGGTTTTCATATTTTTTCTTCTCTCAGATTTTTGGGTTTCTGTAACATTCAAACTCCCAAAACATAGGTTTTGATGTCTGCCTCCACTTCCAAGGGGAAAGAGAAGATGAAGTACACATTTCTTGAAGTTGCTCCCCAATCCTGCTTAACCTCTGATTTAGGAAATATCGAGGACACTGATCTTGGACAGATTGATCTTCCTGAGTTCTGGGAAATATTAAAGGCCCCAAATAAAAAGTAAATGGATGCAGGCCATCTTTGACAGTGGTCTTGCCCTTACCGCTGGTTTTCCCGCATCCGTGCAATGCCTAGAATTTGTCCTAGCTGCAGCAACCCACTATGATGAGGACTCTATGTCGATAGGAGATAGCGACGATAAGGTGGTAATCCATCGAGACCCATATTTCTTTGAAGACTTTTTAAAACTTCCAAATGAACAATATTACGCCACTATCTCACCTGAAATAGCAGTTGAGCACTGGGATAAAAAAGCAGGAAGTATGCTCAAAGGTCATGATGAAGTCCTACCTAACTAAGAATTTTTCCAAGTTTCCCAAGACTATACATCGATTATATTTCATTCAGGAGGTCAATAACCTCATTATACTCTTGAGCAGAGTTTCAAGTCTTCCTTCTACAAAGGAATTCCAAGAATGGATGTTCTTGTACATAACAACGATCAAGAAGAATGATTAGTTTATCTGATGGGGTGAACATATCAGTAGCAAAATTTGCTACCAATTGGGAAAAGTGGCAGAAACTAAATCCTTCTACATGACATCTTTCCTAGTATATGCAGCTACTACCATGGGGGATTTCTTAGGATTGAACACTAGGGGTGTTCGCAGCACATCCCAAATATATGAATTTTATCCCCAACTTACTCTAGACGAGGGGAGCAAGCACTTCCAAAGAATCAGTGACGCTTTCTTCATTATTGTCCTCTATCACTTCGACAAGGAGCTATATAATCAATAGATTTCTGATGAGGCTTTCCAAGAGGTGCGAGAATGGGGAGAAATCTACCTTCAGTTTCCCACATTCACCTACCTTCGGATTCTAGGTTTTGTAGGTGCCCCAAGCAAGTTTCCAAGGTCCCCCACTGACAAGTGGGTTCTTCTAGAATTGGTTCGGCAGTTGTTGGATTACCACAAAATCCAAAACAAGCATCATAAGGTGGGAATGAATTTTCCTATTACAATTGGTAGGTATTCTTTCCCAACTATTGACAAGGTAAGAAATGTGGATGCTGAAATGGCCGAGGTAACCCTACAGACCTTCCATCCACGAGCTAAATTTTACTATTGGGGTAAGTTCGGGGAGACATGGAAATCCAATGCTCATATGCCCCAATTATAAGATATATAGATCCATTTTCAAGAAGAATTCATCGTGTGGCAAAGGAATTATGAAAGATTAACCCTTGATGAAGTGTGGTAGTTTGGGTTACCTGATGTGCCAAAGGACTTACAAGATAATGATGAGGTCCTAGATGCATCGTACAGAGATGATGATGTTACCAATCAACCATTGTCATGGGTTGATTAGTATGTGGAAGAATGAAGTAATACCAAAGAAAGGGCAGGCCCCATTCTAAAAATAACCTTCAGTTGGTTAGGCACTTTGGGAATCTCACCCAAAGGGGAAAATCAACCTTTAAATATATGGTCTACATCAGTAGTAAACCAACCAACACGTATAAAAGGATAGAGATCGACTCAAAGGGTTCCCCCGGTTCTATGAAAGATCTCATTTGTGGTTGGTGGCTCACCTCTTTCTAGGTCTGCTGCTCCTAGGGTTACATAATCTATAGTACAAGTCACTAAGGTTATGGAAGTAAGTGATTCCCCTAGTGTCATTTAGGATCCATCCCATCTTCCCCTTCCTCCATTATCACTCCCAAAATCAGTTCCCTCCACTTCTACCACCATTTCTTCTTTCCCATCTCCTTCTATGGCCCAGGTATTTTTGTCACTTCTAGTTTTATTAGCTGGGGAAAATATTGGGTCACCCATTTCCTCCTCATTTCCTTTGACACTCCCATTTTCTTCAATCTCAACCCCCAACATTACCTTGTCAATTCCTATGGCCGTCCTCACTCCCACACTTTCCATCATTACCACCTCTGCTCAGATATCAGCTGGCATTTCTAACGATCTTGCCTTAATGGGTACTTCAAGTATCGGATCTGCTACTCCATCTTCCTCAGCTCTAGCCATACCAAAGTGGCTATTTAGGTAGACTCCTAAGAAAAAGAAAAAATTTCCTCTGGGAGATGTGATAGATCTTAGTATATTGGAGTCCATACCAAAAAAATAGGCCAAGATACCGAGAACCATATCAAGTGTAACGGTTAATCCATCAGGAGAGCGCGTGATAGAAGTGGCTACCCCTATTGAGAGGAAAACTAAAGAAACCATCATAGTAACAGACTACTATATCTATAAGTTCTCATTAGGGAAGGCTACTCATGAAGGAGCCAAGTAGGATGTACATAATGCTCTTGGGGCCCTTTTGGATAAATATGAAAAAGACAAGGCCACCAAGGATGAGCTTAAGGCTAAATTTGAGTAGCTTACTATGTTGCTACGTAGAGTAACTCAGCTCACTCCATCCAATGACCTCTCAACTACTACGGACATGACGATTTCATCTATAATCGATGATTTCTCTTACCATGAGCTCGAGAAACTAGTCCAAAAAGGGAAAACAGTGAATGGATGGATGGAAAGGATCTTACAGGAGGCCAATCCTCTGATTAAGGAAGCTATGGAGATTTATACTGATTTACAAATTACGAAAGCCACCATTGCTAAGATGGATTAATCTCTCTCCGAAGATAATAATTACTTGAATCTAACTTTGGCAACATGGAATGACATTAGAGGAGAATATTTTGATTTACTTATGCAGGAAGAGGTAATTGATGATGCCTAAAAATTGTTTGAATATCAAAAAGCTATGGAATTTTAGTGTCAGGTGCTACAAGATATAATTAAGAAATTGGAGGATAAGTGGGTAGAAATTACAGATGCCCTTAATGACATCTCTGAAGAGTTAGAAAATGCTCACTCTAAGTTTTTCAATGAGAATATTGATGCTCTTCCTGAGGAACAGATTAAAGAAAATTTCAAAGATTTAGTAAGGCGGGATGACGATGTTACAAAGAATTTCAATAGTGACTCCATGTATCAACTGGTTCTATGTCAGAACTTCATAGGGAGACTAAAGAAATTTGTAAGTAAGATTCAAAGGTTTCTGGCTAAGATCATGAAGGAGATCGAAACAATGGATGTAGTAAATCACTATGCCTATGGACCTATAGACGGAGAAACTCAGGGTGTTGTTAAGCGTTTCTTCGAATACAGACACCAAATGGCCATATGGGAAGAAGGGCAACAAAAATATGCAGAGAAAGGAGAGGAGGGAAAACTAGGCCAAAGCTGAGTGGCCATGTAAGGACAGGTTCAAGCTCTGGAAATGGTCAAAGTTACAGGGTTGACTTGGTCAACCCTCTGCAACAAATTTATTATTTTTATGGGATCCTGTTCCCTTTTATTAATGACATTACTATTTTTAGTTAAATGTTAGGTAAGGCCTGATTGTAATGGCTCAGCCTAGGAACTCATAAATAGTGGAGTGCTCTCCATTATTTGGATATACATATTTTTGAGAGATTTGGAGGAAAGTTGCTCTTCAAGCTTGGAAGAGTGCTTCCAGAGTTTTGTTGAAACCTTTTAGTTATATTCAAAGGTATTCCTTGCACTTGATTTTTTTTTATTGTGTTGAATGATTAATCATTACATGCTTTGTGAATTTGATTTCTTAGCATTATTTGATTAATTTACCTTTGTTTCATATTATATGTTTCATATTGAGAAAAGAATAGTGTGATTACTTCCCATCAATTGTGAGAAAATATTTTCCTTTTGTTGATCAAGAGTTGCATTATTATTATCATTTAAGTGAATACTAGACATGTGCTTGTGATTATCCCTTTGATAAATTATCTTTGTATCCCATCAAAGTTGATCCCTCTATTGTGTGTGTTTAAGGTTTAACAGAGGAACATGTTCTTATAGTCTGTGATATTTTATCTCCTTTCCAAGTTGCAATACGTGAAGGTGCCTAATGATGCAATCATCATACCCACATTAACCCTTCCAAAATTTAAATACCCATTTTCTTGGTGCATCACCACTTATATAATAATTTTTATTTCCTTGTATTCTTCTTCCCTTAATCCCATGAAATGATAACATAGGACTAGTTAGTCATCTTTCTTACATTAGAAGTAGTGTTGTGTTTAGTTTAGGAACTCCGGAGGTTCACCTTGAGTCCAATTCCCACAACTTGAAAGGTGATCCCATGTGTCCCAATCACACTGAATTTCATGATTTATTTCAGGCCATTCAGGGGGTGTAGTGATTTGGAAAGAACATGACATTACCATCATCTCCCTAAAGATCGTACTTTGTTCCCTACCGCAGTGATTTTGAAATCATCGCAATTTTTTTTATTTTACTTTTTTAATTTTTATTCAATCTTCATCTGGGATATCTTATCCCCCCATATTCTTTTCTCATCCTTTCATCATCTATCTCTTTCAAACTCATGATCGACTTCCTTTGTGTTTTCGACCCCTAGTTTAAGGGTTAACACCCAATCAATTATATTTTCCATCCTTCTTGTTTTTTTCTCGTGGCTTGCCCAACAAAAACTATTCAACGAAAAGGGGAAAATGTAGACATAAAAAATTGGTATCACTACCCTTCACCCCATGTTCACTCTCTATCACCTTTTTGATTAATCCATTTTCCTTCCTAAATTCAATTTATCCTATAAATCACCATTTTCCCACATTTAATCTTATATTACCCATCTTATTATTTCGTCCCATTTATGCTAATTATTCTTAATTAGCTCTAACCTTCATCTCATTATTTTATGTGATTATTATTAACTATTATTAATCATCCCCTAATCCTCATTTAATTTATTTATCCTCCATAAATCCACAATTTTACTCTTTTTAGGCCATCATTTAATGTTTTTACCTACCCATGGCCTTTATTTACTCATTTCAACCATCCACCTACCCATTTATCTTCCCGATGTAACCTTAGCTCATCCATATCCATCTAAACCATAATCCCACTTCCTATGGGCTCCTTGTCTCTAGGTCATAATCTTTCCCTTGTGGAAATCTTTGTGTTCCCTCTTGGGGAACCATTATTTTTAATTCTTGTTTCTCCCACCGTGGACACATATTTCTTGATTCCTGCTACTGACAAGATATCACATTTACTTTTTCCCATCCCTTGGCTTGTCGCAACTCTTGTCTCGACCATTTTTCACATTTGATTGCATATACTTGTTGCCTATTATTGAACCATTGGGTCATCAGCTTGCACATCCATTTGAGCATATTCCCCTTGATTTAACTCCATTTGTTTAGTTATTTTTTTTAGACTCATAGGTACATAGGATATTGTTGTCATCTCCCTGAAGACCATACTTTGTTCCCTACCACAGTGATTCTAAAATCACCGCCATATTTTTATTTTACTTTTTACTTTTTGTTCAATCCTCGTCTAGGATATCTTATCCCCTCATCTTATTTTCCCATCCTTTCCATACTTTTACCATCTATCTCTTTTAAACTTGTGATCGATTTCCATTATATCGTTGACCCCTAGTTTGAGTGGAAGCACCCAATAAATTATATTTTCCATCATTTTTTTTGTCTTGTGGCTTTCCTAACGCAAACCAATAAAAAAAAAGGGGCAAATGTAGACACTAAAATTTGGTATCACTACCTATTATCCATTTTTCCCCTAGGAAAATGGACAATGGGGGTGTGACTAGACCTGAGCACTAGACAGGGAACCTAAAATGTGAATTTTAGGTTGCATGTAGTATTCAACAATTTCAGGAGCAATTTTAGTGTTTTGGGAGTGTTGGGATCATAAGAGGATTTTTTCCTCTTCTAGGTTTTGAACCCAGAGATCAACTTGAAAAATAAGGAATGCGGACCTTGTGGGCGCAAATCTAGTCAAAATGAGCGAAAAGAGAAAAAAAGTGAAAATGTATTTAGGGTGCCTTATTAACTCCACCTCAACATCCTAGTCCCATAAAATTTCATTAAAAATCTAAAAGATGCTAAAATTGGGAAAAGGGTCTCAGGGGGGCTATTGAGCTAGGAAATGAAGTTGCTGAGTAGTTCAGCGAGCTACTCAGTGAGATGGTCAAGTTGGTGGTGCATTGGAAGTGACAAACTATTTTTGCATGGAGAGCTCATTGGAGGTCTTGGCGAGTTGACTCACCAAGCCAATACATTGTGGCTAAGTTGAAAGACGAGTTCCTCATAGAGCTCACAAGGTGATAAATTTGGGTGCAACATGTCAAACCGATGCGGCAAGAGTTTAGCTCAACATTTTTGTAGTCGAGCTAATCAAAGCATTGGTGGTGATTGAGGAGGGGTCAAGATTATTTGGAGATTGTGGATGAACCAAGAAAGGGAATCAAGTGAGTAACTTGTCGTGGAGCTCAAGTGAGGGTCTTAGGGAGGTGGCTATGAAAGATAAAGGAGATTAGGCCAAGTTAGGGCCAAGCTCCCTGAGTTTGGACAAGGAAATATTAGTGGGAAAGACAAGGTTAATGCAAAAGCTTGATAAAATGGGACTTTCCGCAACGAGTTTGCAGTGGAGTTATCGCAAAATGGAGATCGGGCCCCTTGGCGAGTTGAGGACATTATGAAAATACGAGCGTAGTGGAACTAGGTCAAAGGAGAAGAGTTAGGGCCAAGTCAAGGAGACCCCATGCGGCGAGTAGAGGGGCAGCTCCTCACAAAGATCACGGAAGCAACAATGAATCTGGCTTGGCTGAACCATCATGGAGTTCAACACAGGAGAGTCAACATGGTAGGGGATGATGAAGGAGATGGATTGAGCTCGACATGGAGTTAGCTCATCCAGAAAAATTGGGTCATTGTACAAAATTTTATGGTGAAAACAAGGGTAAATTATTTCTTAAGGTGCCTAAATACAAGTCAAAGAAAATGCTAAAATTCACAAGAAACAACTATCTTGATGTAATTTTAAGTGATGATTTGGATATGCAAGACTTCCATTGTGAGAATATTGTTGACCAAATGAAAGCAAATGAAATTGAAAAAATGAAAGGCCAAGCCACCTCATTTCAAACCATCGAATTGGAAAGGAAACTCTTGTTAAGGTGAGACAATAATAAAGTAAAGTAAATATATTTCATCGATAACAAGCAGAAGCCAATACAAGGGAAAATGGATAGGTGGGGAACATGGGACAATGTGGTAATCCAATGATTGATGTCTTCACTTAAGGTGAACTGTTCTAAGTTAAAGTAAGTCAAAACACCACACAAGGAACACTGGCTGAGCAGGTTATAATGTAAAGTGGTGAACATAGAGTCAATGTCTTGCATTGGGAGGTAAGCTAAGTGAAGCATGAGGTGCTGGAATCACCACAATAAGGATAACAAGCCACATAGTGTCGAGTGGTAATTGAAAGGGATCTTACTTCATGAGTTTTGGGGAGCTGTTTCATCGTAAGTGAAGCTAGGAAAGAATGCCACAATGCACGATCTAGTGAAGTTGTTTAAATAATGCAATGTGGTGAACGGAATAGCAAAGTCTTAGGTAAGTGAGTCCTATAAAAAGAGAAAGCTAATGTGTCTGATGTAATCCAAGAAAAACTAATATGAAATTCCACTAAGCAGGATATGGGGAAAGCTAGGCGTGATAGGCCAATGAATTAAGAAAATGGGTCTTTGTTTACCACGTGGCAAGTGGAACTAAATTAAAACACTGCATAAAAGGGTGAGCTAGCTTAATGCAATAAATTGTGTTGAATGGAGGAGGAAAGTATTATGTTGCAAGAGCTCGACAACAAAAGTAAAAGCAAGCTAAACCACTGACAGACAAGGGGTCAAATCCTTTTCTTAAGAGAGCCACTTAACAAAGCATCAGTAAATGGAATCAACATAATGAGCTTCCCATTAGGTTAATAATGTAAAGCTTTGAATAAAATGACTTCAACTCCCTAGGATCAATGAAGTATAACTAACTCGGTTCACCAATTTGAATAAAATGCATCCACCACAAAATAAGCAATAATAATGTGAAATGCCAAAGTGAAAGACATTCGAAATGTCGATAAAGGGAGCTAAGTGTTGAACTATATATTGAGTTGTGTAATGATTTGAGGTGGTGTGGAACCCAATACAAATGAGGGAGCTGTAGAATGTTCCATGGAAGGCAAGTTATCAAGTGAGTTCAAAGCCGAGTTACAACAGGAGATGCAAACCGAGATAAATGGTGAGTTGGGTGGTGAGCTGGATCGCCCCCCAATACAATAGAGAAACTCTAATTTCCCACAGAAAAGGATAAAGCAATGGTGAAGTAATTGGTGAATCACTATTACTTTACTTCTCTAAAACATAAGAAAATTAAATTAATGTGGAAAGGACGCAGAACTAGGGGTGAGATGGTAGTAAAGCGTGTTCAAAACACCAAAGAGAAGGAAAATGAAAAAAGTAAAGCAAAGCAGTGAATTAAAACTACTTTACTTCCCTTAAATAAGGAAAGTAAAGTATATTGAGAAGACTAATGGTAAAGGTGGTAAGAGAGGGTCGTATCACCACAAGTAAGGAGAAGTAGCAGTAATGGCCCCTGGTTCTCCCACTAAACTGCAAACTTCAAAATATCATCACTTTTAGTTGGGAGCTCTGTTTCATGCAAACTTGGACTTTTTGGAAAGGTATTAGAGTCCTTTACAAATAAAATATCCATATTTCATATTTTGTGATGGAAATTAGTCTAAAACAATGTTTCTTCTATTGCACTCACAGGCATTGTACAACCAGCTACCACCATTAATGGAGCATGGAGACCAATTTCTTATCTAACAAGATACAATACAAGCAAGATGAGATGTGTAGGTGCCTCATGATGCTTTAATTAAAATTTGAACTTTATAGGTGGGAATGCATGCATATGAGAACTTCCATTTTCTCTCTCCTCTAAATTTTCTTCTATAAATTGGAAAGCCCCTTTCATTTAAAGGGGGGATTCTCAACTTACCCAAACTTTGACAAATTTTTTCTAGGAACAAGCTAATGTGTTGCAAGCCTTCATTTTGGACATCTTGCATGATGATCCTAGCCTTTCTCTTGTAATTAAGTGAACTGTGTATATCAATGAAGCAGTGGATTTAAGTATTGTGGATATTTTCTTCCCTTTGTTTGTGTATGTTGTTTCCACTTACCTCTTCATTTTACTTCAGTTGTATTCTGACAAATTTTATTGTCTTACAGGTTTCATTATTATTGTGCTTTGATGGAGACGTTGGTTTTATGTTTCTGTTGACTGCGGTTATTGTTACACCCTCTTTGCACTCCATTTTCTATCATTTCCACACATTCAAAATATTCCCTACATCCCATTTTGGTGCATCACCTCCGGTAGTTATAATCTCTCCCTAGTCGCTTGGAAGTCATAGGTTAGAGGTATTTGTTATATTTTTTTCCATTAGAGGTAGTTGTATTAATTTAGGAAGAGGAACCAACCTTATATGGAGAATTGCTTCAACTGCAAGGCCCCATACCTTGAAGCAATTCCATGTTACCCAGTCACATTGCTTTCCTTAACACACTCACATGCTAAGCAATCAGAGGGTGTTGTGATTTGGTGAAAATAGTTCTAGCACTCCTGAAGGGACCCAAGGAAGTCAAAGATATCCATTTTCGCTGATTTGATGTGTTCTTGGCAAGAAGTTGTAGTTTTGGAAGTTCTGCAACAAAGGAGAAAGAAAGGAGTAATCAGTGATTTCACTTTAATTTACTGAAGTAATTGCATCCTCAAACACCAAAAAGAAAGAAAGAGAAGTAATTTATTTCAAGTTGTGCATTACTTCAAATTGAAATTCTTTACTTCAAGTTGTGTGGAAAAGTAAGTCAATTACTTCAAAGTGGAAGTCTTAAGTAGTTCCCTCTGTAAGTTGCATTACTTTAAGTCAAGTCAAAAAGAAAGACTTACTTTAATTTTTTAAAAAGAAAAGACTTTACTTTACTCAAGTAAGAAGACTTAAGTAGTTTCACCTTCAAGTTTCACTACTTCAAGTTGTTGCATTACTCCAAGTCAAAAGACTTAAGTAAAGAAAGTTCAAAATAACGATAAGAGAGGAAGAAGCTAAAGTATTCAGGTCTCTAATCACCACAAGCAAGTGAAGTAAATTAGGTTGAAAATACCGAAAAGAGAAACAAGAAGAAGTGAGTTCTACTGCAATTTGTTCTATTACTTCAAGTAAAGAAGATTACTCCAAGTGAGAGACTTACTTCAAGATGACATGAGTTTAAAACTCAAGTATTCCAAGATGCAAAATCTACAACACATCTAGTGACTCCAAGCAATAAGATCTATTGGTTTCAGTAGTAAGTGTCTCAGTCTATGAGAAGAATTCAAACACAATCAAGAACAAGTGAAGAAGGTGTTTTTGAATACTTGTAGCTCTCTCCAGGAAGAGGAAGAAGAGGGAGAAGAGTTCAAATGTCTCCATATCCACCAAACAAAGCCTTTTCTACACCTCCACTTGGTAGGCCTTTTATACATTCAACCAGGGTTCTTAGACCAATCAAGATGGCACGTATACAACCACCACAAGGACCAGAAAATCCCTTTGAAAATTTCATGGGCAGTAGTCCACTTGCCCTCAATGCACAAAATCCAATTCTGGTGGCAGCTTTAAAGAAAATTTCATTCTTAAATGGAGAGAATCACACAACACCAATTGATCACATTCAAGACATTGCAAATGTCTACGCCATACACAAAATTGTTGAGATGGATGTGGCAATGAAACTATTAGCTTCTTATTTCAAAGGAAAAGCTTTGCAGCGGTTCAGAAGCTTATGATTAGGGACAATTTAAAATTGGGATCAATTGTGCACAACTCTTTATGGCCAGTTCAGAGAAAAGGGAGACAATATGTCTTTATTAGAATAATTGACCACAATAAAGAGAGATCCAAATGATTAGATGGCTCATTTCAACTTTAGATTCTAAAGAACATGGGACAGGATTCTGATTTCTATCAGACCAACTGTTGAGGGTGTATTTATTTATTTCTAGAAAGCTCTAAATTTTGACATAACAGTAATGATACAATCTATGTGAGGAACTACATTTCCTAAATCTTATGTTGTAGCTATTAGAGAAGATAATTTCTTAATTCATGCAGGAAAAATTGTGCCTAGGCCACCTATGCCTCGATATATCAAAATGGGGAACCCTACAACTAGTCAAACACTTGAGTTGGACCCTATTCCAACTCCTAGAAATCAAAGTTATAGTGAAGCCTCCACTTCATCTAATTTTTTTAAGGATCTCCAGGATGTCATGAATAAGTTACAAGAAGTGTTGAAGGGGCAACAAAATTTAGGGAATAAGGTGGTGACTATCAAGAAGAAAAAATCTCAAAAATTCTCACCATATCAGCCTCAGTATAAGTCAAATAGGCCCCCATATCAGCCAAACAAACATCCTTCTCATGTTACTAATCATAATGAAGGGAAGATGCTTGCTTCTAGGCCATTCTAGCCTTATAATCCTAATGTAGCTTCATCATCTAGAGCTTTGGTTCTGATCCAAAACAATATGACACATAATTATGAGTTGTGTTTTCCTTGTAATCAACCACACAATCAATCAACGTGCTTCAATGGTGCACTGAATCAAGATTTGATGGTGCAAATAGTCAGTGTTCCTAAAGAAGAAAGTGAAGAAGAAAATTAGTAACATCCAAGTGCATAAGAGGCATCTCCAAATGAAAATGCACTAGCCAATTAGAAAGAAGAGGACTTATGTGGGATCAATCACTCTCCTCTCCAAGAAGTGGAAGCTAATATGAGGTCAAATAAGAGGAAAATAGAGGATGGGAAGTCATCTAATGCAAGTAATTCCCAGCCTTCTATCACTCTTCAGGGTGTTAGCAATCCAAGTGCAGCCCCTAACATTTAAAATCAGATGAGACCTCCTTTTAGGCTAGCTCAGTCATCAATTGCAGCAGCTCATATGTAAGAGAAGGTTATGCCAAGTAAGGGACAACAAAAAGAAATACCATCTCTGTTCAACATTACTTATCAAATGAACGATATCAGTTTCATAATTTCCATGTGGGAGTCATTGGCAATTCCAGGCCAACGAGACTTGTTGCAAATAACCATTGAAAATTGGTCTGTCTCAAATGATCCATCCAAAGATAAAGATAAGGTGATAACTAATGCATCTCCACAAGGAGTTCAATGGGGTCAACAAGGTAAAAACATGAAGCCTCTTCCATTCTATATATCTCTGATCATTGGAAACAATCTTGTACACAACCACATGATTGATTCAGGATCAAGTAGCTCAGTAATGCCAAAGAAAATAACTGATTAGTTGGGTCTAAAGTATGAACCAATGTCAAAAGGAGAAATGAAATTGGATGGAACAATAGTGGGAATAGTTGGATTAATCAAGGGATTAAGCCTTACACTACTTACATGCCCTAATGTTATAGTCTTACAAGATGTATCAATCATTGAATTGCCACCACTCTTTGCATTGTGATTTTCAAGGGACTTCATAGCTAAAATTAGCAGATACCTGTCAGTAGAATGACCACACATGCTCTTCAGGATAAGGTATGGGGCTAAAGCTACAATAAGATCAGAACCAATTACAAAATTTAGTCTTGAACCTCATGTACCAAGCCTAATCGACAAAAATTGTTTAGATTTCCATCAAGAATATTGTCCAAAAACTTAGGAAGTAGATACCAAGGTTGGAAACATTCCATACTTGAATCTTGATGAATGGGAAAATAAAAGGCATGCTTTTGATCCATACAAGGAGATGGAAGAGACTGATATGGGAATCTATTGCATGCAGGAAGAGAATCAACCTCTCCCTAGCATCACCAAATCAAATCACAAAGATGACAATGGATTATGGAAACTATTCTTCGATGGTTCGAGGAGTAGACAAGGTGTTGGAGGGGGAGTGATGTTTATGTAACCATAAGGTTTAAAATACTACTCATCTTTCCATTTTTAGTTTTCTTGTTCAAATAACATAGTTGGGTATGAAGCATTAGTCCACGTATTGCATTGGGCAAGAAAGAGATTCATTAAGAACTTGTAAGTCTTTAGAGATAACGAGTTGATTGTAAACCAAATAAGAGGGTCGAATGCTTCTAAGAATGATCTCTTGAAAGGCTATAAGAACCAGGTATGGGATCTTATTAAACACTTTGATGCATTCAACATTGAATCCATACTAAGGAAGAATATTAAGGCTATAGATAGACTTTCAGTAGTTGGAGTAGCATTTGATGTTGTCGACAATATCAAGAGAAATCAAACTTAGCCTCATATCAGAGTGATTATAAGGAAAATTGTTCCAAATAAAAATACAAGCTAGAAATTATTTGAGAGTTATCAATAGATCATAAATTTTCTTCAAGAAGAAGTTGAGTTCTCTGCAAGGAACCAAGGCAAGTTAGAGAAGCAGTATGGTGATCAAGTAGTTTAGCTAAGAACTAAAAATCTACCAAAGGGCTTAGTAACAATTGATTTAATCTTCAATCCTAATGAATATTTTCGGAAAGATAAATCTAACATTCAAGTCAAAGGTGAAAACTCAGAGCCTATTTTAGTTGGAGAAGGAAAGGTACTCCAAATTAGAAAAGTAAGTAGTGATCAAGAAAAATCTGAATCCATACAGCTTTTCCAAGAATTCCCAGATGTCTTTTCTTGGAGCTACGAGGATTTAAGGGGATTCAATCCAAGGTTGGTGTAACATACCATTGAACTAGATCCATAAGCCAAACCTATTGGACAGAAACAAATACCATTCAACCCCCATATTGAGCCTCTTATGAAGAAGGAATTGAACAAGCTCATTAAGGCAAGCATTATTTTTCTGATCAAACACTCAAGTTGGGTTGTTAATCTTGTTTTGGTGCAAGATCATTATCTGTAGAATTTTGAGATTTAAACAAGGCATCTCTCAAAGATTATTATCTTCTCCATTCTATGGAGAAGATCTTGTAAGTAGTATCCGATTCAGAAAGGTTCTCTGTCCTAGATGGTCAAATTATGGTGAAAGAAGATGACCAGTACAAAACTGCTTTTACCACTAAGTGGGGCACATATGCTTACAAGAAAATTTCATTTGGGCTATCAAATGTTGGAGCTAATTTCTAGAGAGCAATGGATATGGCGTTCAAGGGGATGATAAACAAGCTATTTCTTATGTACTTAGATGATATCATTTTATACTCCAAGAACGCAACTAACCACCTCTTCCATCTAAGGAAAGTGTTCTAAAGATGTAGGAGGTTCACAGTGTCTTTAAATCCGAAGAAGTGTATATTCCTAGCTCATGAAAGGAAAATTTTAGGCCACATTGTGTCTAAGGAGGGGTCAACTATTTATCTAGAAAGGGTTGAAGTTATCCATGCACTTCCTTTTCCTAGTCACCAGAAGGCTCTTTAAAGCTTCTTGGGAAGGATTAATTTTGTCCAAAGTTTCATGCTAGATTTTTCCACTCTTGTTAATCCATTAACCATGATGTTGAAGAAGAACCTTGCATTCAAGTGGACTGTAAAGGGTAAGGAGAGTTTTGAAGCTATCAAATAGGCTATATCTCAAGCTCTGACTCTCATCAACCCAGATTTATTCAAGGAATTCATCCTATATGTCTTTGAGAGTGCAGATACAGTCTCATCTATCTTGGTATAGAGGAATAAGGAATAATTTGAGCAGCCCATAGATTTCTTCAGTCAAATATTTGAGGACTATGAAGTTAGGTACTCCTTCATTTAGAAACATGTCCTCGATGTTATTAGAATCTTGAATAAGTTCATACACTTGGTCTCGAACAATAAGATTCAGTTGTTAGTGTCTCATGTTGGAGTCAAGGAATTCCTCCTGGAAAAGGATTTGAACGAGAAAATTCTAGATGGATCACTTGTGTGATGGAGTTTAACATATAAATTAAAGTAACTAATTTGGTTCATGGGAAAGGATTATTTGAGTAGCTAGATTCCATTCAGAAGGATGTGACAAGTAATCAAGAAGAAGCTATTTTGGTGCTACAATAAATTCAAGAACAATCAATTGATGATAAGCCTACACTGTGTTGGACCCAAGATATGATGCATTATCTTCAAAGGTGTTTATGGCCTCCTGAGTTAAGTAAATCAAAGAGGAGATATTTCAAACCCCATTCCATTATGTATGCTTTGATTGATGGTATCTTGTTCAAGAAATACATGAATGTAGTTCTATTGAGGTGCATTGGAAAAAATCAGATTTAGAAAGTGTTACAGGGATTCCATGATAGAGAAGTTGGAGGTCATTTTTCTCCATGAGTAACAACTCTCAAAATCATGAAAGATGGTTACTATTTGCCTACATTTTTTAGTGACTACTATGCATAGATTAAAAAGTGCAAGAAGTGTGCATTCTTCAAAGGAAAGGAGAGGCTAGCAACACTAACACTTCATCCAATCTCATTTGATCAACCATTCATACATTGGGGATATGACTTCATCGGGGTCATCAATCTGAATTCAAGCCAAGCCCACAAGTGAATTCTAACAGAAACAGACTACTTCACCAAATTAGACCGAATAAGTAGAACTCACGGAGGAAAACAAGTCTAACATACTAGATTTCTACAAGGAGATAATAATCAGGTTTGGTGTACTTGCCACTATCATATCAGATAATGCTCTAGCATTCCTTGGAACAAAAATAATTGAATGGGCTGTTAGAAACATGATATATCTCAACAATTCATAAAACTACTACCCCTAGGGTAACGAGAAAGATGAGTCCATGAACAAGAACTTGCTGATAATCATAAGAAGGAACCTAGATGATAACCAAAGGACCTGGCACACAAATCTCAAATCATACTTGTGGGCTGATAGGATTACACTAAAGAGGTCAATGGGTAGCTCCACATACAAGGTAGTCTATAAAATGGAGGCAAGGCCACGGATATTACTTTAGTTTCCAGCATTGGAGCTTCTCACGCAATTGGAGCTAGCTGAATTTGAGCCTATGGAAGTCAGGTATGAAGAACTCCTAGAGTTAGAAGAAATAAAAGAGCATGCAATGCAAACCATAGAGAAAGATCAAACACTGATCAAGAGGATATTTGAAAAGAAAGCTAAAGCAAGAACATTCCAAGAAGGAGACTTGGTGCTAAGGATGTTGATCAAGCAAGGCCAAACAAGCATTCCAAGTTTGATGCCATATATAGTGGTCCCTACATGATCATGGGATGTAAGAGTAGAAATGCTTTCCGACTGGCTAAGTTGGATGGTGAAGAGCTTCATATTCCAGTCAATGTAATTTATCTTAAGCACTACTAGTAGAGTAACATATCACCCTTGTACATATTAATTTAGGGTTTTCATTCCTCCAAGTGCTTATGCACACTCTTCTGTTGTTAGATTAGGTTTTAATTTCCCTAAGTGCCTTGGGCACATGTTCTATTGCTTCTAATGTTATTTTTCATAGTTCACCATGATTCTGAGTAGAGAGTGTTGAATTAAGAACCTCAAGCTTACAGGAAGTAGTTTTTATCTTCAAATTTATTCAAATGTAGAGCAAATAAAATTAGGATAAGGAGAAAATTTCAATATCTTCATTCCCTTACTCCTTCGGATCAAAAACTAAGCTCATCATGCCTCTTACAGAATCAGAAAATTAATTTTAAAGGAAAAATTTTTGTGTTGCAAATGACATGTCCCATAACAACCTCTCCAATTTCACTCAGTATTCACTTCCAATGGTGCTCCAAGCAACCATTCAAAAGGAAAAAAGGAAAATTAGAACTTAATAGAGTTCCATGATGTCCAAA